>LPNX010476221.1:5483-47040 GCA_001517045.1 Pseudotsuga menziesii
TAGCCTTATCTACCTTACAACAACTAGACCAGATATTTCTTATGTTGTTGGCATACTTTCAAGGTTCATGCATAAACCTTGTGAAGAACACTGGTCAGCTACAAAAAGAGTTCTAAGATACTTGAAGGGGACTCAAGACGTTGGACTCAAGTACTCTAAAGTGGATGAATTCAAACTTATTGGGTACTCAGACTCAGATTTTGATGGTGATAAGGAGACAAGAGTATCAACTTCTGGATACACTATGAGTCTTGGATCAGCAGCTGTATCATGGAGATCACGCAAACAGTTAGTTTCGGTAGATTCAACAACAGAAGCAGAATATGTGGCTACAGCTGAAGCAACGAAAGAAATAGTATGGCTCAGGAAGATACTTGAAGATTTGCAAGAAAAACAAGAGGACTCCACACCATTATTGATCGACAATACTTCTGCAATCAAGCTGGCTAAGAATCCTAGATTCCATGATCGAACCAAACACATCAACACAAAGTATCATTTGATTCGACATCATGTAGAGGCCAAGACAGTCCATCTTCGACATTGTTCCACAAATGATCAAATTGCAGACATCTTCACCAAAGCGCTTGGACGAGAAAAGTTTGAAAGATTCAGAAACATGCTCAAACTTACGAACACCCCTTCGGATTAAGAGGGGGATTGTTAGAATATAATCTGTCAGGGATTATTGTAAATAAATAAAGAATAGGAAGCTAAACAGTTACGTAGGAATATGAATAGGCTGGTTGAAATCTCAACCACCGCCTGAAATGTATAAATGAATCCATTATCATTGGAATAATATAGAATCGGGAGTTATACCTAACAGTTAAAATAAACTTAATTAATATAAAAATTAATTAATTATCTCTGCAATTTTTAAGAAATTTTAAGTTTGTTATTTTCCTTACTAATTTAACTCGTAACTTCTCAAATAAATTCAGGTTGTCTAGTGCTTCCCTTCCATGGAGGGACTGAATTAAGTTGTTCATGATTATACGCAGTAGATGATGAAGAGGATGGAGACTGCGTTAGCTGAATTTTAATCTCGACGTTTCGAGCCATAGAGTCGGGCTCATCATCAGGAGAAATTGTATCAAAGTTAATTTAGGTGCAGATTTAATAGCTTATTAATAAATGTAAGTTTTTTATAATTTCGATTTAAAGCTGACAGTTTTAGTTATTAAAAATATTATTTAAGTTTATTTTAATGTTAAAATAAACTTAATTAATATAAAAATTAATCAATTATCTCTGCAATTTTTAAGAACAACTTAATTATCTAACGTGGTCTCCCTCCTCTTCATCATCTACTGCGTATAATCATGAATAACTTAATTCAGTCCCTCCATGGAAGGGAAGCACTGGACAACTTGAAGTCCTTTGAGAAGTTACGAGTTAAATTAGTAAGTAAAATAGTAAACTTAAAATTTCTTAAAAATTGCAGAGATAATTAATTAATTTTTATATTAATTAAGTTTATTTTAACATTAAGATAAACTTAAATAATATTTTTAATAACTAAAACTGTTGGCTTTAAATCAAAATTATAAAAAACTTACATTTATTAATTAGCTATTATCCGCACCTAAATTAACTTTGAGACAATTTCTCCTGATGATGAACCCAAGTCTGTGGCTCGAAACGTTGAGATTAAAATTCAACTAAAGTAGTCTCCCTCCTCTTCATCATCTACTGCGTATAATCATGAACAACTTAATTCAGTCCCTCCATGGAAGGGAAGCACTAGACAATCTAAATTCCTTAGAGAAGTTATGAGTTAAATTAGTAAGAAAAATAACAAACTTAAAATTTCTTAAAAATTGCAGATATAATTAATTAATTTTTATATTAATCAAGTTTATTTTAACATTAAAATAAACTTAAATAATATTTTTAATATTTCATATCAAAACAAAACCCACAAAGAAATTCTCTTTATTGTTAATATATTTCATATCAAAATAAAACCCACAAAGAAATTCCAAGCATCGTGTTTTCTTGGAATTCAAAGTCCACTTCTCAAGCAAATACTTCAGCCTATTGCGATACGTTCTTAACTTGAAATTTATACTCATGTGATCATGTCTCCACATCTTTAATACATGTACAATTACAATAAGTTCTAAATCATGTGTAACATATTTCTTCTCATGCTCCTTCAACTTTTTGGATTCATAACAGATCACATGCTCCTTTGGCATAAGCACTCAAATTCTTTCTTTGCGAGCATCTATGCATACCACAAAATATTCTTTTGGATCTACAATCTTGAGACCTAGTGTACTAGTGAGAAATATCTTTAACTATTGAATTTTTTTCACACTATGGTGTCCATTCAAATTTGACTTCTTTCTTATGCAACGATGGGATTGGATGTGCCACTTTCGAGAACCATTCTATAGATATTTTGTAGTATCTATCTATTCCCATAAATGACCTTATTTTTTAATCATTTATGGGTGTATGAAATCCCATAATAGTTTCAATATTTATTGGACCTACTACTATTCCTTCTTCAAAATAATGTGCCCGAATAATGAATCTTCCTTAATTTATAAAATGAACATTTGTTGGGATTAACGTAAATTTGATGTTCTAAACTAAAGTGTTCTTCATTCTCCTCCTTTGATTTTGAATAAATAAGAACGCCATCTAGGATTACAATGACAAACTTATCCAAATAATACCTTAATATTACCTAAATATTCCATTCATCAAAAACATAAAGGTTGTTGGTACATTTGTTAAACCAAAAGGCACCACTATGAACTCATAGTAACCATATTTTGTTCTAAAAGTTTCCTTGGTAGTGTGTTCCTCTTTTGTCGTCATATGATGGTAATTTGGTCTCAAATATATCTTTTAGAAAATATTTGATCCTTGTAGATAATAAAAAAAGTGATGTATTTTTGGCTACAGGATATTTATTCCTCACGTTGACCTTGTTTAACTATTTGAAGTTAATGCAAAACCTCAGAGTTCCATCCTTTACTTTTACAAAAAGTAATGGAGCTCCCTAAGGAAACATACTTGGGTGTATGTATCCTGTCTTCAACCATTTTTTCAGTTGCATTTGTAACTCCTTGAACTTAGCTGTACTCATTATGTATAGAGATTTGGAAACAAGTGAATATTTAGGATTCAAATCAATAGATAAGTTAATGTCTTTTTTGGTGGCAATCTTGGTATTCTTCAAATACATATGTGAGCTCTTGCAATATTGGAAATTCCTCCAATCTTGGGCATTCAATTTTTTTTTGGCTATTACACATGAGTTTCATACTATTGACACATGTTTCTAAAGCATCTCTTCAACTATAAAGATGAAATTTACCTTATGGATATAGGTGTTGGAATGCCTTTCACTATTTTTTGTTTACTTTCTTCATCAAGTCAAGTAAAGTACTTGTTATGGAAATATAATACCACATGGTGTGAATCTAACCAATCTATTCTAATAAGAACATCATATGAACTTAGTGGCATTATGATCAAATATGCCAAAGTATTAAGTCCATTCATATTTATTTAACAACCCTTTACCAACTCATTGATTTTTTTTGTTCAAGTAGCCAATTAAATCATCCATAATTTATCATGCTTAATGCTCTTTATCTAAAATAATTCAACTAAATTAGGAGAAATATAACTATGGCTCCCTCCTAAACCATTTAAAACAAAAACATGTTGAACGGAAATCTTACCTTCAACCTCAATCATGTTGGACTAATGCTCTGCATGTTGGTGGTCCAAGGTTGCATATATTTTGGGAAAGTTTATAGCCACCTAATACACAATGATTTCTTCTTCTTCTTCTTCTATGTTGTTCATATTCCTCATTATATATCCCCTTTTATGACACTCTTTAAATAAATGGTCTTCTTCGCATCCCCAACATTTGAATTGATGCCTTGTTCCTCCTCCTGGATACTCTTCTGTCTTGGGACCATTTCGAGTTAGATTGTTTGTTGATATGAATTTGGTTATTTCATGAATAAATGAGGTTTAAGTCATTTATTCCTTTTATCCTACTTATGTTTATTCTTATCTATCTAAAACTTCTGAAAATATGCCCTTTCTTTGTTCTGATTAGCTTGGCTTTCCAGATTGTTTCTTCAAGAGCCTTGGGTTCATCAAACCGAATTTCATCTCTGTAGGTTGATGGAAACCCGAGGAAACTCTGTATATTGACCTTCTCTTCTTGTATAAACACAAAATATATATACAATGCTAAAAAATTCCTTTCATATTCTTCCATATTCATCTTTCCCAACTTGAGTTCAAATAATTCTTCCATCTTCTTGTCACAATAATGCTCTGATAAAGTACTTTCATTGGAAATACTTCTTGAATTACCTCCATGTAATCCTCTTTTCATTAATATGTTTAACTTGAAACAATTGATCCCACCAAATTAAAGCCTTGCCTTGCAAGTTGTAAATGGAAATTCTATCCTCCATAATAGAGGAATAATTATACAATTAGACAAATTTCCACATTCCCGATAACCATGCTTCAACATATTCTCCCTTCTTGTTCTTACCATCAAAAGTGGGTAGATTAATCTTTATAATCCCCCTTGCAACTCTTCTTCTATGTGTCTTCTTTTATGGTGTATAGATGGAGCCTTTTTTGGGTGACCCTTGGATTCCTCAAATGTATATGACCTCTAGGATGGAGGAGGTAGTGAGTAGTAATGCCTATGACTCTTGGTAGCACTCTTGGAGTGCTTGGATATTTAATGGGATATCTTATTTTAACAGGGCCTTACTTTCCTTCTCATGAAATGAGGTTGGACCAATCTTCATTCTTCTTTGTAACAAAATTAATATTTGCATGAGCTGAGTGTGTGATTGATTTTTCTATTCCCGATCTCTCAACATTTTTTCACTATTATCGCTACACCTATGCACCTTCATCTTCAAACTCTTCATTTTTTTCCACCAGCTCTAATGGTTAAATGAGCTTATTCTATCACTATTATATTATGTGTCTTAATTATCCACATTGATATTCAAACTTGTAACTTATTCTTCATGACTACATGTAATTTTCCCTTCTTCCATTTTTCTTTCTCGATATTGTTCTATAACTTTGACCTGTGGTTATGTCTAATGCAATACAATATTTTCAATGTGTTGATACAATTAAATTTGTTAGATAAGATTTACTTCCAAAATCTTAAAATAAATTTCATACACACACAAACACATATATACATAAGGATGTCAGAAACTACCCATTTGACAATTTTGTCAAACAAAGGCTACATGTCCCTTTTTCTGTCTATTTCTAGAATATTTGTAGTACCCATTTTTTTATCATCAAACTATTCATATTTACTCTCCTAATGATTATTTTATAAATGCCTATTACCATACCCCATTTTAGGTTTAGAACTGAAAGTTACAATCCTTCAAACTTAACAAATTTTCCCAATTTTACCATGTTCCTATAACTTCACTAAATTCTAGGGATCAACCTTTTCCACCCATTGAAGAAATTGTAAGATGAAGTGAGAAAAAAATTTAAATGGGTGTTGATATCCCATGTGATTCCAAATGCTAAAAAAAATCTCGATCACCAGTCTTATGCTCCAATCTTTTTTTTCATAAATCCGTAATCATCAAATTTTACTTTTTCACTTCTTCCAAACCTGAATTTTTAGTGAAAAAAAGATATCTCACCAAAATAGAAAAAATAGAAAAACTTCACTTCTCCTAAAGTTATTCATATCATTGAGAAGGTAAAATTTTGAGTAACTAAAATTTTCCATTTTTGAGATCATAGGTCACTTTTACCTCCTCCAAGTTTTACAAAATGACTAAGTGTTATGCAAAATAGTGGATTTGGCATGTTTATCTCTTCTCCACACCCCTTGAAAATTTGCTAAAATATCCATGTGTTATGTTGGCGCAATTCTACTTTGACACGGGTTCACCTAACATACAACAAAAAACCCCAATATATTGACCCTTTTGGCATCACCTATGAAGCATATGAAATATCACCCGAGTTACCTATTGGAACTGCAGGATCCAGCTTTCTACAGTAGTGAAGGATAACAAACCGACATCCATAAAATTCAACATAATAATCCAAAACTCTGAGAAATAATGAGATTCAAAGAGAGAAAGATTCCACATATAAATTTTAACTCGCTACGACATATATTCATCAATTAAGAAGTGTCCATATCAGTTCTAACTCTCACATTAAACACCATTCATTCATTATTATGCATAATAAAACAAATTAACACAATAAATCATAACATCATTCACACACATTCAACACCATGATTTTACATGGAAACCCAAGACAGGAGAAAACTACAGAAGCGCTTTTAGGATTAATGAGTCACAATAAATAAGAAATTCATGTTTGTGCACACATATTGTAGACTTATATTCATCCTATATTACAATGGATATGTGCACACAACCTTCATATCATTACATCTTCCATGTGACTCTCTCATACAACATCTTCATAGCATATTCCCTTCATAGCACATCACTTCGACACAAAAGACTCAAAACTCTGTTACTTACACTTGCTAATTAGCTAACTAGATTCATCACTAGGTAACCCCAAAACTCCCAACCTATTATAAACATATATTATTTTTGATATCCCCTATCCCTGCACCCACTACTTAGCCTCATATCTCTAAGTGGAAAAAAAATGTAATCGCTTCCTAACTAACTTCGCATTGACATTGTCAAAACACCCATCTTCCTTTTTTCTTGGATGCTTCATCAGAGTTGACACTGCTTTAGTGGGCCACTTCGCTTTAACCATGTTTGTACCAAAATAGTTTTTCCCCAAAAATTACCAAAACATTTTAGGACCAACAAGCCCCCAACACTTGCATGTGGCTAATCCCAAGTCACTTCAATCCTATCCCTATGGTTCCTTCAACTGCGACATAAAATTTGCATAGACTTGCTTCATCGCTTTGACTATCCGTTGAACATTTTCTTTCCTATCAATACACTTCATTAAAAACCATGGTAGTAATGTTTTGTTTTGCTTCCACCTTAGTATAAGTGACCTCTTTCTTGAATTATACATTTTCTACTCTAATTACTTCAAAGAATCTGTCCTCCTTTGTTTGCAGTTCATCTGCCTTTTTAGTCCTCTTCTGTTGTTCAACTTGCAACTGGTTAGTATTATCCTGCAATACCTTATTCTTAGTGGATTTTTCCATCCTTTTGAATGGAAATAGAGTCATTGGCCCAATTATTATATTCTTCATCTAACTTTGTCCTGATATACTATAGCCTAACATCATCCAATAATGAGGTCCATGCTTATGATATTTCTCTATATAGATGCACACACTTAGCTTCAGAATCCTTGATATCTAGTATACCCATTTGCACTTATATATGCTATTTCTCTACAACCTCGGGTAGTGCTAGGAACGATTTTTGCTTCCAATTCTCACATCTTTTGTCTAAAACCTACAATGACTCCCCTTAGTTTCAACATTTTCACCTTAGTAATTATCTCCTTGACTATCTTACCCTCTGGTACTTTGCAGTAGGCTACTGTAACAACATCCTGCAACTTCTTGTTTTCCAATCTTAATTGATCTTGCTCCTTTTCTAGTTTAGTATATTGTTTAAGGGTGGTGTTTTGTTACCTAAATCTAGTCATTAAGTCATATGTGGATTCTTCTCGTGCCTTTATATCCTTAGTGACCATTTTTTGAAGACTGTGTAGCATAAACATAAGTAAGGTAGACAACTTGAATTCTTATTCATAGCTTTACTGGTGAGATTTCTTGTTCAATCCCTCCTATGAAAAATTCAATGCTCTATGTACCACCTAGACTACCCTGCTTATCATAGATAGAGGTACCAAATGTACTATATGATTGCCTCACCCAGTCTCCTCATGTTGCACATCTCCTTGCTGAACAAGTGTTATTTGAATTGCTTGCACAACTTGGCAGAGCTCAAAAAGTTGGTATGTCACTCCCCGAAATAATTGGACAACCTTATCCTCTATAAGTGACCTCTTTCTTGAATTATACATTTTCTACTCTAATTACTTCAAAGAATCTGTCCTCCTTTGTTTGCAGTTCATCTACCTTTTTAGTCCTCTTCTGTTGTTCAACTTGCAACTGGTTAGTATTAGCCTGCAATACCTTATTCTTAGTGGATTTTTCCATCCTTTTGAATGGAAATAGAGTCATTGGCCCAATTATTATATTCTTCATCTAACTTTGTCCTGATATACTATAGCCTAACATCATCCAATAATGAGGTCCATGCTTATGATATTTCTCTATATAGATGCACACACTTAGCTTCAGAATCCTTGATATCTAGTATACCCATTTGCACTTATATATGCTATTGCTCTACAACCTCGGGTAGTGCTAGGAACGATTTTTGCTTCCAATTCTCACATCTTTTGTCTAAAACCTACAATGACTCCCCTTAGTTTCAACATTTTCACCTTAGTAATTATCTCCTTGACTATCTTACCCTCTGGTACTTTGCAGTAGGCTACTATAACAACATCCTGCAACTTCTTGTTTTCCAATCTTAATTGATCTTGCTCCTTTTCTAGTTTAGTGTATTGTTTAAGGGTGGTGTTTTGTTACCTAAATCCAGTCATTAAGTCATATGTGGATTCTTCTCGTGCCTTTATATCCTTAGTGACCATTTTTTGAAGACTGTGTAGCATAAACATAAGTAAGGTAGACAACTTGAATTCTTATTCATAGCTTTACTGGTGAGATTTCTTGTTCAATCCCTCCTATGAAAAATTCAATGCTCTATGTACCACCTAGACTACCCTGCTTATCATAGATAGAGGTACCAAATGTACTATATGATTGCCTCACCCAGTCTCCTCATGTTGCACATCTCCTTGCTGAACAAGTGTTATTTGAATTGCTTGCACAACTTGGCAGAGCTCAAAAAGTTGGTATGTCACTCCCCGAAATAATTGGACAACCTTATCCTCTACAATCTTTCGAGTCTCCTTAGCTACTTTGCTCATCCTATCAAACAAGATGTTGACATCATCATCCATTATCGATGTAACCATAGTATGCTTCTATTCCTTTTGCTTCTTTCTCTGACCCTTTGTCGAAGCTGCATCTTTCCTCTTTTTAGTAAGTCCCCATTATGTTGGTGTCATACTTGATTTTCAGTTATCACCCTACAAATTTGGTGGATAACCACCATCACCACCATGTCATGTAAATGTGTACTTTGATTATGACTTCCATTTTGGTTTTATGTTGGTGTTCCCTCCTGTCGTAGATTATGCTGCGACACATCTAGTGAAACTTGCTTGACATCTACATGAACCTTTCATTCTTGTGATCATTCTTGAACAATGGTATCCACATCTTCCTTAGTTAATTTATAGTTGGGGAATAACCAATGATGATTCAGATCCCTTTGTTCGTACAAATACATATGGGGAGTCCCTGATTTGAACCTCACAATGTATTAGAACATCTCCATTTCTTATAGATCTATGTGTGGTACCTTCATAATATTATGTTGGATGGCCTCCTTATGCAAGTAAATTATAATGTTGTTGTTAACCTGCCTCCTTGTATTATCATTGAACTAGAGGTTCGCATATCTTGCAGCCAAATAAATAACTATTTTCTCTACAAATGAATAGTCCTCTGGATTCATTCATGCAATAAATGAAACCAAAATTAACAACCATGATTATTTAAAGGGTGTAACTTTATCCTAAGCATTAGTTCAATCACTAAGAAATTCGTTTAGGAGGAAAGTAGCCTAGTGCATTTTCATTCTTTCTGCATATTGTTCCATTACGGCAGTGATAGATGCAAGTACCTGGTTTGGGAAACACTTCCTCAGTACCTTACTTTCCATCTCCTTTTCTTCGAAGCGTACTGATTAATCATTGATGGAAGCCACATGCAACATAATATCTTCTATTTTTCTTAGATAGATTGTATGTGTCCTTCATGCAAATGTCCAACTCCTTGTATTTTGTTTTACCTACGAAAAATATAGCAAGGTCCATCCTGGCCTAGGGTAAACTCATTATTTGTGCAACCAGCTCCGAATCAATTGAAACCTTCATGTCAAGCCATAAGAATCATCCATTCACACATAATAACAAGACTTTCTTGATGCATGCATTAACCTCAATAGTATGACCAAAGTGTGGTATGTGCATTAATCCAAAAATCCCATACCTTTGCAATCCCAGGGCCCACTCCATAGCCTCAAGGGAAAGCATTGCACCCTATGTTGAACATAACATTTGCATGTAATTATTTACCTAAATTATGGAAACGTTTCATGTTCATGGTCTGTGTATGATAACTTATTGATACTACCCAACATATCTCCTTGTACCGCGACAACCTTCAAAATGGGTGGCATCACCTTATTGTACATTTCATTCCTATTTATTCTAATTGTCCATGCATTCATCTTCCTAAGTAGTATTTAACCAAGAAACAGGGTCACATAACTAGACCATTAGGCTTTAGCACCATGCCTACTCTTTGTTCTTCCCTTAGGGTTCATTATGTGAGAGGATGTTCGTTTCTTCTTTGAAATTTCAACAAAAATATGTGGTGATAGTATTTTCGTCTCTTCTTGGACGACATGACTAACTTCCTCCATTTTAATTTCCTCAACAAATCCTTATGCCTCACTGATAGCTGACAAATCAACTTCCACACTTGAAAACTTCTATTCTTGTCTCTCCTTATGTTAAAATTGTTGTGCCATTTATATCTTTAAGCAATGAGTCCAAAATTATTATTGCAGTAAAAGGAGAATGAAGATACACACTGAACAAATCAAGCCACACAGAAAATGGATGAGTATAGCTCAGATAATTATAATATCATTGTCATTAATTAAATTTGGTGTTACAATAGTTTACTTAGGAAAAGAATTTGAATCAATAAGGAATGAATTCGAATCTCCCCACTGGATGTGACTGCACCTAACTAACTAGCTAACTCGGGATGTCTCAATCAATATCGGAGTCTAGTTGGTTAAATCTAGATGTCTAAACAACTTATGCAATAAGTAATATACAGTTAACTAAGCTAACTGAAGTGGTAGGTGAGCAAAGGCGCCTAATCCACATGCAGCCATGCATAAATAGTGCTAACTGAATTGATTGTGATCTAATTGAATGTAACTAGAAACTAACTAAGCTTAACTAGTTCCAAATCCAACTGACTAAAGGAGGTTGGTTTTGGGACTCCCAATGGCTCCTAAAATGTAGGGATCGGTCTAGGAGGCGCCTAAATTGATGCATGCAAGTGTATTCAGTGTCAGTAAACCTCTAGCAGTGTTCTCCGCACTCTAGTAACTGGTACATGTGGCCCCATTAGGCCAAGTGGACCCAATTAATTAATAAGGACTCCTAAGTTAGGATAAATAATCTAATAGATAGTATGGTCAAGGGAGAATTAATAATCCTAACACCCCCCTAAATCATAACTTGGACAATTGTGGGCCCTGAAAACAAGGCCAAAAGTCACTGCCCTGAAAACAAGGCCATAAGTCACCCAAATACAATCCAAAATACATAATGTTGCTTAATACAACCAAATAATTAAGGTAAAACCTCATGGGAAACCCCCTCCCTCAAGATAAGCATAAATAATGAAATACAAGTTAAAAACTTGCAAAAATATTTTGTTGCAATTTGCATCACTATGCAGCAACAAAGCAGTATTATGGTTCTTTTGTGCAGCCGCATCCTGAATCTATGCATGTGAACCTCTGAATCCAAACAAATGCTTATGTCTATATGAATATTCCTCTTTGGAAGAAGAATAATGTACTCAACTGAATCAGAAATATAAACAGGTGCACGGTGAAAATTGGACCCATGTAGAGTAGCTAAAATCAACTGGTGAGAGAGCAAAAGTTATTGAGAATTCAAATCATATGAGGGACACCCAAGAAACTGATATATTTCAGCCTTGAAAAGAAAACCATGAGTGGTAAAATCATCCACAAGTGTTAGGAGCAAGTGTCCAGGCGGATGCAGAATGTCCTCCTCTTTACTAGTTCTGTGAGGAGATGAGCATGTGACCAAAGGTATAGAATCCCTGGGATTGTGCAGAGCAAATGCTTGAGCTCCATAATCTGATATAGCTTCAGAAATAACCAATAATTCACAAAATATTATATCAGCAAACTCATAAGAGAGAACTAACATCGAATCCTCAATAATAAAAAAATTGAAGAAGACTTGCGGTGCTTGTTTTGTCTCACCCAAGTGTTAGGAGCAAGTGTCCAAGTGGATGCAGAATGTCCTCCTCTTTACTAGTTCTATGAGGAGATGAGCATGTGACCAAAGGTAGAGAAGCCCTAGGACTATGTAGAGCGAATGCTTGAGCTCCATAATCTGATATAGATTCAAAAATAACCAATAATTCACAAAATCTTATATCAGGAAACTCATAAGAGAGAACTAACATCGAATCCTCAATAGCAAAATTGAAGGAGACTTGCGGTGCTTGATTTGTCACACCAAAATTTATGAAACCAGTTACAAGAAATACTGAAAGCTCTTGAATCTTAAAACATGAACCAAATATTATCATATGAGAAAATAAATAAGATCCAAATAGGTCCGTATTAGATCCAAAATTGTGGTCCACCAAGATGGTAGATGCACAATTTTCTCCTTCTTCAAAATTCTGATTTTTGGTGCATGCAATCCTGTAGGAATTTACCGAAAGCTCTAGATTAATCAGAGTGAAAGGATCACAACTATAATTTGATATTATTTCCATAATATCCATTATATTACTTATCTTCACACCAGAAACATTATTAGAGATAGAGAAATCAAATTCCTTTCCCTTTTGTGAAACAGTCACCGGTAAACTATGCACAAAATTTAAAGAATCAATGGAGAATTTTTGCATAGAATAGGAGAGATTTTCTTAAAAAATAGAGATTAGAAAGTCTTCTTCTAGATCATCCATGTGAGGATATGAGATATCATATATCTCATACACTTCTGGAGCAACGGGAGAAGGATTCAATCCAAGGAGACTTTCTTCAATTCGAATTGACTGTAGGGAAAATTCTACTTCTTCTTCATCTTCAACAATTTGCTTTTTTATAGGAGAGGGCCTGAAATCATCATGTTGAATTTTATCTGAACCTCTATCAACATTTGGGATTTTAGATTCATCTCCCATATGACTGCTAGGTCCTCCTGATAGAGGGAAAGTGATGAAGGATTTCCTAGAGGAAACCATGTGGGTGGATGCTCTAGAATCTGTCAAGTAAGTCTTCGACGGAGTGAGGATTGTATGAAAGCATCTCTTATTATTGAGTCTTCTCTTCATCATCAGACATCTTTGTGCCTTGAGGAAGGGAAATTATGTACATATAGATCTTTCAACTAGTTGAGGATCTTCTTCATGCACGAGTCTTCTGGATGAAAACCCCTCATACAATAGGGACATGTTTTCTTATCAAAATTATTTTTCTTAGAGCCAGAGGCTCCTTTGGAAGGTTGTTGATTTTGTTTAGGCTTCAAATTAGCTGCTTTAGGCTCCCTCTTCTTTGATTTCCCTTTGTCTTGCGCTTTGTTAGATTCTGTCACTAGGAGAGCCTGATCTTTGGAGGTATTGATGAATCCCATTCAAATCAAATTCTCTTGCTCCTTGATTAAGGACTCAGAAAAGGAATCAAGTGAAGGAATTTTCCAACCAAGGAATCCTTCCCACTTGGATGAAATATAGAAACAAATACAAAATACTCAAGGTCAAGTTTGCTGAGAATGGAGAGCACATTTTGCTCATCCTTCCTTTCTACTCCGCATTGTGTTCATTGAAGTGCAAGAGACTTGAATTTAGTAAATAATTGCTCAATAGTCTCGAAACTACTGGGATGTAAGGCTACCAGCTCATTCTTTAGGAGGTGTCACCAAAGCTCATCTTGTTTTCCAAACAAGTCTTCAATATTCTCTCAGGATTCTCTGGGTGTCTCAAACCTTCAAGATGGAAGAGGAGATCTTTGGATATATGAGTGCATAGATAACTGAAAGCTTCATCTAAGCGGTTCAGAAACTTGTTTCTCTCAACTGGTTGATGGGGCTCAACCTCCCATCCAAGTATTATGCTGAAGTATATTTTGTTGCACAAGGAAACCTGCATATCATCCCTCCAATCAAGATAATTGGAGGTTGTAAGGATCCGAGGAGTAGAAGGTAGAGAATCCATAATTCTCCAGCTGAAAGATCACAAAATTTCACACAAGCTATGTAGAACCTGTAAATTTTTCACTACAAAACACTAAAACATTCAAACTATGTTAGAATCGTGCTTTTCCTCTCGACATGAACATTTTTTCAGGGGTCCATCATGCCCACACTGCTACTCTGAATAAATTCAGAGATAGCAAATCAAGATTGGGGACTTCTGTGGATACCAACAACCCATTTGTTGAAGGCCTGCAATGTTAGGTATAGTATTAATGGAATCTCATCCTTGCTCGAGGGTTTATTGATCCTACGACATATGTCGTAGGATCTATAATACTCCTTTGCATATTTATGCAAGGTAGGCCACCACAATCCATCCCTTAATATATTTTCAATAGTATATTTTCCTACATAGTGGCCTCTTGCAACATGATCACGAGCTTCATCCAAAATCATAGGACCCTCATGTTCCAAAACACATTGACGCAAAACCCATTTGGACCTAACTTGTACAACTGACCAGCTATCAAATGATAATCCATAACTTTGACAACCAACAGTTTCTAATGTACTATAGTATATGTCGTAGGATTTATAATACTCCTTCGCATATTTATGCAAGGTAGGCCACCACAATCCGTCCCTTAATATATTTTCAATAGTATATTTTCCTACATAGTGGCCTCTTGCAACATGATCACGAGCTTCATCCAAAATCATAGGACCCTCATGTTCCAGAACACATTGACGCAAAACCCATTTGGACCTAACTTGTACAACTGACTAGCTATCAAATGATAATCCATAACTTTGACAACCAACAGTTTCTAATGTACTGTAGTATACCATTCTAGTGCCATAGTTGTATTTAAGAAGTGAGTAATTTATTCAAAATACTCATCTACAATTCTAACTGAAAAGAGTTGTGCATCAGGGAGGTTATCATATAAGCTAGATGGATCTTCTCCTCTCTCTAACCTCGACAGATGGCTAGGCCCTGCATTCAACCTTCGAGGATCAACGATAATCTCAAAATCATACTCTTGGAATAGTGGTAACCATTTGCATATTACCGTGCCCCCCCCCCCCCCCCCCCTCCCCCTAACATTGTCTTGTTGACCAGGTACTTCAAAGTAGAATGGTCGGTAAAAAAATTAAAAAGAACTCCAAATAAATACTATCTGAACTTTTGTAAGGCATATATGATAACTACACATTCAAGTTCTATAGTAGTGTAGTTTCTTTTTTTCGTAGATAATTTTATACTCACAAATGCAATTGGATGATCAATAGATCCTTCAACTGGCTAATCCAGAACCATACCCAAAGTAATGGACGATGCATCAACATGCACATGGAATTCCTTTTTCCATTCTGGGAAATCTAAGTTCGGTGTTGTGGCCATTTTCTCCCTCAATGTGTCAAGGCTCTACTGACACTATTTATTCCATTGGAAATTAGTATCTTTCTTCAACCACTTCTCCATAGGGGTGATGATTTGTGCATAACCTCTTATAATTTTTTTGTAGTATCATGTTGTTAGGAATAATTAATCCCCTTTGTCCAATATAGTCTATTTGGTCTATTTGTCTAACTTAGGGGGCAATTATTATTGGACTAGAGTGTGGGGGACACACATAGAGTTTATTTTCCACTTATTGCATGTGCATGCATGCATTTATGTTCCTCTGAGACTAATCCCTACATTATAGGAGCCCACTCTAAGTGCCACTAGCAACCTCCATTAGTTGGTCATGGTTGATAAGCAGTTATGTTGAGTTAACCTCCAATTACAATAAGTTAGAACAGTTTCAGTTATCCTAGTGCTAGTTTTGCATGCATGAAGGGAAAGTGGTGCATTTTCCCAACCTACCTCATCATTTAACTGATTGTAGGCTGATTTAGACATCTAGAGTTAGACTAGTGAGTTCCAGCAGTGATTTAGACACATTGAGTTAGCTAATCAATCAAATTTAGTTGGTAGATTCGAATCATGTCCACATGATCTGAATTATACTTATTGTAACACCATTGTATTACTGATTAATGAATGAATATTACTGTTGTGATTATTTGAGAAATTCTTGTTCGATTTATCTAAAATTTATGGCATGAATTTCCTGTTTAATGAACATTCTCTCTGATTATTCCACTACATAATTCCCTTCCTACAGCTTTCATATTTTCCTATATATCAATGGTTCACAAATTTAACATGGTATCAGAGCCTTGTTCAGGTTGGCAGTAAGTCTTGTCCGATATCCATTGTACACCAGAAGCAACTAAGCTTCCACATAAATCCTGGAATCATAACATTAATCCCTCTGGATTATTTCCAAAGAATTCTATCCAAGTGTGATGGACTATGAGAAAGTGTACATGTCGAGGAGGAAAGGCTTGAACTAACATATGATTTCAAATTGAATTTTTTTTACAGTGTTATTTGCAGTTACCCACATAGATTCTTGAGGAATTGACTGATCAACATACAGAAAGATAAATTATTCAACTCTCGTACCCTGAATCCTTACACCCTTCAACTACATGGATTGGAGGGAAGATATGGAGGTAGCATTGCGGGAGCTTGGTCTGTTTAGGATGATAATTGGAAGAGAAATTGAGCCCCAACATTATGTTGAGAAGAACAAATTTTTGAATTGGCTTGATGAAGCCTTCGGCTTCATGTGCACTCATATCTCCCGGGATCTTTTGTTCCACCTTGAGGGACTAAGGACTCCGAAGCAATGTTGGGATAAGATTGAATATTTGTTTTACAAACAATATGATCTTCGGGATCATATTTTGGAGAATGATATCATTTCTCTATAACCCAGCAATTTCGAATCTATTCAACAATTCTTTACAAAATACAAGTCACTAGTACCGCAATGCAAACAATGTGTATTAGAGAGGAAAGATGAGCAACTTGCATTGTCAATGCTGAGAAATATTGGCTTAGAGTACTCAGTATTTGTCTCTACATTCCATTCCGAAAGAGCTTCCATCCCTAATTGGAAGATGCCTTCTCTAGATGCTTTTGTTGAGTCCTTAATACAAGAGAAAGATAAAATGGTTCAAATGGGAGTGATCCAGACTTCCAAGAATCAAGCACTCTTAGTGACAAACTAAAACAATGAGAAAGAAAGAGGGAAACACAAAGGGAAGGAGACCAAAAACATTGATTTGGATCCAAAGGTGAATCAGAGATATTCCTATGGAGCATCAAGTTCCAAGAAAAAGAATAAATTCAAGAATACTAACTGTACATACTGTATGAGAGGATTTCATCTGGAGAATCAGTGAATGAAGAAAACCATTGAACGGTTTCTAACACTCCTTGAACATAACAATATTTCCCTTCCATAAGGTGCAGATATGTCTGAAGATGGAGAGTATATTGAAGAATATGAGAGGTGCCATGCTTTGAAAGCATACTTCACTCAGTCAAAGGCTTACTTGATAGATTTTGGAGCATCCAACCACATGGTTTCCTCCAAATAATCCTTCACTACTCTGGATCTCTTAGGAGGACCTATCATTCATATGGGCGATAATTAACAGATCCCACATGTTGGGAGAGGTTATATTAAAATCCAGCGTGAAGAGTTCAATAATGTACTTTGTGTGCCCTCTCTTGCAGCAAATTTGCTATATATTTATCAAATGACACATACTGGCTTGCCAAAGCAAGTTGTATTTGGTCCTGACTCAGTGGAGATCTTAGATATCTCAACTGGGAATATTATAGTGAATGGCGTTGCAAACCATGCCTCTAAGTCATATGAATTCTCACACTATCTTCCATACTCGGCTCCAGCACAATAATAGCAACCATTCGAAAGGGAAGGTAAAAAATCTATTTCAGCTCCATTTGTAGATAATGATATGTTGTCTAAAATTTTAGTTTCAGAAGATGAGAAACAAGATCAACATGATCTTGATATTGAGATTATACCTCAAGATGATCTCGATCCAGATCCAGCTCCTATTCCAAATCATAAGCCTAAATGGGATGAAAAGATCATTGAAGCAGATGGGAATGTTTATGGCGATCCAAATGATAGAAAAAGAACGAGGTCCTAGTATCAGAATGAACATGCTTCACTCTCTCACATAGCTTCGCTACCTACAGAGTGGTGCAAAAAGATTCCAGAGAAATGCTTCTTGATGATGAATATTGATCCACAATTTGGCCCACTGATAAACAAAATGGATCATTCCATTCCTCCTCCATAAGGAAGAGACAGAAGAAACATTCAGCAGATCGAAAGAAGATGGAAATGTTCACATGCACAATCCTAGGATGATGATGCATAGAAGAACCATGATTCTGCATGGCTACTCCATATAGTTGCACATTGAAACATTTTTTTCACAAGTTTTTGCTCAAAGAGAAAATTTTTATCTTAAGTAGGATAACTTGTTTCCTGCTTCCTGCTTATTTTGAAGGGGGGGCGGTTTCCCATGAGGTTTTCCCCATTTTCATTATTTTATTAAGCAGTTTATTTTATGTCATTTAGCTTGTATGGGTGACTTTTGGCCTAGTTGCTAGGTCCCAAGTTGTCCAAAGTTAGGAACAAGGAGGGGTGTTAGGATTAATTAATTCTCCTCTGTCCAATATAGTCTATTTGGTCTATTTTCCTAACATAGAGGGTAATTATTACTGTACTAGAGTGTGGGAGACACTCATAGAAGTTATTTTCCACTTAATGCATGTGCATGCATGATTTTATGTGCCTCTGAGACTAATCCGACATTATATGATCCCACTCTGAGTGTCACCAACAACCTCCATTAGTTGGTCATGGTTGGTAAGAATTTATGCCAAGTTAACCTCCAGTTACAATCAATTAGATCACTTTCAGTTAGCCCAGCACTAGTGTTGCATGCATGAAGAGAAAGTGGCGCCTTTTCCCCACCTACCTCATGACTTAACTGATTGTAGACTAATTTAGAAATCCGAAGTTAGAGTAGTGAGTTCCAACAATGATTTAGACACACTGACTTAGCTAATCAGTCAGGTATAGTTGGTAGATTCAAATCCTATCCATGTGATTCGAATTCTACTTATTGTAACACAATTGCATTACTAATTAATGAGTGAGGATTAATGTTGTGATTATCTGAGTAATTATTGTCTGATTTATCAGAAATTTGTGGCATGAATTTCCTGTTCAGTGTACATTCTCTTTGATTATTCCACTACATAATTCCCTTCCTACAACTTTCATATTTTTTTGTAGATCAATGGTTCACAAATTTAACACATGTATGTCCCAAGATTGTGCTAAGCTATTGAACCGATGTTGGTGGAGGCAAATCTACTAAAATAGCAATTTCATGGGATCCATCTGTAATCCTTGTTTACAAACCACATGCCCTAATCATATACCAAATGGATCACAAAATATACATTTCTTAAAATTTAACGACATTTGATACTATTTACAACGCTCTAACATTAGTCTCAAGATATCAATCTGATTCTTAAGAAATCCATGTGTTATCCAATCGTTGAAGTAGACTTCTGAAAATTTGTGAATGAATTCTTTAAAATATGTACCAACTACTCTAGAAAAAATAGACGGGGCACTCTTTAACCCAAATGGAATAACAATATACTAATAACAACCCGATTCAGTCTCTAAATTAGTATTATGTTGATCTTCCTTATCAATATTTATTTTAAGATACCTAGAAAACCCATCAGTTAATGAATAAGCTTCTTGACCTTCGACGCTTTCTAATAATTCATCCACAAATGGGGTAGGAAAGGGATCATGTAAGCATGCATCATTAAGTTTCCTCAAATACACACAAATTCAATATCCACCAATATTTTTAACTTGCACTACCATTGGGATAATCCACTCAGACTCTTCGATAGGCTCTATAATGCTTGCCTCCTACATCCTATCAAGCTCTGTTTTAACTTTTCCTTATACCATATATTAAATATGTAAAACATATTCTTAATGGGTTTTGCATCATGCTTCAAAGGAATATTCATTTCTCCTAGATCCTCAACAATACCCTTCTTCTCTGAAAACTTAGTTGGGAACAAATCTTGATATTCATTCAATAAGTTAGTAATTTACCTATAGTCTCGTCATCCCAATAATCCCCAATATTAGAAAATTTAGGATTTTTGCTAGAACGAATAGTCACCTTCTTTGTCTTCAATGGCTGTAGGGATTTGTTGGATGTAATCTATAGACCTTCAAGATATCAGCTTCCTTTAGTTTCTGGGATATACACATCTCTTGTGCCATCATTATATAGTTCTCCCACAATATCCTAACATTCCATCACTTGTTCAATTTCCACAGTACACTATGGTAAATTAGACAAAGACACGGGTATTTCTTCAAAAATATTTGCATTAATAACTTGCAAAGTTGTATCCACGGTTGGTCTCTCGTCTTCATAACTAAATGTTGGTCTAAAACTCAAATCCAAATTGTCCCAGTTTGCAGTACCTTATCAAATCTCTAATGATGCATAATAGTTCTTGGGTGTAGTGTTTAGTGTGTGGATAAACATATGGACCCACTCATGCTTAGGTATGTTTCCCCATGTTGTAATGCATGTTTTCAAGTGGCTGACATGACTAGTTAATCCATTATATTTCACTCCAACATATAGAATCCCTTCACCAAACCGTATTTGTAGTATCCTTTTACACTGTGACCAACCCCCTATATTTTTTTTATGGATATCCCACCACATGGATGGAGTAACTTTTGAGGATACATCTAATGTTAACAGTCATTGTTTCTCTAGTGCTTTAACTTCAAAATCAACAATAAATGCATCTAAATTAGAAAGTCCCTCATAAGTAGGAATATCACATATGAGTCCTTACCAACCCAACACGGTGACTTTGTAAATCGAGTACATATCATTATGGAGACTTCATGCACCCTACTCTGCCAGTTTTCTAGATCTTAGCCAGAATCTGATGAACACGAACCAACACTACTCCAACGTAATGTACCATCTGTTGTAGGGTTGACATAATCATCTAATCTTGAATAAATATTATAAATATTCTCTAGATCACGGGAATCATATTCTTCTTTGACAAGTTCGACATACCTCAGACCCTCCAAAGGATCCAAAGGTGCAATAACTATTATATCTCCATTCTCAAATGTTAGCAACCTTTTCTTAAAATTTATGATGGTCTAGTTCTCAATTTTCCAATTAATACCAAGCAACGTAGGGTAGGGATTTGTATCATCAATGACTTCTATAAATTCAAAGTCTACAAACATTTTTAGTCCTTCCACTTCGACAGGGATGGACACCATTATTCAAAATCGGATTACTTTCTACTAGTTGACCAATATAAATTTAACAAGTGGCCATACTAATTTAGGGTTTACCATGTTCAACCTAGGTTCACCTAACATACATCAACAAACCCCAGGATACTCGTCTCTCACCCAAGATACCTGGGTTCAAGTGCCGACAATGAAACGATTTGTTTGTGCAATTCTACTTTATCCCAGGTTCAACTAACATACACCAACAAACCCCAAGATACTGACCCTTTCAACATCACCTACGAAGCAGATGAAGTCTCACTAGAGGTAACTATGGGAATTGTAGGAACCAAGTTTCTACAACAGTGAAGGAGAACAACCTGACATCCATAACATTCAACATAATAATCTAGAACTTCAACAAATCATAGACTTCGATGAGACATAAATATCCCACATATAAATTTTAACTAGATATGACATATATTCATTTATTAAGTAGTGTCCATATCAGTATTAACTCTCATATTAAACACCATTGATTCATTACTAAGCAAAATAGACTCAATTAACACAATAAATCATAAAATCATTCACACACATTCAACACCATGATTTTATGTGGAAACCCAAGATAGGAGAAAACCACAGAAACAATTTTCTTCTTAATGAGTCACAATAAATAAGCACTTCATGTATGCACACAAAACATACAAACTTCTCTTCATCCTCCATTACATTGAATCAACGCACACATCATGTAGATAATTACATCTTCCATGTGACTCTCTGATACAACATATTCACTACATATTCCGTTCATAACACATCACTTCAACATAAAAGACTCAAAACTCTCTTACTTATACTTGCTAATTGGGTAACTTGATATGTCACTAGGTAACCCCAAAATACCAACCCATTACATATATATAGTATTTTTTATATTCCTTATCCCCACACCTACTACTTAGCCTCATAACTCTAAGTGGACAAAAACTGTAATCAATTCCTAACTAACTTCGCATTGACATCGTTAAAACACCCATCTTCCTTGTTTCTTGGCCGCTTCCTCAAAGTTGACCCTGCTTCAGCGGACCACTTCGATTTAACCCTGTTTCCACCAAAACTATTTTTCCCAAAAATGTACCAAAGCACTCTAGGTCCAATAGGTTATTCCAGTGCTTGTTCAATAACTGCACTGGAAACATATTAACCCCAATAGAAACCCTATTAGATAACTAGGTGTGGGTTTCAAAAGTCACTAATTCCCCCATTCTAGAAAATTGGAGTTGAACATGAACACACCTCTCTCTTGTATTTCTTTAGTCCTCACTATGGACAAACACAAAATAATTCAGCAAATTCCTAGTTTATTTTCTCCTGTTATAGCCAAAACAATTTCTTATCTCCTCACTTTCATTTACTTTTCATTTTGTTGATGTGGCGTGATGTTGACATGATTTTGTTGTTATGTGGCATGAAATATGGATGTTGATTAGGTAGTGGGTATTATGTGTCATCACATGATGCATCTATGTCATCCTCTACTAGTCTCCATGTTAAATTACTATGTCTCGAGGCCCCATGGGGGCTTCACTCAATGACCCTCTCACATAGAATGTGTAATCGTGGGATAGAAAAGAATACCCATACTTTCTATAGGTATTGAACTAAACTCCTTTTCTTGAAACCCATTCCAATTACCAAGAATCTCCCCCCACCCCTTTTTATACTTGAATCCTTATCACCCTAAATTCCTGATGCCCCCAATACCTGTAATATCTTATCTTGATTTTAAACAAATTTAAAACCCACAATATGAACTCATGTGCTGGAAGAAGTGAATCCCGCATGCGGGCCCCCCTTTTCCTTCATTTTCCTTGCACAATTCTAGAGGGTGATGTGATTGGGGGGTCAACCTTGGATGTGTGCCAACTAATAGTTCATTTGAGTGAAGACCTCACTTAACCATCAAGCAGTTTACTTCTTGAGATGAATTTGCACTATAGATTGTGGATGATCTGCACCCATTCAATATTTTCGGGGTGTAACGTAGGATTAAAATCTAATTAGTTATAATCCTGAAATCCTTATCGTCTATTGATTTGAAATGTTTTCCACTATTGGATTAAGCAGTGCACATTATTTTCTTCCAATACACTAGGACACGTGGTGATCATACAACATTTTAGATCTTTCTTAAGTGGTTTCCATGACCACTTCCTCATCTTCTGAAACCACTTATGACCCTTGTTGAAAAATACCTTTTTTATTTCTTATACAATGGGTTCCCTTAGACAAATGGAAACATTTCATTCATTTTAGGAGTGAAGGAATCACTTAACATTTGAGTAGTTTCCTTTCCAAAATGTATGCACATTGCAGATCTTGAACAATCCTCAACAATTTGATTTTTTTGTGGGTGCAACTTATCATTAAAACATGATTATTTATACTTCTGAAATCATTCTAGCCATAGATATGGGCCCTTCTCCTTTGTTAGATCAAGTGGAAAACCATTTTGGAACTTGTTTAATTTTTATATGATACCACTCCCCTGTATTTGAAACCACACACTACCCTACCAAAAACCACCTTGTTTGTTTCTCTTACAATGGGTTATACCAGAAATTTGGCATAAATATGGTCATTTTGGGGGTTAATCATGTAGGTTTTTAAGTGAGTCTTCACCATTTTAAATTCTATACCACCATGACATGTGGTATCTCCGTATCAATTTCAAAGCTCCAATTCTAGTTTTTAATACCACTCTTGCAGCGTCTGAAACCATTTATTGTCGCTACCAAAAACCACTTTTTGCACTTCATGGTATGGTATTATGTTGGACATGTGTTTATTACCTTTGAATATTGTTGTTTGACCTTTTTAAACCACCAAACCACCTCTATGATATTGTTTAATCAATTTTGCGTTGGATATACCATGTGCATACTTTTTGGAAGGAATTTTCAAGTCGTTTTTAACTAGTGAGCTTGAATATCATCAGAAACTTAGCATTTTCGTAAATCTGAGTCTCATGGTTGGTAATTTGTCCCCCAATAATGGTGAATTTGATTTACAATCGACATATAAATTGGTTATTACAACAATGTGCCTATTTTTCCATATAATTTCACCTTTAATTACCATAAATTCTACAACTAGATTCCAATTTCATTATCGCCTTATCAATTTTGAGTTGATACGCTTTTTCTCCTTAACAATTTAACAACCAAGTGACCTATAACTTCATTTTTCCTAAATTTCCTCACTGAGGTGTTCAATTCAAACACTTGACATGTAATGTTCCCCTATATAAACTATTTTATGCCTAGATAGCCATAGTGTTTCAATCCATAACTTTGCTATCACTCTATATATACCCAACCACTCGTTTAATAGTGTTGAGGTGATGGGGTATTCCAATCTAGTTATAATCCCTTAATCTATGATCCATTATTTAAAATTACATTGACTTATTATGCAATTATTTAACAATGGAAGTAAACATATAGCTATCATTCATCTAAATTATTCATTCTATGGTATGCATGCATTCCTATTATGAATTCATACATAAAATGACCGTTAAGTTCATGCACATAGACAATGATTAAATAGATCCTTGACAACAATATAAACCATGAAATTAAAAACATATTTAACACTTATCTTAATGGTAAACAATCCTCCAACTAGTTGTAAGTAAATGACATTCCTCCCAGCCATAGATACTTTTTCACACTTATTCTTTCCATGATAGGGCCACTCCCAAGATGGGGCTATCAATCCACAAGAGATGAAGAATCAATCTATTGTACAAACCTTAATTCATGCAACCCTCTAGTGTAGAAACCCCCTCCACAACTATCCCAATCCAATAGCACTCATCCCCCATCAACATACATAACACAAATAATGTGACCCCTCTCTCTACACCGCAGCCCCTTTGGTTGTCACCATTCTCTTCTAGATTTCTAGCACTTTCCATTTACTAGGGAGTCTCCATGATGGGACTCTAGGGACCTTAGCTATAGTCTAGGTTCCTCTCACAATGGAACTGCAATGATTAGCACTGGTTCCCTAGCTTAATTGGCAGGAATTATTGGTATGGAACGACAATTCTCCTCTCTTGTTTTCTTGTGATGTACCAACCAAATTCTAGTTGAAATGATGTAGTGGTTGACCAAATGATGAAATGAATGAATATCTAGCTCAATTCTCATATTTATATATGCATGGTTTCTACTTTCCATGTGGATCCTCCCGAGGAAGCTACTTTACCCCATTTTAGTCCCATCTAAAGATAATTAAGTAAAGATTAATCAAATAACCCCCCATAGCATGGCTTAGGGACCTTGGGTTAAATTCCTAAGCAAGGTTGACTAAGGACTTGGGTTAATGCCAACTAGAATCATATCCCTTTAGCCCCATATTTAAATCCCCCTGATTGTGGTCTCATATCCCCTGTCTCTTATTCACCCTGATTGACTTGTAGTTGTTGGGGATTGTTATATTATCTGTAATGTACATCATTAACAATATTCATAGTCTCTTATACCATATATACTTGGAATCTACCCATTGCATCATTACACACATAATTACATGAGATCAAAAAAAAAAGTGTTACAACTAAAAATCCATAGTTCTTCCTTATCCACTTCACTCGACACCATTATTGCTTCCATTGGCCATTCTTAGTGTTAATTCTCTGATAAATTTGAATATAGCGATCGGATAATAAAATACTATGAAACCAATAAGAGTAAGGAATATGTGAAATATGTGCATTTTTTTTTTAACAGAAACAGTAAAAGAGGGTAGTATTAAACAAGCTGTGCACAACCATACATTACAAAATATGCGGAACGGAGAGTTCTTGCTGTTCAAAAAAGAAAAAACCAAAATTGGTCCAGAGGGGAGACCAAAGAACTCCACACAAGGTTTTTACATATATTCGATGGACAGTGGTAGTATATACCTTGATAAACTGTTGATTAAGTAATAAACAGAAAAACATAAACTAAGAAAGCCATTTAGAAATTAGCCTGTGGGCTTCATTGGTTGGACTATCGACTCCTCCTCCATGGGCTGGGATGCAATAGGGGTTTCGTGGGCCTGACTGACTTGATTCATGTTGACCAAACACTGAAGGTCTTCTTGGATTCTGTCCACTTTGCCCATCATTTCTCTGAGGTTGGATTATGTGTTATCGATCCTAGAATCATGGTTGCTTATCTGGTAGGAGGTATAGCTGACTACCTCACCCATCAATGTAATCAATACCAGCATTTGAGAAATAGGCTTCTTTGCATGGATTGTTGCACATTCTAGCCATTCAAAGACAACTAGTTGGATAATAGGTCCATGGTATTTCACAATCCTTCATACAATAACATGAAGGATAGACCATTATTTTCTATGTAAATTATCTATAAATTTTATTGATAATTGGTAGGTCCATTATTTTTACATTAGTGAAGTCCACGGGTTGGTCTTAGGTCTACTTAGGATTGTAAAAGGAATGGTGTAAGCCATTGAGAGGGCCTCCATTTCCCTAGTGTATTCTTAAACTTCTTGCCCTAAAACCACATACACTTATAGAAAATATTTATGTGATTGGTAACACGACATCTAACCTAACATAAAGTATATTTTAGCATAGCATATTTATCGTAACATCCCCTCAAGATCCATATACATGCAATGCTGGACTCTAGTGATATGGCCTCCAAGCCACAATGCCCATTATAGATAGGCTATGACATTTTCCTAGGCATTTCATTTTGGTTCCATTTCAATTGTTCCTCATCCATTATATCATTTCATGTGTACTCATTATGGGTCGATAGAGGTTTGTATGCATGAAAGTTTCTCGGATGAGGTTAGTATGAAATATTTTTATATTTGCATTTATTATATATATAATTACAATTGAAAAGTATTAATAAACTTAATTAAAAAGTATTTGTAAGTCCAATTGTGTGAAATTTATAGCTCCTATGATCTAATACTACAATGTGATTATACTCCTATGTCAAGGTGGTAAGATACATACTCTTCCTTTGTCAATGGAATAGTTCTAGTAATGTGTTATATCGGTGAACCTCACATGCATGAATTACAATGAATTTATGTTATTTAATTATATAATTTCCACTTTATTTTCTTTCTTTCGTTGTTTTCTATAACTCAACCATTGATGATAGGAGACATTAGTCAACGATACCAACTAGGATCGATATATTGCTTCATAGATAGGTATCATATGTCAAGTTGTGTTTGTTTTCTTATTTAGGTTGATTGTCATATTTTTAGCCTAATAAAATTTGTATGAAAACACCAATAAGTTTATTTCTATCAAAAGATACCATGATTTCCTTTCATTGCACCCTTTGGTGGCACACTTTCTTCATCCGTCTTGCATTGGGATGAGGTATTACGAGAAACACATTTTTAGATCCATTAGTTTAGTCTGTATTTGTCTAGTTGTTTTAATTTTAGCTTCAAATTTACAACACATGATTGGATTTGTTAGTGGCCACAAACCATTTGTTTCTAATATTTACATGTCATGGTGTAGATTCAAGTAGTGCACGCACGTATACTTTTTTCAATGTAAGGAGCTGTACTTTCATGATTTTGTTGCAACATAAATAGGTTATAATTTCTTATTTGGATTAAATGGTGAGAATTTTTCATAGTCATCCTACATCAACAATTTAGATATCGCAAGTATTCCCAATCGTAATTATTTTGGTTTCTCCCTACATGTGCCATACTCTGAAATTGTATACCAAGGGAGTGTATCACCACCCACCCCCACCGCCACTTCAAAGGCACCCTTGAGTGGTCCTTCTCACTGATTTCCTTAGTACATCACACACATATTGATGTTACAACCTCCTTTGTTTCCCCTACTAGTGATGCATCTGTAATGGTTGCATCCCCCACTATTTCCATATACTAAGATGTTCAAGCATTTATGGCTTTTATCCTAGAAGGTCAATATCAGAAATTTCTTAATATATTATTAGTGATATCATTAGTTGATGAAATCATATTTTATCATTTATGGAATTGATTTAAAATTTTATACTTTTTCATGGATTTATTTATTGTAATTTCCATTGGTTGGTATTGCACAAAGGATTGGGTGAAGGAGGAGGAAATTTCCCTCAACACTAGAAGTCACATTTGTTCGAAGCTTGCTTATATTGAATTATAATTATATTTAGTAAGTTTGTTAATTGATAAAATTGTCGAAAATAACTTATATGAATATCATTCCTTTCCAATCCCTAAAAGGGATCTTCACTCCTCCACATAAGGAGGCTTGAGCTTCCTTGATCTTGAAGAAGAGGAATATCATATTTGGAGATACATCTCATAGTGGTGAGTGACCTATTCAATGATCATCGAAATTATTTTTTGTATTGTAGGCATGAATGTCCATTTTGTAATATGGGAATTAGTTTATCAGTTTCAAATTCGGCACAAGGTGCCATTATGTGTCTTTGGAAGGATGGTTCACTTTTGAATAATACTGTTCTTTTATTTAGGTGTTTTTTAATTCGATATTAATGATGAATGATTATGATGATCATTAGTTGGGTTCCTAAATATTTGATGGATTATGAAGATGAATGTTGGAAATGATGATTAAGATTTTAATATATTGATGCTTATGTTTCATGTGTCCTGGTCCATATATGAATCAAGGGTTTTATCCACATGAGGTGTATGATACGATCTTATTGTAGTGGGATCATACCTTGTGGGTCATATTTGGTTTGTGTTTGTTATATGTAATGTTTTCAATTGCATTTTAGGGGTTGTGTGAAAAGAAAAAATTTATTGGAAAGATCATGCTTAGAGTATTACTTCCTTTGTTGATTATTCTTCATCAGTTCCTTCGTTGTCATCATTCAAGAAACGGTAGAGTGAAATTCCTACTTCAAAGATATGTATAATATTAGATTCTGACAACATATCTTGGGCCAAAAATAGTCTTCACATAGATTTCACAAAAGAAATAAGAGAAGAATAATTGAAGAACAATATTAGAAATATTCCATTAGCTATATCCAGTAATACAATGGTGTTTACAATAAATATAATTCCAATAATGTGGATAAGATTTGAATCTAGCAACTAGACCTGACTGATTGGTTAACTATCACTGCATGAGAGAAACTAGTCTAACTCCTGATGTCTAAATCAGTCAGCAATAAGTTAGAACAAGTTAAACCAATTAAACTGATGATGTAGGTGGAGAAAGGCACCATTTCCCCATGAAACCATGCAAAACTGGTTCTAGACTAACTAAGAGTGATATAACTGGATATAACTAGAGGCTGAGTCGACATAACTGCTTACCTACCATAACCGACTGATAGAGGCTGCCGGTGGCACTCGGAGTGGGCTCCTATAATGTAGGGATTGGTCTCAGAGTCACATCAACTCATGCAGTAAGTGGCAGATAACCCTTATATATGTTCCCCACACTCTAGTATAGTAATAAGTTCCCCTAAGTTATGAAAAATAAACAAATAGAATTTATGTGGTAAAATGAGACAAAGGGAGGATTAATAATAATCCTAACACCCCCCTTTAATACTAACTTGGACTACCTAGGCCCTGGTAACTAAGACCAAAGGTCACCCATTACAATCTAAATGCAAAAATTATTTGTCCATGGAAAATGAGGGAAAAGGAAAAACCACATGGGGAAAATCCTTCCTCAAAAATGGACATGGCACAAAATTTAAATGAATATCTTCACTTTGCCTTTGTTCTTCACTTGAATAAGCTGGATGTACTACTTCTTGGTGAAAATGTTGATGTATATGTAACTTCGGAATGTATTCACTTGTATGTTTCATGTATTGTACCTCGATGTTTATTCCGGGAAGTATCTGTAATGTAATTAAGTCATGTCATGCCCCAATGTTCCAATCGGGAGGTTCTATAATGTAAACAAGTCATGTCAATTCATTGTGGGTAACCCTCCTATTGTTCAAGGGTTAAAGACCCCGCAATTCTAGGGCCTTAGGGTTATTAGACTGTCCTAGAGGAGTCGGCCTTAGTGAGTTATTTTCAAGTCAGGAATTAGTATAAATAGAGAGTGAGCCTCTCTATTTATCACACACTCACTCACACTTAGTTGTAGCACATAGCTGAGAGAGAAGAAGTTGCTGGGGCTAGAAAGAAAGAGGCTACTACTGTCGGGAGATCATCTTACTGTTTTGGGGTTTTAATTTTGGTGTTGATTCTATCTCTGAGGAATTTTTAGGGTTTTATCCATTTATGGTTTCCCTGAGAAAAAACATTGTGTTCATTGTCTCTTGTATTTGATTGTTGTACGTGTTATTCTTTCAGTTAAAGATCCTAACATAATGCTAGCTTGAATGATAAAATCTAACATGGTATCAGAGCTAACCTGAGAATAAGACACTATGCAGCTGTGGAAACTAGGGCTTCCTACTTTTTGGATCTCTCTCCATAGATTTTAAGCAAAAGAAGGTTGGACTGAATCTCGTCCCTGGGGCAAATATTTCTGTCGAAGCAGAATCTGATTCTAAGCATTTTCAGTTTTTGACCCAACACTGCTGCCAGAAATTAGGGCTTTCCACAGAAGTGGAATTTTTGAGTGAGCCCAGGCCTGGATTGATCTATTCCTCAAAATCGAAGCTTAGAGATCAAGATCAAAGCATTTGGTTGGACAGAACTCCGGGAAAGCCAAACCCTAATCTGCTCCTGAACCAGCACTGCAAAGATTCAGCTCCAGATTCAGATCCGACATCTTGACCTGGTAAGATCTAAATCTTTTGTATTTCCATTTGAGGTTCTCATTTAAGATTTCTCATCATACCAAGCTTGATGAAAAGCTTGAGGGAGATGATAACTTCTGATCCTGTAAGTATAGGATCTCCCTAGTCATGGAAGAAAATGAGTTGGACTCCTATATCAATGAGGAGGTTCCAGTTCCAGAGGGAGATGAGGCTAAGGCCTTACATAAGAGGAAGTTGGTCATGGCAAAGAGGATTATTGCTAATTCAATCAAGGATCACCTCATACCACAGGTGTCCTCCCTAAATACACCTAAAGCTATGTTTGATGCCCTGACCAAACTATTTGAAGGGAATAACATAAATCGGAAGATGAATCTTAGAAACCAACTGAAGAATGTAAAGATCCAGAATGCAGAAACCATCCAGTCTTACTTTACAAGGGTCTCTCAGATCAAGGAACAACTGGAAGCAGTAGATGAAGAAGTGGAGAATGCAGAGATTGTGATGACCACCTTGAATGGTCTCCCTAGATCATGGGACTCCTTTATTCAAGTGATCTGTGATAGAAATAAGTTAGTCAAATATAGTAGACTATGGGAAGAATACTATCAAGGAGAAGCTCAGACAGCAACTCGAGAAGAAAAGATGGGAAGTGAAGATCAATCTCTCACAGTTCACTCCAAGAAAAGCAAAAGAAGTTCTCATCACTCCAGAGGTAAGCATTTCCATAAAAATAGTGACTAGAAAAGATTTGTCTAGAAACATATGTCATACATGTGATGAAGTAGGACACTTTGCAAAAGATTCTCCTAAAAGACAAAAATAAGAAAAAGGGAAACAAGAGAAGACATCATGCTCATGTTGCAGAGGATGATGAACCTTCCACAAAGAGAACCAGATAGGAAAGTGATGATTCTTCAAGTGATGAAGAATATGTCTTGATTTTTGATCTCATGGGAAACATCACACATGGAAGCAATGATTGGCTTATAGATAGTAGGGCTTCCAAACATATGACAGGATTCAAAGAGTCCTTTGTGAAACTTTCAGAACATGAATCACCCCACAAGGTGAAACTTGGAGACGACTACCAGTATCCAATAAAAGGTAGTGGGGAATCCTCCTATAAGCTAGACTCTGGAAAGTCTATGAAGATGCAATATGTATTGTTTGTACTAGTACTAAAGAAGAACCTCCTCTCCATATCTGCATTCGATGTAAAAGGCATGAGAGTTGCATTTATAGATGGCCAAGTTATCATGTGGCCAAAGGGAAATACTATTAATGATGCAGTAGTGATTGGGGAACAAGAGGAAGGTCTATACAAATTGAAGGGCCATCCAGAACAAGATTTGGTCCATGACACAGTAGAGCCAAATGAACTTTGGCATAGAATGCTTGCACATGTGCATTATAGAGCACTACCACTTGCAAGCAAATCTGTTGAAGGTCTTCCAGAAATTCAGGAAAAACATGATGGAGTCTACAAAGGATGTGCAAAAGGAAAGAACAAAATGAAAACATTTCCAAGTAGCAAGAGCAAGGCAAAAGGAATCTTGGAAATCATTCACTCCGATGTATGCAGTCCAATGTCATCCAGTTCATTAAGCGGGTATGTATACTATGTTTCCTTTATTGATGATTTTTCTAGGAAGACATGGATTTACTTCATTGAGAACAAAGATGAAGTATTCAACAAGTTCAAGGCATTCAAAGCCTTGATCGAGAACCACACAGAAAAGAAGATCAAGACCTTTCAATCAGATAATGGCGAAGAATTCACATCAAATGAATTCAAAGCATTATGCAAAGATTCAGGGATTAAGAGGGAGTTAAGTAATCCATATAATCCACAACAGAATGGGGTTGTAGAAAGGAAGAATAGAACGATCATGGAAGCTGCAAGGGCTATGCTTCATGATCAAGATCTTCCCATGCATCTATGGGCAGAAGCTGCCAGAATAGCGATGTATGTACAAAATCGTACTCCACATAGAGTACTCGAGAACAAGACACCTGAAGAAGTCTTTTCTAGCAAGAAACCAGAAGTCAGTCATCTCAGAATATTCGGTTGTCCAGTGTACATACACATTCCAAAATAAAAGAGGACAAAGCTAGATCCTTCAGGAAGGAAGGTTATATTTGTGGGATACTTTGAAAGCTCTAAGGCTTACAGAATATACTTCCCAGGATTCAAGAATATTGACATCAGCAGGGATGTAACATTTGAAGAAGACTCAGCTTACAACAAATCCAGAAAAATACCTACTGAAGAACTTGAAGAAACAGAAGCACCCAAAATTCATGACACAACCATGAACAAAGAAATTCAAGAAGAAGATCGAGAATTTGAAAGACCTCAAGAACCTATAGATCCACCTCAGGAGAATAATCCTCACAAGAGGAAACCTGCTTGGGTACGAGAAGCTATCCAAGGTGTAGAAAGATATGGGGCTCCAGAAGAAAATCACAGAGAAAGAAAAAGAACCAGGTCCTGCTCTAGTTATGTAGCCTTATTATGTGATTTCATCGATAAAGAACCTTCAAATTATGAAGAAGTGGCAGAAAGGAAAGAATGGAAAGATGTTATGATCGAAGAGTATTAATAGATCATGAAGAATGATGTTTGGGATGTTGTCCCAAGACCATAAGGGAAGTCTGTTGTAACTTCCAAATGGATCTACAAGATCAAGCATGTTGCAGATGGTAGCATAGAAAAATATAAAGCAATATTTGTGGCTCATGGCTTGTCCCAGAAAGAAGTAATAGATTATGAAGAAAATTTTGCACCTATAGCCAGATACACTTCCATCAGATCGATACTAGCTCTGGCTGCAATGATGAAATGGAAGATACACCAAATGGATGTCAAGACTGCTTTCTTGAATGGTGTAGTGGGAGAGGAAGTGTATGTGAAGCATCCACTCAATTTTGAGACACATGACAGGGAATCTCATGTGTGCAGATTGAAGAAATCCATGTACAGTTTGAAATAGGCACTCAGGATATGGTATGACAGAATTGACAGCTTTCTATCCAGTTTGGGCTTTATCAAGAGTAAAGCAGATTCCAACCTTTACTACAAGGTTGAAGATGGTAACCCAGTAATACTTCTACTGTATGTAGATTATCTGTTTGTAATAGGTATGGGTGGGTTGATTACTGATACGAAGAGGAAGCTTGCTGCCGAGTTTGAAATGAAGGACTTGAGTATGATGCATTATTTTCTAGGCATGGAGGTGTGGCAGAATGCAGATGGAATTTCCCTGGGGCAAGGGAAATTAATGGTAGAGATCCTGAAGAGATTCGAGATGATGGACTGCAAGGCCATGGCCACACCTATGGCATCAAACCTAAAGCTATTGAGTGATGCTTCATCAGAGTTGATTGATGCTATGATGTATCGTCGGATGATTGGGTTCTTGATGTACCTGACGAACACAAGACCAGATATTTGCTTTGTTGTGAACACCTTGAACCAGTTCTTGATAGATCCGAGACATGTTCACTTGATTTCTCTAAAGCATATTCTGAGGTACCTGAAAAGTACAATTAATTATGGGCTCAAGTATGAGGTCAATAAGAAGATTAACCTAGAGGGTTATGTTGATTCAGATTGGGCAGGCAGTGCCATCGATAGGAAGAGAACTTCAGAGTGTTGCTTCAGTATGGGATCAGGTGTGATCTCTTGGTTTAGCAGGAAGTCATCTTGTGTGGCACTGAGTATAGCTGAAGCAGAGTATGTCATAGCTTGTTCAGCTATTTATGAGGTAATATGGATGAGGAAGCTACTATCTGATCTATTTGATCTCCAGTTAGATGCTACTTGTATATATTGTGACAACCAGAGTTGTGTGAAGTTGTCGGAGAACCCAGTGTTCCATGACAAGTCGAAGCATATCGAGATCAAGTATCACTAAATCAAGGATATGGTGCAGAGAGGAGCAGTGAATCTCCAGTATGTTGCGACAGACGAACATATAGTTGATGCATTGATGAAGCCATTGGCCAGAGTGAATTTTGAGTACTTCAGGGATAAGCTTGGTGTTCTCTAGATCAAGGTTTCCCCCGAGGGGAAGTGATGATTCCGTGAGCCATTCTGACATGGTGAGAGGATTGGTTCCTTCCATGGTCAGATGTAAGGGATAATCCATTCTGTCATGGTGAGAGGATTGGTTCCTTCCAAGTCAAATATGAGTGCTGAGCCATTCTGATATGACTGTAGGATTGGTTCCTACATGATCAGATATAAGGGCTATTGCCATTCTCTGAATGGAGGTCCCTGGTCAATTACCAGGAATACTTAGTCTAGGACTAAGGGCCATTCTCACATGATCAGATATAAGTGCAGGGCCATTCTGATGTGATTGAGGGATATGTTCCCACTTGATCAAATATAAGGGCTGTTGCCATTCTGTCATGGTGAGAGGATTGGTTCCTTCCATGTCGGATGTGAGTACTGAGCCATTCTTATGTGACTGTAGGATTGGTTCCTACATGATCATATATAAGGGATATTGCCATTCTCTGAATGGAGGCACCTGGTCAGTTACTAGGAACCCTCAGTCTAGGACTGAGTGCCTTTCTGACGAGTCAAGGTCAGATGTAAGTGTTGTGCCTTTTTGCAAGTCAAGGTCAGATGTGAGTGTTGTGCCTTTTCACAGATGATAGTAGTTGTGTACTATCATGCTGGTGAATGTAAGTGTTGTGCCTTTTTGACGAGTCAAGGTCAGATGTAAGTGCTGTGCCTTTCCACAGATGATAGTAGTTGTGTCCTATCATGCTGGTGGATGGGAGTGCTGTTCCTTTTCACAGATGATATTAGTTGTGTACTGTCATGCTGGTGAATGTAAGTGTTGTGCTTTTCTGACATGGTGTTGGATGTTTTCCTCTCATGGTTAGATGTGATTGCTCGCCATTTTGACTTAGGGTCATATATAAGCACTAAAGAAGACCTACAAAGAGGCTAGGCCTACAACCAGCATGAAAAAGGGTTGGCTCTGTAGAACTTCCTGTGACGAGAAGAATCATGAGATAGCACCTATGATGATGACCCAGTGATGATCTAGATCGAGTGATGATTTAGATCTAGTAATGATGTCTCCGAGATGATCCAAATTGAGTGATGATCTACATCTAGCAGTGATGATCCAGATTGAGTGATGATCCAGACCTAGTGATGATGTCCTCGTGATGATCCAAATCCAATGATGATCCAGATCCAGTGATGATGTCCCCGTGTTGATCCAAATCGAGTGATGATCCAAATCCAGTGATGATGATCTAGATCGAGTGATGATCCAGATCCAAGATGAATATAACTTGAAGATGAAGATGACTTGAAGATGTAGATGACGAGATGATCCAGAGAAGAAGACCAGTGCTGACAAATTGTGTCAAGAGAATACCTTCCTAGTTAAGAGGGAGTGTTGATGTATATGTAACTTCAAAATGTATTCACTTGTATGTTTCATGTATTGTACCCCGATGTTTATTCCAGGAAGTATCTGTAATGTAATTGAGTCATGTCATGCCCTGATGTTCCTATCGAGAGGTTCTATATTGTAAACAAGTCATGTCAATTCATTATGGGTAACCCTCCTGTTGTTCAAGGGTTAAATTCCCCACAGTTATAGGGCCCTAGGGTTATTAGAATCTCCTAGAGAAGTTGGCCCTAGTGAGTTATTATCAAGTCAGGAATTACTATAAATAGAGAGTGAGCCTCTCTATTTATCACACACTCACTCACACTCAATTGTAGCGCATAGCTGAGAGAGAAGAAGTTGTTGGGGATAGAAATAAAGAGGCTACTACTGTTGGGAGATCATCTTACTATTTTTGGTTTTTACTTTTGGTGCTAATTCTATCTATGATGAAGTTGTGGGGTTTTCTCCATTATGGTTTCCCCAAGAAAAAACATTGTGTTCATTGCCTATTGTGTTTGATTGTTGTACTTGTTATTCTCTAGGTTAAATATCCTAACATAATGCTAGCTTGAATGATAAAATCTAACAGAAAAAAATTGTAGAGTTGTTGTAGATGCCTTGATAATGCATTAGTTTTTCAATGTTGTGTAGACAAAAAGCATGAGGATAAGCCCCTTGTAACTCATCTTCTGGTGATGAAGGAGCATCATATGAATGATTCTTGATGTGACAACATAAAATATTAGATATGAACATAAAATCATAGATGTAAAAGAGATATATGCAATCATCTCTTAACCAAAGAACATCAATGAAATTGACAAGCTCAATTTCTAATGTAGCTGCATAATGGTGAACCCGATCATGAACCTTTTTCTGAAAATGATGTGAAACCTTTATATTTCTGTAATAGAGCTTATGAAGCTCTGATATATCAGAAATTAATTCATATAGAGAATCAATCAACCAAGTTATAGTGGCTCCAAAATATGGTTGAGTCACAGTAGGAAAACTAGGTGAAACTAGTCTACATTGACAATTGGGCAAATCTGGTGAGCATAAGGATCTAAAATTCGACCTAATGAAGGTTATATTAGACCCAAATGTTTTTAAAATAATACCACCTACATCCAATAATAAGGAAAACCAACCAATGACAGAAAAAAAAATACATGATAACAACTTTCACAAGTGATACAGTATAGGAAACCATGAAATTGTCTAGTTTACCAATTGAGCAGTTTGGGAGTTGTAGGGTATTCTAAGTATAAAATGGATGGGAAATAGGTGGAAGAAAATTCATATCAGGCTTCAAATCATATTCTAAATCAGATAAATAATAATTTTAATGGAGTTTGAAGGATTCAGATGAAGACAAGTAAAAAACTAGTATTGACAGGAGATGGCTCTACGAGACTGATAGGTATTTTTTCAAGGGGAGGAAAAGATATTTCTGATTATGATATATCAAAATGAGTATCAAAATTAGAGGCATCAGAAACATAATTTATTCTAGAAACCAAAGCATGAGCGTCATTACCTTTGAATTGCACAGTGTTACAGTGCCCCTGGGGATTAGCCCATTTTCCCCTTCTTGCAAAATCTGGCACATCATGTTCTTTATTTCAAGCAACCAAGTCATGATGTCCATTTTATTTTTAAATAAATAAATTTCATTGTGAGAATATTTTTCTGCAATAATTACACTTTGATCTTCCTTTCTTGTTTCCCTTCTTCTTGAAATTTGAGCCTTCATCAGTAGAGTTAGAACCTTCATCTTCGGAGTCTGACTTTGTCTTTTTCTCCTTCACTTTCATATTTCCTTTGGACTTGAGATTCTTCCTTCCAAGAGAAAAAAGCGCATGATACTTTGAGGTTTTGAGAGTCCCCATTTGAATCATCTTGATCTTCTCTTTTGTGAGAGAATCTATGAATGCATCCAATGATGAAATCCTCCAATTTCAAACTGTAAGCCTAGTAGCATAGAATGTTGAAACAAAAACTAAGTATTCTAGACCCAACTTTGATAGAATGGAGATAATTAACTCATATTCTTCCTTCGTAATCCCACACTTCTTGACAAAAAGTACTAGTGACTTAAACTTGGTGATGAATTCCTCGATGGTTTCGAATTCACTTGGTCTCATGAGATCAACTCATTCTCCAATTGATGTCCTCTAAGATAATATTTCTTTCCAAAGAGTGATTCAAGTTTGATCCACACTTCATTAGATCCTATCAATCCATCAAGATGAAAAAGAAGACCTGGAGAGAGACAAAGAAATCCATAAGCTTCATCCTTCCTAGTATGCCACCTTGCTTTCTCAACAAGATCATTAGGCTCGATTTCTAATGCCATAGTAACTCTGTATAGACCTATTCTACACAATAGGATCTCAATCTTGGATTTCCATTCATAATAATTGAATGAATTCAAGGTTACTATCTTAGATAGATCCATGCTATGTTGTTGTGTTGCTGGGGAGAGAACTAAATACCTACACACAACTAGAAAAACAATTTTTACTTAGCCTGACCAGGCTCTGATACCATATTAGATTTTGACAGCCAGATCTTGGGACAAAAATAGTCTTCACATAGATTGCACAAGATCAAATAAGAGAAGAATAATTGAAGAACAATATGAGAAATCTTCCATTAACTATATTTAGTAATACAATGGTGTTTACAATAATTAGAATTCCAACCATGTGGGTATGATTTGAATCTACCAACTAAACCTGACTGACTAGTTAAATAAGAGTGTATAAATCACTGCATGGGAGCAATTAGTCTAACTTCTGATGTCTAAATCAGTCAACAATCAGTTAGAACTAGTTAAACCAGTTAAAATAATGAGGTAGGTGGAGAAAGGTGCCACTTCCCTATGCATCCATGCAAAACTACCGCTAGACCAACTGAGAGTGATCTAACTAAATGTAACTGGAGGTTGACTTAGCATAACTACTTACCTACCACAACCAACTGATGGAGGTTGTTGGTGGCACTCAGAGTGGTATCCTATAATGTAGGGATTGGTCTTAGAGGCACATCAAATCATGCATGCAAATGTAGTAAGTGGAAGATAACCTCTCTATATGTTCCCCACACTCTAGTACAGTAATAAAGTTCCCATAAGTTAGGAAAAATAAACAAATAGACGTTATGTGGTAAAAGGAGACAAAGGTAGGATTAATGATAATCCTAACATATAAGAGGAAGATGAAACACCAAGAGGAACATGTTAAGAATTTTCCATAGGAATCAAACATCTACCTATGAGAATGCAGTGGATAGATGTAAAAAAGCTAAAGCATGGGTGTTAAGAATGAACTGGCATATCGATCTTGATTACCTTTTTAGTGGTATATATTGAAATATCACTATGAAGCAAAGATGACGAATTTACAAACTAAGGAAAATGAACTTTTGATTAGTATACTTTGGGAACTTCTGAAGAGGCGTGTTATGTACATTCACAATGAGAAATTGAATATTAATAGGGTTATTAGTGGATTGAGTTGTGTTTTTGTGGAGTGAGTTCAAGTTGCAAAGTTTAAAACGTTGGATGAATATATTCTAAAAGTAGGGAATTATGAGATATGGTGCAGCAATAAATAAAACATCTAAAAGAAAAGAAGACAAGGCATCCAAAAGAAGGACCAATTTAAGAGAATGATGAATAATTCCATAATGGATTTAGACCATCATCATGACACCAATGTCCCTAACATGGAACAATATCACATGAGTCTAGAAATTTGGAAATTCACATGTAGAGAACTAATTAACTGAAAGATATCAGAAATTGATATTAAAGTTTCCCAAAAAGATAGAAGTAGACCAAAACTATTTCAGACACCAAATAGTATAATCGTGTGACAATTAAGGGGTATATGAATTCCACGATGTCAATGTCTAAATTAAATTGGGCGAATGATTTAGTATGGCTATGAGCGTGGTTCCCAATAAAATGAAAAAAAAACACATTGGGAATGTAATACAAGATTTATATGAATATTATTATACTGTGTCCTGCGTCAGATGAAGAATATTTCAATTCCCATGGGATGGCAAGTTTGATATCACTAAATTTCATCTCTCATCTTAGGAGAGTATATTTTTTCCCAAAAACATGGGAGTTTGGGGCCTAAAAATTTTGAAATGGTTTAATAGGGATTTATGTGCCAAAAGCCTATGGTGCAGTCTATTTGTTGAAGGTCTCTGGAGTGAAGTAATAAAAAAAAATACATCAAGTCATTTTATCTTGTCTAATGGATGGGTGAATCCACGGACCTGGGTAACACTTTTTGGCAAGCGCATTTTGGAAAAAATAGAAAAACGTACCTCGGTCGAGGGTTTAACAAGCCCTCGACCGAGGTTTTTTTCAGCCCTTGACCGAGGTATTTCCTAACCCTCGGTCGAGGTATTAATACCTCGACCGAGGGTTAAGAAATACCTTGGTCGAGGTATTTATTTGAAGAGGACATCACAACCCTAATACTCCTAATTATTGGGTTTATGACGATGATCCAGTAACTAGGTTTAGAATGAAGAGGACGTCATGCGATTGTTGCAACTTGCGTTTATCGTTTTCAATGTAAAAGTGAATATTGGGTAGTGATGATTTCGATTCAATTTCTCAGATCTCACACATACATATATAAATGTATAAATAGGCTGCCCATCAACCCAAATAATTTTTTTAATAAATATGATTAATTATAACCTGTATACACACAAAATTAATGAGTATTATAGTTCGGACTGTTTAATATCTTCATTAAGAAAACAACCAAGGATTTAGAGCAGAATTGTTGTGGTAATGACTCATGGAGGATTGAAAAAA
>LPNX010476221.1:51044-73392 GCA_001517045.1 Pseudotsuga menziesii
GGATCTGTAATCCAATGAAGGATTATCACAATGCTTCATTATTATGGATGAGGTTTATGAGAATTTATCATATTGTAGGTATGTCTTTCAGTTGGAATATTGGTCATGGAATGAAGATTTATTTGGGTATCGATCCATTTGTTGGCACTATTGGAAACTTCTCTTTGTCTGTTGAGTTACTTTTCGAGCTACATATGAGGAATATCATGGTTTTATCTCAGGTTAAAAATATATGGACTCTAATGATACTTACTGGATCTCGGATGGTAATCTGAATTGACATTTGATAGTCACCGAGGAATGGGATAATCATGTGGTATCCATTTCTCGTGTTGTTATTGTCCTTAATAACCAAGAAAAAACCATTTTTTGGGACATAAACATATTGAATGGAGTGGTTATTGTTAAATCGGCCTATAATGTAATTCCAGAGGAGTGGGAAGGTAGTGCTCCTTCTTGGTGGGATAAGAGTTTATGGAGTTGGAGAATTCCACTAAAAAAATGTTTTGTTTGGCTATCTTTAAATAATAATATTTTAACGTGGGATAATCTCCAAGGAAGGTGTTTATGTGGTCCGGGAATATTTTGCAGGAAGGAATTTGAAACCGTCTCTCACCTCTTCTGTCATTTCTCTTTCTTTAATTTGGTCAGGTTAGAACTGGGCAGTCTTCTTTTGTCACAGGAAAATTGGAGGATGGTTAATTTTGAAGACAATATGTTTTATTGGTTCAATAAGAAGTTTAAACATAAGGAGTTTCCATTATTCTCCATCTGGAAAACATGGAAGTCTAGGAAGAGGTTCATCTTTTAGAATATCAAGGCTTCTCTTTTTCATAACTGCTCAAAGATTGTTACTACTTTTCGTGAGTTCTGTAAGGTTGGAAAATTGAAGAATCCAAAGGTCTATGTTAGGCCTTCCTTGAATGAATATAGATCCATAGGATACTTTGTTGGTGCTGATAAATATGGAAGATATGGAGCGACATGGTTATCAGTATCAAAATATATTATTCTATCAGATTATGGATGAATGTTGGTAGGGGTTCAAATGCTCATGTTGAACTACTTACCTTATGGGGTCTATTGTGGTTTGTTGAGAAGAGAGGAATTTTGGAAATACAAATTGTAGGGGACTCCAAAGTAGTTATTGACTGGGCTAATGATTCCTCCTCTCTACAAGATCTATGTTTGGAACACTCCCTGAATAAATTAAATCTCATGGTTCAACATTTTGCAAGCACATCCTTTCGCCATATTTATCGAGTCTTCAATCGGGAGGAAGATGGACTATCTAAATTTTCCATTGGTGATATGGATGGTCTTTTATTTTATGAGGAATTATGTGAGGAGAGCCTCCTTGATTCTAGTTCTTATAGTAATTTTTGAGGCTCCTTACTATCATCAATTTGTAGTATGTCTTTTTTATTGGTGTTAGTTTATTTATGTTTGGTCTTATGGGAATTATGGAACTGTCTATTTCTAGATAGGTATTTTTGTGATGAGACTATATAGCAGACTGTCTTGAGGACTAATAAGTGAGTTTGGATATCATTTTTTTTGAGAGAATATTGATCTGTGGGTCATAAATTCAAAAGATGTATTGTTTTTTGTAACTTTTATTCCAAGTGAATAATAATTTGTGGGTTTTTTGTTTTAAAAAATAATTATTATATCATATTATTTATCTAGCTAAGAGACCTAGGTTGGATGTTCCTTTTTCATATGAGAGACTTATTTTAATGTTTGTTTCTTCTTATTTATTCAAACTCAATTGTGATGTTGATGTCGACTTCATAGTTGCTACTAATTCATCATGAGTCTTTTTCAACTATTTCATATTTCTTAAACGGACAATGTTCATCAATTATCGATTCATTAATACTTAAATGGTTCTATTTACATTAGCTTCTATCAAATCAACATTTCTAACTCCTTTATGAACATCTTCTTCAATTCATCAATAAGTTCATCAGTTCATTCTATTGTAGAGTTTTCTAATAGTTCCTTCTTCTATCGCCACTTTCATGGTATTGACATCTTTTCTACAATTTTTTAAATACCTATCATGTATTGATCCTCTAATGCATCTACCATGTGCACACAAAAATGCATCTATTGATCTCTTTTCCTATCACAACTATCTAGGTGCAATCCTTTGTAACCCTATTATATTACTAATAAGCATGCCTCTCCCTCTTCTTTGTAATTAATCTCCTTTCTCTTACCTTCTTAATTAATCTCCTTGCTTTCATCATAAGGTTTATTTCGTTGTTATGCACCTCTCAATGCATTCATCTCTCGTATTTTGTTGATATCACAGTGACCTACATGATGAGAATCCTCTACAGTACTTGCTTTTAAAGATCGCATTTAGTGATTGTTTTTACCCATATTTTGAAAAATGGTGCTATCTATATCACCTTTTTCGGGTTAAAATTACATGATCATTTGCAACCATTTCCTTAAAAACCATATAACGTTGTCAACAAAAACTTTAAATCAAACCTTGAATAGAAGAGTGGCGCTAACAATAACACATTTAGGATAAAATTACATCTTCTTTAAAACCATGGACTTAATAATTAGTATCTTTGTAGCTAAAATCTCAAAATCAACCTCTCTTTTTTACAAATTTAAAATAGAAACTTCTATAAAATCATGACTTTGACATTTAATACTTTTATAGCCAAAATTTTACAATCAACCCTTAGATAAAAATAAGTATTATCAATAACATTCTTTTAGAATTGAAAATGCAATATTTTTGAAAACATACCCTAAAAACTCACTATTATGGCAAACAAAATGATAAAAAAACCAATTTTAAAAATAAGAAAAAACCATTTAAATTTAAAAAAAAATAATTAATCAAAATTTAAATAAAACATGAAAAAAAAATCAACACACCCTTCTCTTTTATATATATAATTATAAAACTTATTTAAAGGAATATTTATTTATTTTTAAATATATTTTGTTTTGTAACACCTTTAAAATTATATATATATAAAGTTAATATATTTTGGGAAACTTTTAAGTACTTCTCTTTATTTTGAAAATGGCACGAAATGTATAGTTTAGGTTTTTAAGTGTATAGAGCGTGGGCAACAATAAATTTGAAGTCTTTGGAACACTATTTTTATTTTAAGTTTGATATATCATTTAAAAAGAAATCTATGTAAAGAAAATAACGCTCCATTTAAAACTATATTCAATTAACATATATAAAAAGTGTGATTTTTTTTTATAAATAATTTTATATATATAAAAACTATATCATTTTTTAATTATTTATAAAAAACTTTAGTATATATAAACTATACAATATTTTTTAATTTTTTATTAAAAATTTCAAAAAATGAAAATAATAAAATAAATATATAAAAAATGTTAAAAAATCTAAGATTGAAATGATGATGATGATGGTTAACATCCTCTAATCGGACCTAAAGAAACGAATTATTTAGTTTGTTTTAAAATTGTATTTCTATGTTCAAAGAGTTTGGAGAGAAGCGTCCCGAGCTCACTATATTTTGACAAGTTAAAATGCTAGGAAGGTCGGTATTGCAACAAAGATTATGGAACTGATGTACCATATCCAAAACTTAAAAATAAATATTTATTATTTATTTCAGCAAAAAAACATTATGTTAATTTTTATTGTAAAGTGTATGACCAAGTGGGTCATGGATGACTGTAATTGAAGAATTTCTTATTTTAATAATTAATAAATAAAATGAGACACCTATTCAGGGGAGACTATTAAATGAGTGTTCACTGCACATTAGGAGAAAGAGTAGCTGTAAAAGGATGACCGACAAGTGGCAGCACTAGCATTAACTTTCTAGCTGTTACAGGAGCATAATCCCTAAAAAAATGGTCATGTTCCCTAAGAAGGGGAACTAAGTTGGGTGGATCATTAAATTCCAAAACTGACCCTAAGACCTAGGCAATCTTATAAACAATCAAATTGAGCAGGATGCTCACCACTCATTCTGATTTTCTGAGAGAATGAACTTTAAATGATTGCTGCAAACTGAAAAGTTGGGCACATAAATAATTTGATGAGGGGATAGCTAAATTGAACTGCTGAGTTAAGTTTGTTGTTGAGTCCCGAGTTACAAAAGTCTCTTGTGTAGCAGATATCTCAGTCCTAATGGTGTAGTGAACAAGCTTGGGGGTCCTAAGCAAGTGATTTGGCTACTTCAGGAAAAGGTTGGTTGGAACAATCTCCCTTGGGTGTCAGTTTATTTTCTGCAACATTCCAGGTTCTAATTTTATATATGTACGGTATTATTGCATTATTTTAGTTTTGGGTAAACTATAATCATTTTCAAATAAGGTTCTAGCTAAATAGATGTTTATTTTGTGATTAAGTATTTGTATAGAATATGTTTGATAAATAATTGAGTTTGAATTTATCTCCTGTATTCTTCCTCTCACCGAAGTGATGTATTCTTCCTCTCACCGAAGTGACGTACTCTAGTACAGGGAAACATGATTTAGGAAGAAATACTAAGTAATAGTACAAATTGATGAATTATTGTTATTTACAGTCCATAAGATATACTTTCCTTTCATTCTATGTTTAGTCTACTGACAGTTAGAATTTACCAACTAGTATTCCAAATCCAACTAGAAAACCTTTAACAGTTATTTAAAACCGAACTTTCTTTTACAGTATAAGTTTAGGAGCTAGAGTATATCAGAGAGTCCTTTTTATATATTTAAACCGGTTACTTAATTTTCCCAAATATTTACCCTCTAACAACTTAGTAACTTAGTGATAAGAACCAAGTTCATCTCAACTACCGTGTTTATATTAATCTTTAAAGACAAATTTGTTTCTCCTTAATCAATTCGAGAAACAGTCGAGAATAACAAGGGTTCACTTAAAATCATAATAATACTAAGTTAAACTATTCACTTAAAATCATAATAATACTAAGTTAAACTATTATGGAAACACCCAGTCGAGTTTTTCGACAAATTTTAGCACTGGTTAAAGGCTTCAAATTTTTAACTGGCGTTATCTCTGTAGTATTTATCTACAGAACAAAAGTTTTAGGCAGCTCGAAGGTTTAACCTATTTTTTAAAAAACATTATGGCAAATATGAACCTTATACTAATAATAAAGGTTACCTACAGTCTCATGATCCATAAGAATTAAATAAATTAAATCATGCAAGTAAAGTTCACAAAAATGATGAAACCCTAGATCTATTATATTGGGTTCATTCGATCTAAACAAATAAGAGAATAACTACTCTGAAATAAATCCTTTAAATTTTATTTTCGAACTTTACCTAGAAACCCCATAGGGTTTGGATGACGCTGGTTATTCTCATATAAGGAGTTACGATTTTCTCTCTATTATTCTTTAAATGGTAGAATTAACCAAGGCCAAGCTTTTCAGTAAGCTAACAATTATATCATGGTTGTGTAGCCATAGTGGTATTATAGTTATAACAAATGAGGAAAACCACTATTTAAAAGTAATGTACGGTTTTAATAACACAAATTTTATATAAACCCTCACGGGTTTTATTTACTAAGGAATTAGTTACAGAGACATTGGTAGACAGTTCTCTGGCTTATTTCTCAAACAATAATAGAAATCGAAAACGATAATACTTTAGACCTACTTCGAGAAGGGGCTGAGTCTTTGAGACTCTGCAAGTAGTAGAAACCCCTTTCTCATTGCCAATGATTAAAGAAAGTCATACTCCTGTGTAAGTACTAAGAATTTCACTATCCAAAAACTCTCACGGTCAACAAAAGAGACTGAAAACATAGGATTTTAATAAGCATAAAACTTTATAAAATATCATCCAGAAGGAGGTGACTTCATTACTTATGCCAACTATAAACCATTATTTTACATTCATATGTCACACTGTCACTTAAGGAAACCAACATTTTAATTATCGAATCCTCATGGGTGCTATCAAATCGTTAAAACTAGAGTAAAGTGCAGAGTGGCATAGTCTTTAGAAAAGAGTCCACAAACATTACAGATATCCTTAATTTGAATACATTTATACCATAACCTTTGTATCTTTTTCCTTTTTTTTTAACAGAGCACCGAGTGTTTTAAAATACCATACTAATCAATTTTTTTTAATTTCTTCAAGGGCCATCGCAGGGTAGAAACATAGTCTTATTCGTTAAAGAGGGATTCTCAGCATAAAACTCATCCAAGGAACCATCGTAGGATTAGTCCTGTTTACAGAGAGCACTTAGAATTAGACCTTAAAAAGAAAAGAAACAAACTAAATGATGTATATATCGAACCATAGAGGAAGGAGTTACTTGTGCAGCAAGTAGTCTTCATCAGAAATCAAGACGTTGAACCCCTTCAACAGCGAATCTAAACCAAAAGGGACTCAAAGTATAACGACATTTAAGTTGGAGGAGAGTCCAGACCTAATGGTCGAAGGATAAGAGTGTTTTGTAGAGTAACCTTCACCACCATCAAACAACTCGTGAAAACAACCAATTTGCTTTAACCATTGCGTTAAACCTGTAGGGTTTTGTTTGTTGAGAAAAGACCACCAGCTAGACATCACATGAACATCATTGGGATCGAGGGAAGAACTTTTATTAACCTATCCAGGCCTGTTTAATATTTCCATAAAAAATCCCAGGTCAACCATCACATCCAACTTTTTTGGTCTGAGTACATGGCAGGGTCCTTTTTTCTTTTCAAGTGATTTCATAAGCCTTAATGCTTAGCCTCCATTGCAAGGGTATAAGCTTACTTCTTGAAGCTTATAGTAAAAGAACTTTTTTTACAATACAGCCTGATGGTTAAAGGGTAGCTTTTGGGTGACTTTGAAGTTTGAAACCTTAAAATGTCTTATATTCCTATAAAATAGTTTTTTTGGAATTCCTATTTAGGACCCAGCCGAAGTTACCATGTAGATATCCTTACGATGTTTCTCACATATTGTCGTCCTTTACGTGTATGTTGAAATGCTTTACAACCTGCATTTAAGGAAATTGAAAGTTTCATGTTTTAGTCGATTTGACTAAGTAAGACCATGAGTCTATCCCTGGTGTAGCTAAAGTTAGTAACCATCAAACAATGACGATGACATAGTAGTTATATATGGTTTCTTTTGCTACAAATTAATGTCAAGATGACAAAATTTGAATAAACGAAATTATAATAACTTAATTAAAAGACGACATCAAAGCAAGATAAAAAGAAGTAAGAGTAATAACATCTCTTCCAGTATTGTCTAGCAATTTATATTATACTTGGAGTAGTAATTAAAAAAAAATGTTTGAAAAATTGAAGGGTGCTACAAATGGTATCAGAGCGAGATTCCAACACTAGGCCTAACAGGTTCACTCACATATAAGGAAAAAAAGAATGCTAATTTTATTTTTTGTATTTATTTCTATACAGAAATATAAAACTTGTTTTGCAGCAAATGGAGAATGATGAAGCCTATGTTGAGAATGGTTCTCAACACATTAATCCTGGCAACCTGTATGTAGATTTGAACAATCCTGAGATATTACAGACAGTCAGAGACTTAAAGAATGAGCTACAAACTATGAAACATGATAACCAAAGAATTTTAGAACTAAATGAATATCTTTTGGACAAAATGAATAGATAGGAAAGAGGTAAAAGGAGTGCTCTCGAAATTGATTCTAAAACAACTATCTATAAACGTAAAGGAAAAGGGGCAAAGTATACAAATAGTGAAACTTCCTCAAAAGTTAAACCAATGTCATGTAGGGAAAGACAAAAATACGTAAGTGACAGAAAGCCTAGGAGAAAGAAGTATAAACCTACGAAGAGATTTCTGGAGAGTTCAAGAAAATAAAGCCTCCCATGTTCAATGGGGAAGTAGAGAAAGGAGAAGAAGTTGAAACTTGGCTATTAGGCATGAAGAAGTACTTCCAAATTTACGATTACTCTGACAGAATAAAGGCCAGAATGGCTATTTATAATTTGACTAGAAACGCCAACATATGGTGGAAATATATAAAGAGAGTGAAGAATATGAAAGATAAGTATTTGACTTGGAGATTCTTTAAGAAGTACTTCAAGAGAAAGTTTATGTCTGAACATTATTACGAGGACAGATCCAATGAGTTTTGTGAATTAAAACTAGGTCCCATGTCCATGAAGGAATTAGCAAGTTCTTAACTCTGCTAAGATATGCACCATACATAACAGATGAAAAGACAAAGATCCAATGGTTTTTAAGTTGTTTACCGACTAGTTTCAAGGATAGGATTGACTTTGACAATCTGAAAACCTTGGAGGAATCCATGAGAAAGACATAATTATGTTACGAACAGAGCAAGAAAAGGGAAAGTATACCAAATTGGAAGACTAAAAATACTAGTGAATTTGATCAAAGCAAAAGAGGATTCAAGTCAAACAAAAGTTTTGGAAGTAAGTCCCAGAACTTCTCCAAAAATGACTACCAGAAAACTGATTTTAAGAATAAGGTACCCTAGAATACTGCAGCCTCAAAGGGCAGGAATTTATCTAACAATTTTGTTAGAAATACTGAACAACGAGAACCTGTCAAATGTTGGGAATTCCAAGGACCACACTATGCCAAGTATTGTCCAAACCATAAGGGAAATATCAACAACATACACATTGTACAAGAAGAAGAAACAGTTGGGGACGTGTCCAACGAGATGCACAGGATCAATGTAGCGCAAGAAAAATGACAAGCGGATCACCAGACTTCTATGGTAGAAGTTCAAAGCATGATCCAAAATTTCTATGTTTCCATATTAATTGATCCAAGAGCTAGTCTAAGTTATATATCTCCTAGCATATTGGAAAAGCATAAATTACCTTTAAAAAAGCTTGATAAATCATGGTTAGTCTAGCTAGCCACACGAACTAAACGAAAGGTAGTAAACTATGTTGAAAGTTGTAATTTGATGACGAATCAGTTTGAAAATCAGGTCAAAATAAATGTGTTACCTTTAGGATATTACGATATTCTCATAGGAATGGATTAGCTTGGAGAACACCAAATAATTTTAAATTGCTTTCAAAATACTTTTACTTGTTTGAATAAGGAGAAAGAATTACTATTATAGGAATTCCTAGGAAGATATATGTTAGACAAATTTCAGCCTTACAGAGGAAAAATGTTGTAAGGAAGGGTTGTAAGATATTTGTTGTGCACATTATAAATAATGAACAAGTTAATAAAGAAATTAAAACAGGATTCGAGGATATCTCGATCCTGTAAGATTTTGTGGATGTATTCCCGAAAGAAATTGCAGGGTTGCCTCCTAAACGAGATCTAGACTTTACAATTGAATTAGTACCTGGAGCGATACCTAATTCGAAATATCCCTATCGAATGAACATCTTGGAGTTGAATGAACTTAAATTACAATTGCAAGAGTTAATAGATAAACCTTATATAAGACCAAGTGTATCCCCTTGGGGGGCACCAGTATTTTTTGTTAAAAAGAAGGATGGTACTCTATGCTTATGCATAGACTACCGTCAACTTAATAAAATGACAATTAAGAATAGATATCCTCTGCCCTGCATTGACGATCTGTTCGATCAGATATGCAAAGCGACGATATTCTCTAAAATTGACTTAAAGTCTGGTTATCACCAAGTTACAATTAAAGATGAAGACATATTTAAAACTGTTTTCTGGACAAGATATGGGCATTATGAATTCGTGGTTATTCCCTTTGGGCTAACCAATGCACCGACAACCTTTATGTGCTTAATGAATAGTGTGTTAAGTAATTATTTAGACAAATTTGTAGTCGTATTTATAGACAACATATTAATTTATTCTAAGGAAAAAGAAGAACATGATGAACACCTTAACATAATTCTAAAAGTGTTAAGAAAACATCAGCTATATGCTAAGTTCAACAAATGTGATTTTTATAGAGATAAAATACAATATTTAGGGAACGTCATATCCGAATGACGGATATCGGTGGACTTGGATAAAATAAAATCTATAGTTGACTGGCCTGTCCCTTCAGACGTAACTGATGTACGATCCTTTATGGGAATAATAGGGTACTACATAAAATTTATTGAAGGATTTTCAAAAATTGTGAACCCTATAACTTCATTACAGAAAAAGGGTAAGAAATTTGTTTGGGATCAGAAATGCGAAGACAATTTTAATAAACTAAAGGCATTCTTAACAACTGCACCCATCCTAAAAATAGAAGACCTAGAAAAAGACATCGTCATATGCACTGATGCATGAAACGAGGGCTTGAGCGGGGTGCTAACACAGGAAGGACATGCAATTGCATACGAATCAAGAAAGTTAAAAATTCATGAAAAGAACTATGCAATTTATGATTTAGAGTTGGCTGCAATAATTCACGCTTTAAAAATGTGGCATCGTCACTTAATAGGGAAAATATTTATGCTAATGTTTGATAATATAAGTTTAAAATATATGTTTGATCAGTAAAATCTGAATGCAAGGCAAGCTCTATGGCTAGCTTTTCTTAGCGAATGTGATTTCGAGATAAAACATATTAAAGGGAAAGAAAACAAAGTGGTTGATGCCTTGAGCAGAAATGTTGTAACAAGTTTTGTGGTTGTTGTTAGCAGTTATAAAACTGATTTGGAAGATAAATTGGAAGATGGTATAAAGTGGGACCCATAATACCATAATTTAAAAGAAAAGATAACTCAGAATACATCTCAAAATATAATTACAAATTACAGTTTTAATGAAAATGGTCTAATACTGTTTAAAAACAGAATTTATGTACCAAATGTACTTGAAATTAAGTTGTTGATTCTGAATGAGCTTCACAAAAATCCTTATCTAGGACATCTGGGGTATCAAAAAATGATAACTATGTTAAGAAAATAGTACTTTTGGCCAAACATGGAGAATGAGGTTGTCGAATTGTTAGCTAGGTGTATTGAGTGTCAGCAAGGTAAGGCTGAACATCAACAACCAATAGGCCTGCTACAGCCATTACCAATCCCAAATTGGAATGATAAGTCATAAGTCTTGACTTTGTAACTGGTTTACCTAAAAACCAGAAATGAAATGATTCTATGATGGTGGGTGTGGATAAGTTAAGTAAAACAACACACTTAATTCTTGTTAAAACAACTTACACAACTGGTAACATTGCATATATCTTCATGAAAGAAATATTATGTTTGCATGGAATCCTAAAAGTAATTATTTCTAACCAAGATCCTAAATTTACAGGTAACTTTTGGAAAAATTTATTTAAAGGGTTAGACACTAAAATTAATTTTAGTACTGCTTATCATCCGCAAACAGATGGACAAACAGAAAGAGTTAATCAAGTACTAGAAGATATGTTGTGAATGTATGTTAGTGATTATCACAAGAAGTGGGAAGACTATTTGCATCTAGTTGAATTTGCTTACAATAGTCATTATCTTGCCTCACCAAAGCTTAGTTCTTTTGAAATATTATATGGTCGAAAGTGTAACACTCCTATTACATGGAGTAATTCAATAGATCGATTGATGTTAGGACCTGACATGTTAAAAGCATTGGAACTAATAGTGAAACTGGTACAAGACAACTTGAAAACTGCTTAAGACAGGAAAAAGAGTCATACCGATCTTAAAAGAACTCCGAAGGAATCCCAAGTTGGTGAGCATGTGTTTGTTAAAGTTAAACCAAGAAAGAGCTCATTCAAATTAGGTAGTTGTGCTAAATTAGCACCCAGGTATTGCGGACCATTCGAGATATTGGAAAGAGTGGGTTCTGTGGCTTATCAACTAGCTTTACCATCTAATCTTAGAATACACAATGTTTTTCACATTTCTATTTTGAAAAAGTATATACATGATGCTACTTATGTGATTGACTTGAATTTGATTCAGGTAGAACCAGAAGGAGATTTTTCGGTGGAATTAGATTGTATTCTCGACAGGAGGGAAATTTTTGTTTGGAATCGCACCAATGGACATGTAGAGGTGCAGTGGAAACACCTTGGTCCAGATGAAGCGACTTGGAAACTAGAGAGCGATATGAGGGTGGCATATCCAGCTCTGTTCAAAGAATATTTAGAACAAATTAAGAAACATTGAGTACGATGTTGAGCTTAAGGGGGGGTGTTTGTAACATACCCAAAAATGAAAAATCAATATTATTATTTATTTTAGCAAAAAAAAATTATGTTAATTTTTATTGTAAAGTTAATGACCAAGTGGGTCATGGATGAATGTAATTGAAGAAGTTCTTATTTTAATAATTAATAAAAGAAGACACCTATTCATGGGAGATTGTTAAATGAGTGTTTATTGCACACTAGGAGGAAGGAGCAGCTATAAAAGGTTGATTGACAAGTGGAAACACTAGCATTCACTTTCTAGCTGTTGTAGGAGCATAATCCCTAAAAAAGTGGTCATGTTCCCTAAGAGGGGGAACTAAGCTGGGTGGCTCATCAAATTCCAAAACTGACCCTAAGACCTAGGTAATCTTATATAAACCATCAAATTGAGCAGGATACTCACCACTCATTCCAATTTTTTGAGAGAATGAACTATATGATTTTCGCAAACTGAAAAGTCATACACATAAAGAATTTGATGAGGGGATAGATAAAGTGAACTGCTGAGTTAAGTCTGTTGCTGAGACCTAAGTTACAGAAGTCTACTGTGTAGCATAGATCTTTGTCCTAGTGGTGTAGTGAATAAGCTTAGGGGTCCCAAGCAACTGATTTGGCTACTTCATGAAAAGGTTGGGTGGAACAGTCTCCTTTGGGTGTTAGTTTATTTTCTACAACATTCCAGATTCTAATTCCAGATATGTACTGTATTATTGCATTGTTTTTGTTTTGGGTAAAATATAATCATTTTCGAATGAGGTTCTAGCTAAATAGATGTTTATTCTGTGATTCAATATCTGTATAGAATATGTTTGATAAAGAGTTGAGTTTGAATTTATCTTATGTATTTTTTCTCTCACCGAAGTGGCGTACTCTAATACATGGAGACATGATTTAAGAAGATATACTGAGTAATAGTATAGATTGATGAATGATTGTTATTTACAGTCGATAAGATATAATTTACTTTCATTCAGTGTTTATTCTGCTGAAAGTTAGAATTTACCAGCTAATATTCCAAATCCAACTAGAAAACCTTGATCAGTTATTTAAAATTGATCTTTCTTTTACAATATAAGTTTAAGAGCTAGAGTATATCACATAGACCTTTTTATATATTTAAACCAGTTACTTACTTTTCCCAAATCTTTACCCTCTAACAACTTAGTAACTTAGTGATAAGAACCAAGTTCATTTCAACTACTCTATTTATATTAATCTTTTAACGACAAATTCGTTTCTCCTTAATCAATTCGAGAATCAGTCCACAATAACGTGGTTCACTTAAAATCATAATAATACTAAGTTAAACTATTATTGAAACACCAGGTCGAGTTTTTCGACAAATTTTAGCACTTGTTACAGACTTCCAATTTTCAACTGGCGTTATCTTTGTAGTATTTATCTACAAAACAAAAGTTTCAGACAACACAAAGGTTTAACCTATTTAAAGGAAAAACAGTATGGTAAATCTGAACCTTATACTAGTAATAAAGGTTACTTTATTACTTTATTACCTATAGTCTCATGATCCATAGGAATTAAATAAATTAAATCACGCAAGTAAAGTTCACAAAAATGATGAAACCCTAAATCTATTATATTAGGTTCATTCGATCTAAACAAATAAGAGAATAACTACTCCGAAATAAATCCTTTAAATTTTATTTTCAAACTTTACCTCAAAACCCCATAAGGTTTGGATGACCCTCATTATTCTCGTATCAGGAGTTACGGTTTTCTCTTTAGTATTCTTTAAATGGTAGAATTTACCAGGGCCGAGCTTTTCAGTAAGCTAACAATTATATCACGGTTGCATAGCCATAGTGGTATTATAGTTATAACAAATGAGGAAAGTCACTATTTAAAAGTAATGTACAATTTTAATAACACAAATTTTACATAAACCCTCACGGGGATTTAGTTACTAGGGAATTAGTTATAGAGATAGTGGTATACTGTTCTCTGGCTTATTCCTCGAACAATAGTAGAAATAAAAAAAGATAATACTTTAGCCCTACTTCAAGAAGGGGCTTAGTCTTTGAGACCCTGCAAGTAGTTGAAACCCCTTTCTCATTGCCAAAGATTAAATACAGTCGTACTCATGTGTAAGTACTAAGAATTTCAATATCTAAAAACTCTCACAGTCAACAAAAGAGACTGAAAACATAGGATTTTAATAAGCAGAAAAACTTTATAAAATATCATCCAAAAGGAGGTGATTTCATTACTTTACACAAACTCTAAACCATTATTTTACATTCAGATATTACACTGTCACTTAAGGAAACCAAAATTTTAATTATCGAATCCTCATGGGTGCCATCAAGTCGTTAAAACCAGCGTAAAGTGGAAAGTGGCATAGTCTTTAGAAAAGACTCCACAAACATTACAGATATCCTTACTTTGAATACATTTAGACCAGAACCTTCGTATCTTTTTCCATATTTTTTTTTACAGAGCACCAAGTGGTTTTAGAATACCATAATAAGGTTAAATATGCCACAATAATAAGTTTTTTTTATTTCTTCAAGGGCCATCGCAGGGCAGAAGCATAGTCTTACTCGTTAAAGAGGGCTCTGCAGCATAAAACTCATGCAAGGAACAGTTGCAGGCTTAGTCCTGTATATAGAGAGCACTTAAAATCGAACCTTAAAAAGAAAATAAACAAACTAAATGATGTATATATCGAACCATAGAAGAAGGAGTTACCTGCGCAGCAACCAGTCTTCATTGGAAATCAAGATGTCGAACCCCTTCAGCAGCGAATCTAACCAAAAAGGGACTCGGAGTATAATGATGTTTAAGTTGGAGGAGATTCTAGACCTAATGGTTGAAGGATAAGAGTTTTTTGTAGAGTACCCTTCACCACCATCAAACAACTCGCGAAAACAACCAATTTTCTTTGACCATTGCGTTAAACCTGTAGGGTTTTGTTTGTTGAGAAAAGACCGCTAGCAGGACATCACACGAACATCACTTGGATCGAGGGAAGACATTTTATTAACCTGTCCTGGCTCATTTAATATTTAAATAAAAACTCCCAGGTCAACCATCACAACCAACTTTTGGAGTAAGCTAGCTGGGGAGCAATCCTCCCTCATTGGACGGAGGAGGAACAAAGTTAGCGTTGACTTTGCTCCTCCTCCCTCGGATGGAGGGAGGATTGCTCCCGAGCTAGCTCAATCCCCAACTTTTTAGGTCTAAGTACGTGGCAAGGTCCTTTTTTCTTTTCAAATGATTTCATAAGCCTTAATGCTTAGCCTCCATCGCAAGGTTATACGATTACCTCTCGAAGCTTATAGTATAAGATTTTGTTTTATGATACAACCTACTGGTTAAAGGGTATCTTTTGGGTGACTTTGAAGTTTGCAACCTTAAAATTTCTTATATTCTTATAAAATAGTTTTTTTGGAATTCCTATTTAGGACCTAGCCGAAGTTACATTGTAGATCTCCTTACGATGTTTCTCACATAGTGTCATCCTTTATGCGTATGTTGAAATGCTTTGCAACCTGCATTTAAGAAAATGGAAAGTTTCATGTTTTAGTCGATTTAACTAAGTAAGACCATGAGTCTATCCCTAGTGTAGCTCAAGTTAGTAACCATCAAACAACGACAAAATTTGTTTTACGACAACATAGTAGTTATAGATAGTTTCTTCTGCTACAAATTAATGTAATCCAATAAAAAAAATTATAATAACTTAATTACAAGAAGACATCAAAGCAAGATAAGAAGAAATAAGATTAATAAAATCTCTTCCAATATTGTCTAGCAATTTCTATTATATTTGAAGTAGTAATTGAAAAAAAAATGTTTGAAAATTTGAGGGATGTTACAAGTGAGATCTAATGTGGGTGTACGAAACGCACTCTAAGAGGAAGTGATTTTCATCCTCAATGTTCATATTCTCACAGAGATGGCAGATCCTTTACACCCATGGTGTTTTAGGAACTTCCCAACAACCCGGTTCCCTATGGAGCTTGTGAGACTTCGTTCTTTTTTTTTGACAAAAACGGTTATGCTTTGAATTAAAAGAGCAAAATAAGATCTTCTTGGAGAATTACATCAATTTGGTTTAATGAACACCAAATCCTCATGAACCTGCAAATACTCTTACAAACATGCACTGTCTAACAACCAAACTCTTTCTTCTTAAGGAGGTGACTCTAAAGATAGATGCAGATTTATCGAAAGCTCACTTTTACCTAAACCAATTACTTTATTAGCCGCTTGATCTGCCAAATCATTGAGCTCTTGAAGCACATGAAAGAACTTTAGCCATCTAAAAGTATTTGAGATACACTTTATTCTTTTGATCATCCTATCCATTCTTAAATTTCGGATCTAATTTACTTCATTCAAGGCCTAAATTATAATTCGAGAGTCTCCAATAACAATGGAATCCTCAACTCCTTTTTTTTCCAGCTGCTTAATTCCTTGCCAGGGACCATATGCTTTAGCCATATTATTTGAATCATTCCATATGTTCCAGAAATATTCCATTTCTATTTCCACATCCGGAATGATGACTCCTCCTCCTCCTCCCACCATCCTTGAAGTCCCCTTTGAGGCACCATCAAAGAAAAGTTTGACTATTCTTCTCTCTTTCTTCCAGCTTCCTAATTGAGCCTTATCTAACCTTATTTCCCAACTTTCCAGCTTCTTCACGATCTCACCTGTGTCTATTTCTGAAAATTTGAAGGTTTGCATCCAACTAGATTCATTGGCAACCAAATTAGATTTAATTTTGGGAACTGCCTTAGTCTTAATAATCTCTCCCATGAGAGCCTGCAATTTAGCTACGATCTTGTCTGGGTGATGTGCTTTGTTATGAAATGTTCTAAGATTACGCTCAATCCATATATTTCAGCATATGATCTTTGGGAGCTTCATCCAGCAATCTTTCACTCCTTTTTTATTATTCAGATCTCCCTTGAATGCCTTTTACCAATTAGTAAAGCATTGCTGTGCATTTCCTGGAATCTCAACCCTACTAAACCACGATTATGTTAAAATGCTCCACACTATTCTGGAATAATTACACTCAAAGAATAAATGCAGAATTGTTTATTTATTGTCATAGCACAAAGGGCATCTGAATGGTTGCTTGATCCCTTTTTTTTCCAAATTTTCACCTATAAAAATATTCCCATGCACCAACGTCCAATAGAAAATATCAACTTTTGGTAAAGTGACAGATTTCCATAATTTTTTCTAGATGTATGGGTTGATGGATGTGCTAGGAATGGACGAGTATACATTATATCCTTGCTGAGTGGAGTATCATCCCGTGTAGCTGCCCCAACCACACTTATCCCTCTTCCTTCTTTCCATTGACACTGACCCTGATAAGAAATTGATAAACTGCTTTTTTCCTCCTTTAATTTTTGCTGGACATTCCGAAATGTTCCATCCATCCCATTTGAATGGAGGTTCATTGTCCCAATTCGAAATATCCCATAACGTTCTGATTCCTATCCTGTCGGTCCATCCTTTGAACCCTAGCAGCAATGGTGGAAGAGGTTTCCCCATAATTGAATCCTTCCATAGCCTTATATTGTTACCGTTTCCAGGAATCCAATGGATATTATCCCTGAACTTAGGCAACGATTTCTCGCAGAGTGAGAAAATTGGAGAACCACGCTTATTCTTCGGATCTGAGTCAAGGCACTGGAGCCTTGATCCTGAGAAGTATTTGCTATAGATGACCTGACTGTTGTAGGTTGGCGTGGTGTCAAGTAGATTCCACATCAGTTTGGCTCTGATCGCCAAATTTTGAAATTTCAAATCTCTGATTTGTAGCCCACCTTCCATATGAGGAATTTTAATCTTCCTCAAGTTGATGAGAGCATATTTCTTTCTGCCTCCATTTTTCCCTCCTTGCCAAAGGAAGGATCTAAGCATGATTTTGACCTTTGTAAGGATTTTGGGTGGAGCTAACAGGACTGAACATTGGTATAATGGATAACGGTTCAATATAGATTTAATCAAAACTAGTTTCCCGGCTAGATTTAGACAAACAACTCCCCAAGAAAGAATTATTTTTTAAAACTTTTCTATCAAAGGATTCTAGTTCTGTGCTTTTCAACTTATTTTTTAATATTGGTACCCCCAGATACTTAAATGAGTCCCAATTAGTTACTCTTTCTATTTCCAGAGTACAAGAGATTACAATCATCTCCATCGGGTTGATATTCCAACTGCATATCTTACTTTTTCTCCTATTTAGCTTACTTCCAAAGGCTTGACAAAATAAGTCCACTTCAGTTTTAAACCTTTTGGAAATTAGCTGGCTGGCCCCTTGAAGCAATAATGTATCATCAACAAATTGTGTATGGTTAATATATTTTGTCCCCCAAGTCATCCCGATGCCTATTAATTCTTGGTCCCTTCTAGCTTTCTCAAGTTAAAGACTGAAAATTGAGGCTTGGATTGCATAGAGCAATGGAGAGAGCAAGAATCCTTGCCTCAATCCTTGCGAGGCTTGGAAGAAGCTAGCCACCCTGCCATTGATCAAGGGGGCAATCCAAGGCTTACTTATGCAGGATTCGACCCACCTGATAAAGCTAAGATCAAACCCATATCTAGACATTACTTGAACAAGAAACGTATGAGACACTCTGTTGAAAGCATTGGCTAAATCAATTTTCACAACCATACCTTTTTCACCTTTCTGCTAGCTAGAATGAATTTCCTCTTGTACCAAGATGATGTTATCCTAGATTTTCCTGCCCTTAATGAAGCCACCTTGGTTCTCAGGGATGATATAAGGAAGGATGTTTTTTAACCTTCTCGCCATAATTTTTTTGATTATCTTATATCCAATATTACACAGGGAAATTGGATGAAACCTGTCGAATCAATTCACATCTTTCTCTTTTGGCACAAGAGCAAGAAAAGTAGAGTTTGTGTTCCCACCAATCTTTTCACATCTCTAATATTTTTTTACCATTTTAAATAGATCTTTCTGAACAATATCCCAACAGATCTTAATGAAATTTACATTAAACCCGCCAAGGCCAGGTGCCTTATCCTCCTTTATGTCATCCACTACAGCTTCCATTTCTTCCTTGGGTATCTCTTGTATCACCTTTTCATTTCCTTTATTTTTAGCAATCATTGGGATTAAATCCATTAACTCATTTCCAAAATTGGGATCGATATATGCTTTGTATATATCGTTGAAATACCTAGTAGCTTCATCCTTGATTTCGTCAAAATCCTGAATGATTTTGTCCTCGGCATGAATCTCTAGCATGGCTTTGAAATTTTTTCTAGCCTCTACTTGCCTGTGGAAATATCTAGTATTCCTGTCATTTGCTTGAAGCCAGAGACATATGGCTTTCTATCTCAATCCTTCTGCTTCATGTCTGCATGCAACATGGAGCTCTTGTTGCAAGTCCACTTCCTTTCTTAGCACCTCAGCAGAGACCTGACTTGTTTCCATAGTGGTTTGGTGAGCCTCTAGCTTAATCACTACGTTGTCTTTTTTTTGGAATGGCGTTATAATTTTTTTCCCAATCCTTGAGCGCTTTCTTGACTCTCTTGATTTTTTCTTCCCAAATATAGAATGGTGAGCTTGTGACTGAAGTTGACCAAGGTTTAGCAACTACCCCCAAGAAATCATTATTGGAGGCCCATAGTGAGCTGAACTGAAATGGTATTGGACCAAGGTTCTGGTCTTTCTTCATCTCAAGAGAGATAGGCTTATGGTCTGATCCCCTGAACGCCGGGATTTCGGAGGTAGGGTTCAGGACAAGAAGAAGAAAGGAATCGTGCACCAAAAATATATGTATCTTGGCTGTAATATGACCCGGCCCCATTCTCTTATTATTCCAGGTATACTTTCCTTTAGCTGGAATTACATCTGACAGGCCCCATTCCATTACAATTTCCTCAACTTGCTCCCTGATCGAATCTCTAACTAATGATACTCCTCTTTTTTCAACTTGGGTAAGGATGACATTTAGGTCTCCGACTAGGATAACATTTCCCAACAAGTTACTCCTTTCCTCCCAGAGTAGATTCCAACAAATATTTTTCCCTGCATAAGAAACCAGAACATAAATGTTAAAGAGTCTTACCAGGATATTAGATTCTTTCTGCAGCAGCATAGTTAGTATCCAATGAGGGCTAATATTGGATTCTACTAAATCATATTTCTGCTCATCCCAGAGCGATCCTAATCCTCAGGAAGCTCCCCTGGAACTGCTTGCTCTTCTTCCTCCTTTCTTTCAGAAGTTTGCACTTACCTGGAGAAATTTTGCTTTCTCCATATTGGTTTCCTAAATCAATAGGATGTCTGGAAGGGCTAATATGATCAAGTCTTTTATATATTCTTCCTTAGATTTGCTTCCCACACCTCTATATTTCCAGGAGAGGACTTTCATTGCTTACTCTTGGTAGACGAGTTGGGAATCCATTTTTGGGATTTCCCTTGCTAGCGAGTATTTTTGGTGATTTGGAGCAGTTTTTCCAATGTTAATTCAGATCCTTGTAACTTATCCTTATAGGTGGCTTTCTCTCTCGTTTCTTTGGATGATTTCATTCCTCTTGCCTTCTTCTTTCTTGGCCTAGGCATTTCTTTCTCCCCTTCCTCTTCCTCCTCTTCCTCAGAATCGATTTCTTCTTCAGATTTTCCTTGATTTCCTCCTTTTACCACCTCAACTCCTACTACTAACAGGATCAGTGAGGTGTTGTCCTTCTTAGATTGATCTGATAATACAGCTTCATTTTCTGGTTCTTTATTATCTCTTGAAGAGGAATTTTCTTATATTTCAATCGACACATTCTCAACTTCAATGTCCTTACCCTCCAGTGAAGGCTTCCTTTGTTCATTCTTTCCCCCTTCCTTTCTTTGTACTTCTCCAGTTTTTTTTTTGGTCTTACTCTTCTTCACTTTTTGTCATCCTTCCTCTTTTTCCTGTTGATCCTCTTGCTTTTGTGGGAAGTTTTGATAGAAGTGCCCGTACTCATGACACTCTTTGTACTTAAATGGAAGCTGTTCATAATCTAATTTTTGAAAGTGATGCAGGCACATGCATATTGATCTTTTGGGATTACCATGTCGATATACCTTCCCAAGGCATTTCCAATTTCTTTTAGCGATTTTGGGTTCCAGCAATGCATTGTTAGGTTTGGATTCCTAACCCACACTGGGATAGCCTTGGGGATGTCTGACTTGGGGTCGAAATATGGTGTCCAACTGTTCAAATAAAGTCCTTGTGGACCCATGAAGTAGGGCCCATTACGAAATATTAATTCCTTGTCTTGCTTAGATTCATAATCAAATAAGTATCCTCATCCAACAAAGTAAGACGCAACATTTTTTGAGATCAATAGCCTCCAATTCCTCTGAACCTAACTCTCAATGGTTTTTGGTGAAGACCATAGTCCAGTAAATTTCCCAATCAAAGCTCGATTTGCCACACGGATAGTGTCCTCCGACGGCAGAGCAACCTCCGGAACCTCCACAATCCTTTTCATGAATTTTGGAAGGACTCATCTAGGGGCCTTCTTGGTTTGCTCAGCTACCAGCCTCTCAAATTTCAAGAAAGGAGCCATGGAAGACCTAGAACCCCCCTCAGTCCCCATTGGGTGAAATTCTCCCTATCTACCTCATATCCTTGACCCACCAAGGATCACTGACCCATCCTCGATCCAAGCAAGCACCTTTGATCTCCAAACCAGTCCTCCAAGATCCATCATTTGCATGCATACAGACCAACAACCAAAGGGTTGGTTCTCGTCGATCAGATCACTGGATGGTGGATCTACCAACCAGATCATTGAGTTCAGATCTTTCCAACAATTATCACACTGGATCATAGATGCATGCAAAGCATAGTTGCAAAGAGCCCTCAGCCACCAAACCTGATAGGAAGATTGATTTGAGCACTTTTTTCAGAACTCCTTTCAAATTTAATTTAGTTTTTATCTTTGAACTACTTTTTTTCTTTGAACTAGTTAAAACAAACAGATAATTTTGACTTTGTTCTTATATTGGCTATGTCCGATTTTTTCTTTGATTTAGTTAAAATAGAGAGATAATTTTGATCTTCTAGAGTAGGGTTGATGAGCTCCTTATAATATCTTAGTTTTCTGTTAGGCTCTAGATCTTTCTCACGCCACATTTTCTCTTATTTTGGAGAGTTAGGAGGTGATTTTCAAGAATTGAATCTAAATTGTTTTTTTCATTATTTATTTATTTATTATGTTTTAAATCTATCATTTCAAATATATATA
>LPNX010476221.1:73533-127126 GCA_001517045.1 Pseudotsuga menziesii
TTTCATATTTTTTCTTAAGATTATATTTTAAATATTTTTAAAATGTTGGGTTGATAAATATGAGTATCTTGTTGGATTTTGGGGGGACAATAATGAATATGTTGGCTTTGTTCTTGGTGTATCAACCAACAATCAACCAAAGTGGTAAGCCTTGATTCTTAAAAGAATTATTCGATAAATCAATAATGAGCAAGTGTGTCATTAGTAAAATCAAATCGTTTCTCTAGAAAAAGAAAGGGGCATGTTTAGACATGGATGGTCATCCACATCGTAGGTGGATACCATAGGAAAAATGGAAAAGGATTTGATCACCTTGAGGTTCTTTTTTTCAGAAGGAAAAAGCCTGACCTTGTTATTCAATTGATGAATCAAAGGGCATCTGAAATACATCCCTACTAATAGGGCTACAATCAGTCACTATAGAGAGAAGAATGTTAATACAAGCTCATAGCCAAGAACAGTCTCAGGCAATCTTGAGTAAGCAATGGGGAGGGGAGCAGACACATCCCTCAAAAAGGCTGAAGTAAGACTCAGGTACATGTGGTCTCCAATTCGATGCCTGCCTCTACCAATCATATATATCGAGGATACATGTTGTGCAGAAACTGCAATCAAAAGAGCCTGCTCCATAATACATAAAAAACCAAGAAAAGGTGCAACAAAGAAGGAGCAATGCTCCTGCACCAAGCTCAAAAGAGCTGAAAAGAATCAGTCATGACCAAATGGCCATCAAGAAACTCAGAGAAAGTGCCACATCCAGGGGCCAAAGATTGGACTATTTTTGATAGCCTGTCTGCCAGCTGATTGTGTTCTTGATAAGTATGATTGAAAGATAGGTGAGAAAAGCAAGAGTTCAATCTTCTGGTGTTCATACACCAGTGACATAAATCAAGAGGATCCAGTGAGGCATGAAAATTTGCCTAATTAATGATAACTACTGAGTCTCCAAAAAAATTCAAACATGGAATCCCCATAATGTTTTCCATAGACAACAAAGCCCAAAGAGACATAAGTTATGCTATAGTATTTGTACAATAGCCCACCCCAATTGCAAACTCAAAAGTGTGAGAATCATTCAGAGCTAAGCTAAAACCCACTCCACCCTTATAATCAGCAGCTGCCCCATTAAAGAAGCCATAGGGAAAGACCAGAATTGGGCAAGGTCCACAAATCCTGGATTTTTTGTTCTTTACACTTGCTACCGGATACAACTGAGTGTAATAATCAATCTGATGTAGCATGCCCAGGATCGATGGATTTTTTCCTTCAAAAAGACAATGGTTACATCTTTTCCAAATGCACCAAATAATAAAGAAAGGAAGGTAACTATAGTCTGAGTGTCTGGAATACACATCAATCCATTTTTCCAAGAAAGAGTTGACAGAGCCATCATAGTAAGGGGTTGAAAGTGAAAATGATCACTAAGACAATCATACACAATTTTATTGAAGGAGCAGGAAGTAAACAAATGTTGGACATAGTCATCACCCAACTTACAAAGAGTACATATGCTAGGCCTGATCCAGCCTTTTTTCTAAAGATTGTCCCAAGTGAGAATCTTGTTTGCTAAGGCTATCCAAATGAAACATCAAAATTTTAAGGGTATTTTACAGGACCACAGAAAAGCATATAATTTACTGCAAGTCAGTGGAGAAGATGAAAGAACAATCAGGTCGTAAACCAAATCCACCGTGATATTCCCATTTTGTTTATTGTGTGCCCATACTAAGGAATCAACAGATGTGTTGAGATGAATTCTACCCTATTCCAGACACCTTGTGTAGTCATCCCAAGCTATTTGCCAGTTCCCTTCAATATCCAAGTCCTCCGTCAAATACCAATAACCATGCACACCTGGGAGAGAATTGTGTGTATGGTTGAGTGAAAATATGCCATAATCCTCAAGATATTCTCGTATACCTAGAGGGAGATCTGAGAGAGAATGGGTTCCAATAATCGGATCGGCACCCACTAGGATATCCTGACCATTTCCAACATGCCATGCCGGGCATTTCCCAAGCCATGAGAGGGTGTTCAAGAACCCATTCTAGAACATGGAGGAACCACGGATAGTGAAATTTTTGTCTCTGAGCCAAGACACCACAGTTTTATTCTTTATGTACTTGTTGGTAATAACCTAGTGCCAAATATTATTTCCTTGGAGGACCATCCATAAGTTTTTTAATCTCAAGGCAGTACTAAACCATGAAATATTTTTTATACCCCAACCACCTGCCTCTTTTGGCCAAGAAAGGTGCTGCCAGTTTGCCAAATGATATTTGTTTTTATCCCCTGAAGAGACCCAAAGAAAAGCAAAGGTTAACCTCCTGAGTCTATCCAAAACAGAGACTGGAATCGGAGCTAGTGCCAGCCAGTAGACATGTATGCTAGATAAAAATGCTTGTACAAGTACCATTCTTCCTCCTAGAGAGAGACATTTATGTGTCCAGTGGTTAATCCTTCTTTCAAAATTTTGTATCAACCAAAGCTAGTCGTTAACCTTGTACCCCAATGGTTTTAAGAAGTAGCCGAGATACTTGAAGGCATTTGTGATATTTTCCATTTTATAAGGTAGAACCCTAGAAATACTGAGAATTGATCCTTCATCAATGTTATTTAAGAGAAACCTGGATTTTTCAACACTACTGCTCATCCTAGAAGCCTTGAAAAAGGTGCTTAAAATGACCTCAAAAGCCATCCATTCTAGAAGGGTTCCAGTTCCCAAGAGTATAACATCATCCACGAATAAGAGGTGAGTAAGTGAAAGGGTTGAGGAGATTTTAATACCTCTTATGAGACCATTTTCTTTGGCATCCTTAATCAAGAGACTGAGACCTTCAATGACTAGTATGAACAGTAGGGGAGACAAGGGAAAGCCTTATCTAATGCACCGGAAAAATTTGAAGGAGTTCCATTTACCAGCACAACAAAGTTTGTTGATGTCAAGCATCCATGATCTAATTAAACCCTAGAAGAGGAACCCTTATCTGAATCAAAATGAGTCTGATATACGACCAGTTAACTCTGTTAAAATATTTGACCAAGTACAGCATAAGGATGAGGGCACAAATGTGTTTTGTCCTGATAGTATGAAGAATCTCCTATGTAATACCAATGGGATCGACAATGTGTCGACAATTTGATGATTTTTTAGAAAACCAAACTGTTCCTCAGAGATATGAGAGTCCAAGTGTGGTTTTAATCTGACAGCAATAATTTTTGAAATGAGCTTGTATACCAAATTACACAGTGATATGGGTCTGAAATCGAAAAAAGAGATAGGCTTGTCCTTCTTAGGAATCAGGGCAAGGAAGGTGGAGTTTAAAGGAGTGATCCTTCTAGACATCCTAGAACAATCCATAGCTTTAAGTAGATCCCTACCTAGTAGATCAAAAAAGTGAAGAAAGAATTCAACAGACCAACCATCCAACCCGAGACTCTTATCCTTTTTAAAATATTTCAGAGCCTCCTCAATCTCAGTTAGAGAAACATTCTCAATGAAGCATCTAGCTCCCTCGAAAGATAGCATAGAAGGATAAAGCATGATAACTTTGAGTTGTGCCAAGATACAAGATTTCTTATCATATTTGAAGATCTGAGATAAATTTCTGAGTCCCATATCCTTTAATCTTGCCTTATCCTCCACCCATGACCCCTCCTCATCCTTTAAGGCCCAAATGGCATTCTGGTTCCTACGGCCAGATGCTAAGGCATGGAAGTTTTTTGTATTAGAATCACCTTGTATTGCCCATTTAGATCTGCTCTTAAGCTTCCATGTAAGAAAATGATGCTCCAAAATGTCTTTTTTCTTAGACCTGAGCACGTTCATTACCATCTGATCTTCATGGGTGAGAATGACCGATGTGGAGGATGATAAAAGGGATCTGATTTCGTCATCTAGGCTGTGAGATTCCTTCCCCATATCAGTAAATTTCAGTTTGATCCAAGACTTGACCTCACTTTTGAGAAACCTAAGCTTATGTGAAAGTACACCCATATCATCATCAACTACAGAGGGCATCAAATCAGGCCACACCCTTTTGACCATAAGAGTGAAATCCGGGTCCAAAATCCAAGATCTATTGAACTTGAATGGATAGTTATGGGGTCCCTCCCAAGTTTTCCAGTCAAGACGGATTGGAAAATGGTCAAAGATGTCCAAAGTGTGAGCCCACACATGGTGTCTATGAATTTCAGGGATCAAGGAGGAGGATAACATAAAATGGTCGAGCCTTTTACAAATTACCATCTTCCCCAGCCCTCCCATTTCTCCAAGTGGGACCAGTAGAAAGTGGAGCAATATCCACCAGGTCGACTGAGGGAAAAAGATGTTTGAAGTGTGGACCAAGAGGGTTGATGGAAAATTTATTACCCCAGATATCAAAGGCATTCAGAGTCAGGTTTAAGTCCCCTCCAAGAATCAAATTCGGTGTATTAAGAAGGCCTCCAAAAAGAGCATTATCCCAGAAGAGTTCCCGGTTTCTGTAAGGACCATAGCAGTTTAAGATATCCAAAGGGATTGGCAGTCCATGGATCTTAGCCTTGACAAGGATCCCAGCAGTCATTTCAAAAGCAAGGCATCTAACTAAAAGAGGGTTCCATGTAGTGAGCAAGCCTCTCGAGAGGCTCGAGGCACTTGTAGCACAAAATTCCCAATTTGGCATAAGTTTTGAAAAAGCTAAGAGGGTTGGGTAAGTATTGCACATCGTTTCTTGGAACATAATCAAATCAGGAGAGATCGAGTGAAGAAGCAAACGAAGGAAACATTGTTTGGTCTTACCTCCCAGACCACGTACATTGAGAGATAAAATCTTCATTAAGGAACATCTGGGAGGGGAGGCGATGCTCTAAGTCCCCGCGGAAGATTTCTAGTGATGCCCTTCACAAAATTTTTAATTTGCATAGAAAGAGGGGTTTAAGGAGGATTGTCAGAGGACTCTAACCCTAGAGAAACCGACTTCCCATTTTTCTTTTTCCAGACCGTGACATTTTCAAAAAGAATGGAGTTCAGAGGTAAGGTAGAGGGAGAAGTGGGGATTTTTGCAGAGAAGATAGATAGATATTTATGGAGAGAGAGATCTGAAAAAGAAGGGGAGGAACAAGGGCTGTGTGACAAGGGGACATGTGAAACTGGGGATACAGGCCTAAGAAGGGGAGGAAAATCCTCATGTGATAGTAAAGGAGGAACCGTCGAGGTAATCGAAGGGACAGAGTCCTGGGGTAAAGGATCAAGGGGAGGAGTAACAGTAGTGCAAGGAGGTGAAGAGGGAGGGGACTCCGAGGGGGTTACCAAGGGGGGAACAGAGGTCAAATAATGGCCAGGAGAACTATCATGGGCTAAACCTGCATCAAATACATCTAATGCATCAAGTATAGAATCTGAGACTTCACCAAAGAGGGAGAGTGCCTCAAAGTAAATACTTGTCTTCAGATGTGTTGGAGCAAAATCAGAAATGGCAGAGCGTGGATCAAGAGATCCTTCCCTTCTAGAACAAGTAGTACTCTGAAGGAGGAGAGGATAGGATCTGTGAAGGTTTCCAATGTCATGACAACGGGTCCAGCGAAAGGGAACATGGAGATAGACTAAACGTTGTACAAATAGGTGCTCCTTACAAAGTATCTCGACCTTTGTCGAAAGACCAGAAGAGATATCCATTTCAACTAGCCATTAGAGGAAATTTCAACTCAAAATGGGCCTCCTAAAATGAACCAATAAAATAATAGTTAAAATAATAAAATAATATTTATTAATTTTGGAGGAAGAAAAGAAAAAAACTACTTTTTTGTTTGTATTTTTGACATATCTCCCCGTTTTTTTACTCAAATTTCGATCGAGAGAGCTCGTCGGATGCGGAATTAAATTCTGCATCCAACGAGTACCCACTCGGCATACTTTTGACAGACCCCGCTACCCCAAAAACAAGAAATACCTGAAAAAATGAAATGATGACATCATCATTTCATTNAAAATACAAATAAAAAAGTAGTTTTTTTTATAATACCTATCCCCAAATTTATATTAAAAAAGTGTTTAAGACCTATATGATATTTCAAATTTAAATCAATTTCATTGGCTAACACACGATGACATGGAATTTGAATAAAAGTTAAAAGGCCCATTTTGAGTTGAAATTTCCTCTAATGACCCTCACCATCCTTTTATCAAAGATGAGATGATAATCATCATCAACCACAACAAATATGCCAATGGTGTTGGCAATACCTTCAAGGATGTTTTTTCTCCAAAGGGGAAAGGGAAACGAGGATAAGAGAACCCAAAGGTGGTGCTTAGTCACCCTTTCCCTTAAGGGATCAAAATGCACATGCCATTGTCCTAAGACCAGGGAACCTTTCCCAATTCTCCATAGTGAGTCAAGAATGACAGAAGCATCTTCATCTTCCAAGAATATGAAGACTATCGAACCTATGGAGAGCAGACTGATGGTGGGAATGTATGTAAGCAGTGGCTTTCGGTGTTCATTTTCCCAATCCACCCATTCTTTTTCCCCATGTGACAATATTCCGTCCTACCCACCAGAGCTCTTGTACACAGAGATTCCACCTGGTCCATGAAAATATCGTGTCCAAGCACACAGAAGAACTTGCCCACAAGGGATTTGATACCCTTGACTTTCCTTCTCTTGAGATGGTGAGAGGAGTCCCGCAAATCACCCGTAATTTTTTCCATAAGGACAGTGAAAAACAAAGAGCAGAAAGGTTGACCGACAAGTGTCCCGACACACATGTCCAGAGGAGAGACCAGTTTAACACAAAGCCTAGGAGAGGTTAAAGCCATAATAGAAACAAAATAACGTCATTCCCCCTAGAGACTGCAGAACCCTAGGAAGGACAAACCCTAACAGGAAACATAATGCCTTTCACCTCTAAGGCGAAGGAGGCCCAGGTTCTACGACGTGCAGAGCCTTCAAAGGCAAACTGGGCCAACAAAAAAAGTCATTCACAAAAAAGCAAAAGAACCTGATTACTGCAAAACAAAGACAAAACTCCACAAAACCTGGAAAGAATAAATTAAAACCGAGTGCCCCAAAAGACCAAAGTGACCCCAGAAGTCAACCCTGTGAAAATAGGGTGACAATCAGTGCCTAAAAGATAGAAAGCACAAGGTGATGAAGGAACTAATGAGTAACAGGTACCTAGAAATCGAAAAACAACGTAAAATGCTCATGCAATGGTGGTGACCCACGATACCTATAGAAACCCCAAACAACCTCGAGTAACAGGAGAACCCACAGAAGAGTATAGAAAAAGACAGGAAAAATCAGCATTCCCACTTTTTATACATGGTTGGTACTAGTCCCCCGATAAAGGGGAGGAACTCCATGTGGTATACCGCCAATGGGGGACCAGAACGGTAACCAAACCAAGCAAGAAACCATAATGGGAAAAGGCGCACCACAACAAAAAGTAGCATAGACTAGAGGAACCCCCACGAGAGCACCAAACCCTACACATCCCAAATAGCTTTGCACAAAAGACCACCACCCCAAGATATCTAAGCTGAAAACTGACGAGAAGGGAAAAGATTAAAACCGAGCCGATAACACACAGTGTGATAAAAACCCATCAAACAAGAAAAAGAAGGAAGACAGGAAAATAGGGTGATAGGGCTTATGGACAAACCACACCATGAGAAAAGCATGTCTCCGCAAACCAACCCCAGCAGCAAGGACAACGTCGACCTCCTTGCAAAACCCTAAGAGGGCCGCAAGGTCTTTACCTCAACAGGTGGACACCGGATTTCGATCCAGAGGCTGACACGCCAATAGCAGTGCCAGTTTAGGTCAGGCTGCCCAATCTCCCTATGCATTGCTGGAACCCTAAATCCCTCCAGGCCATAGGGACTGCACTGGGGAATTACATAGATATGGCTAGCCCAAAAGACCAATACGCCTGTGCTCGAATCTGCGTTGAGGTTGATATAGAAGCTGGACTTCCTGAAGCTATCAAGTTAACTGTGGGAAGCTGGTCCCATTTCCAAAAACTTGATTATGAACAGCTACTCTTCAAATGCAGAGGATGCCATGAGTATGGGCACTTCATCCGCAACTGTCCAAAAAAGCCTGAAAACCAGCAAGACAAGGCGGAGGGATGGAAAAAGGTGTCTAGATCTAAAACCAAACACCAATCCGGGAAGGGCCCTAAAAAAGGTGAAGGGACCAATGAAACAAGGGTCACTAATCCTGAAGGATCAGTGGAAGCAACCAAGACTAAAGCAATGGTGGAAATAAGGGAAGATCTCATTGAAATTGGTGAGAAATCCAGCAATGAAGGGAACAAAGAATCTGAAGCAGAAATATCAGCGCAACATTTGAAGGATCAAGAGGAAGAAAAGGCCCCAGTCACTGCAGGGGAAACCTTGGGGAAATCAGAAGAAGACTCTGGATCGGAGGAAGAGGAAGAGGAGGAGGGAGAAATCGAAATAACCACTCCGAGAATGCCTAAAACAAAGGGAAGAAAATCCAGGAAAGAAATAAGAGAGCAGGCTTCCTATAATGATAAGTTGCAAGGCTCTCAGCTAACCTTGGAAAAGCTCCTGAATTCCGCTAGGAACACCCGATAGTAAGGGCATGCCCAGAAACGGATTCCTAAGCTCCCCAAAAGTAAGTAATGCGGGTCCTCTCCTGGAACTGTAGAGGTCTTGGAAGCAAAATCAAAGAAGAAGCAATGTTAGATCTATCTTCCTTACATAAGCCAGACATCTTTCTGATCCAGGAGACCAAGATGGAGGAAGTTGTCTTCCTCCAAGTTAGTCAAAAATTATGGAAAGGCAAAGGAAAAGCTGCAATAAGTTCAAGAGGGGCTTCTGGTGGCATTGGAACCCTATGGAATGACAAAGAATTTGATACCATTGCCGTCAAGTACAGCAACCATTGGATCCTCACCCAGCTTAGGCAGAAAGTCTCGAACTCGCTGGTAAGTATCTTCAATATCTATGCTCCCAATTCTGTTGCAGAGAAAAATTCCTGCTGGAATCTCCTGCGTGAGGAGAAGAGTAATCTGCAAGGTAACATCATACTTGCAGGTGATCTTAATGTCACCCTAAGCCAAGAGGAAAAGCGAGGTGGGTCCTTGATCAGGGATCCCATAAGGGAGACTGTAGATGAAATCATCCTAGAATGGGATCTCATGGACATTAAACCTACTGCTGGAAAGTATACTTGGAATAATAAAAGAGTAGGGCCTGGACATATTGCCGCAAGACTCGACAGGTTCCTAGTCCAGGACTCCTTCCTCCTACTGGGGATGAATATTTCTTCCAAAATTCTGCCATTTGGAGTCTCTAACCATAGGCCCATCCTCCTTGAGATGGATTTTAACAAGAATTGGGGACCAATACCTTTCAAGTTTAATCCCCTTTGGGAAACTCACTTTGACTTCCTCCAAATCGTAGCTAATTCGTGGTCCCCCCCGGTCACTAGTTCTCCCTTCTACGTTTGGGAGGAAAAGTTAAAAAGATTGAAAAAGCACCTTAAGCTTTGGGCCAGAACTATCCCTTCTCCTTCAGACCAAAAAACTCAAGCAGCGAAGGAGCTCGAGACCCACCAGGCTGCCTTGGAGGTCAAAGACGTGGACACAAAGGATCTCCACGCTGAAGCTTTATTACACACTAATCTTCATAATCCTTGCAAAATCGAGTCTGATTGGTGGAAGATTAAGGCTAGATGTGATTGGCTGGTTGATGGGGATAAGAATACAAGGTATTTTCATAAGCAGGCGGCAGCCAGAGACAATTTCAACTGTGTGAAAGAAATGCACACCCAGGAACACATTATAACCAGTCATGAAGAAATTAAAATTGAAGCATCTAGACATTTCAGTGGACTCTTCACGGCCTAGCTAGTTGTGGAGGACGCTGAAATCTTGAATCTGATACCCAGTTCCATTAAAACCAGTGATAATGAGTCTCTTACCCAGGCTATTTCGATGGAGGAGATTAAGAGAGCCGTTGATGGAATGAAGGATGACAGGGCCCCGGGACCGGATGGATTTAATGCTACCTTTGTTAAGCTTTGCTGGAACATCATTAAGAAAGACTTAATTAAAATGGTCTGGAAGTCCCAGAGATGCAGTAAAATCGATGGAAGCACCAATTTGGCATTCCTGGCCTTAATTCCCAAAGAGAAGGAGGCCAAATACTTTGACAGGTTCAGGCCTATTTCTTTGTGCAATATAGGCTATAAAATCATCACTAAGGTTATGGCAGGCAGACTCAAGCATATCCTTCCGAGACTGATCCTTGAGAATCAAGGAGGATTTGTAAAAGCCAGGAAGATATGGGAAAACATCATTTTAGTTCAAGAGGCTATACACTCCAGCTTGAAGAATGGTGATAAGGGAATGGTGGTCAAAATCGATCTTGCCAATGCTTTTGACAGGGTCAGCCATCCCTTCCTTTTCCAGGTGATGCAGAAATTTGGTTTCACTTCTGATTTTATATCTTGGGTCCGGGCTTGTATTAGCAACCCGTGGATTGCCCCACTTGTTAACGGAAGAGCTGGCCCCTTCTTCCAAGCCTCGAGAGGCCTGAGGCAAGGATGCCCGCTCTCTCCACTCCTTTATGCCATCCAAGCCTCTGTTCTTAGCTTTCAGCTAGAGACTGCCAGGCTTGACCAGGATCTCCCCGGAATTCAAATGGCCAGAGGCATCAAGGAAATTAATCACGCACAATTTGCGGATGACACTATCTTACTAGGCGGTGCTAGTAACATTATAGGCCGGCGATTCAAGACTGAGATGAACCGTTACTGCCTAGCTTCTGGAGGCCAAGTCAACCTTAGGAAAATCCAGATCTATGGCTGGAACATCAATCCAAGGGAAATGTCAGATATCTCCCAGAGCCTCAACATGGGCGGGGTCACTGACTGGGAGTCCTTCAACTATTTGGGGGTTCCCATGTTCAAAACCAAGGCTAAGAGCTCGGCTTGGAATCATATTGTGGAGAAAATTAAAAACAAAATCCAAGGTTGGGGATCAAATTGGTTAAACTTGGCTGGGAAGGTAGTCTTAATCAAGGTTGTCTTGAACAGCTACCTGATTTATCAAAGCTCTCTCCTTCTAGCTCCGGTCAAAACCATCAACCAAATAGAAGGACTGATAAGGTCCTTTCTCTGGCAGGGGAGCAGTGCTGGAAGAAGCAAGAAGTTTGCATTGGTAAGCTGGAGAACTATTAAGCTCCCGAAGTCTGAGGGAGGCCTCCACATCAGAGATCTCAAGACCCAAAATTTGGCTATGGGAGCCAAGCTGATATGGAATCTTCTAGTCCCCAAGCCCTCTTGGTCCAGCCTAATGTTGAAAGCTAAGTATTTTAGGGGTACTTGGCTCAGATGTCTGGAAGGTGCCCATATGAGCTAGAATGGATCCACTATCCACAAAATCTGTCTCAAGGCGCTGCATCAGTTCATTGGGGGTCTGCACTGGGTCCCAGGCAATGGGAAACACATTAATCTTTGGAATGACTCTGTTCTAGGTAATATTCCTCCACAGCTACCTCACCTGCAGCAAAGGATGGACGCGCTGGGGATGACAATGATCTGGGACATTTCCAAGTGGGAGAATTCTGAGGGCAAGCGATGGATTGGCTGGAATTTACCGGATATTCCAAACGATCTTGATGAAGAGAAGTCATAGCTCCTCCACCACTTGGCTGGGATTGCCCCACTCTACCAAAATAGAAGGGACAAGCGTGGATGGGGAGATCAATCAGGCAATTACACTGCCTCTAAAGGATACCAACGTTTCTCTGCTGATTTTAACGTCCCTGGCAATCCCAAAATCTGGAATTATAACTGGTCCAACACCACGATGCCCAAGATCGACCTCTTTACTTGGACGCTGCTGCATGGAAGAATTCTAACAGGCGAGAATTTGGAAAGGAAAGGGATAGCTGGTCCATTCAGATGTCCCTTATGTGCAGCCGCTGGAGAAACCATAGCGCATCTGTTTTTTCAGTGCTCTTATGCCAATTCAATGTGGAAGGACGTGCTCGATAGTTGGGGAGGGTTAAGGAGGATGCCGGAGAATATACACGACTGCTTTTACAATTGGGAAAAACTGTACCAGGGCGAGCTGATTGAGAAGAGGGGCGTGAGAAGCTGCTGGCTAAAAATCCCAAAACTGATATGCTGGTGTTTATGGAATGAAAGGAACTACAGGATATTTCAGGATAAAAAGAAACCCATGTGTAAGATAGCAGTCAAAATTCAGGCACTGGTTATGGAGGTTATAAGTATCTCAAAGCCTCCGAGCAATAAAGGTACTCTAACCGAAAAAGAAAAAGAGTGGATGCGAAATTTCAAACCCCTGGCTGATAAATATGTTGCTGCTAAGAAACTGGAGGCATGGGAGATCAGGATGGATAATTCTCAGTTTGGCAATTGGCTAAAAGAGAGGAAAATTTTTAATCTCTTCTTTGACGGGGCTTCCAAAGGGAACCCAGGGAAGGCCGGAGGAGGTGGAGTCATCATCAATCCTGACGGGGAATTCGAGGTGGAGTACAGCTGGACTATTGGTTATGAAACTAATAATATAGCGGAGGCCTATGGGCTATGGCAAGGCCTAAAACAATTGCTGGTTAAAAAGGTTGAAGAAGTCCTAGTATTTGGGGACTGCAGGATTATCATCCAGGCAATGAATGGAGGAAGAAAAAGCGATAACAATAGGACAGCTTGATTGACAAGAAGAATTAGGTCCATTTCCAAGCTGTTTCGAAAAATTAGATTCTATCATATTCTAAGAGATCTTAACGCCTTGGCGGACATGGCAGCCAATAAAGCCATAGATGCGGATCTTAATGGTCTAATAGTTAATTCGGTTGTTCAAAGTGATATTCCTCCTTAGCTCCTCGGATGGTCATTGACTGAACGAAGTGGTAGCGAGGTGAATGCTATCATGTACCTTTCTACAGCAATCTATTGCTGATTTTTAATAACCTCCATAACCGTTCCTGTTAAAAAATATATATATACAATGTTAAAATTTATCGAAGAGATTGAGCAATTATTTCATAGGTCTTTCTGAAAAAATATTGTTTTTATAATAAATTGAAAAATTATTATTTAATAAAGTTGCAAAACATTATCAATTTTTATAATAATTTGAAGTATAATAATTTTTATAATATAAGTATGATAATAAATCAAATGAAAATAACACATTCACATAAAAATTAATTGACCATTTAATGTAATATACAATGTTAAAATTTATTGTAGAGATTACCCAATTATTTTATTATATTAATAAATTTGCAAAACTTTTTCAATAAAATATATATCTATGGAAATAATTTAAATAAAAAACAACAATTATATATTAAACTTTATTGATGTTAAAACAATCAAATAAAAAAATTAAAATTCAATATTAAACTTTATTGTCCTTAAAGAATACAATGTTAAAATTTTACTCATCTCCATATGTATTTATATGTTAGATTTTATTCATCTCCACATAAAAATAGATTATGCTAAAATTCAATTAGTAAATAATATTGCATTTTTATATATGCTTAAAAGATCTAGTTAAATAATAATTTGGTTAACAAATAAAGTTAAAAAAATTCAAAAAAAATAATACATATACTTGAAAATTAATCAAATAATAAAAATACAAATTTATATTAAATTTAATGCAACTTACAATATAACATGTGTATTGTGTGTATAATCAACTACACATAACACAACACAACAAAACAATAACATAATAAATATATATTTAAATTTAAATTTTCTCTTTCATAACATTTTTTATTTTAAGTTTTGAATTTCTAAATTGCTTTTCATTTTTTTTTAAATTTAAGTGTTATGTAGGGTATCATTAATTTGAAAAAAAAAACCATGTTTTTGTAAAAATTTGTTATTTTTATGATAATTTGAATTTTAAATTAAATTTGTGAAAATTGTGAAAAAAAAGAAAATTATAAAATTGCAAAGTGAAAATGATTAATTTTATGGATAATATGAACTTTATAGCAATAATATGAATAATACCATTAATTTTAAATAAAATTTAAACTTGCTAAAAAAATATTATTTTTATGATAATTTCAACTAACAAAAATTATAAAAATGAAATTTATAAAATTATGAAAATATTATTTTATATTAATTTAAATTCTAAAATAAAAATAAAATATTGTTAAAGGTGAATTACTAGTTTTATTGAAAATGTGAACTTGATGTATATTTAAAATTATTAAATAATATTATCTTTGTGAAAAATATGAACTTTATATATATATAATAGAAAATTAAAAATGGTGATAATTTGGAATTTAAAACAAAATTTATAAAATTGTGAAAAGTGAAAATTATAAAATTGCAAAGTGAAAATAAATAGTTTTGTAAAAATGTGAACTTTATAATAACATGAATGATACCATTAATTTAAAAAAAAACTTGTCTTTGTGAAAATGTTTATAAAATTGAGTGAAAATAAGTAGTTATATAAATAATGTGAATTTTATAACAATATGAATGATACCATTAATTAAAAATAATAGTGAAAATGTTCATAAAATTGAGAATAGTGAAATTTATAAAATGAAAAATAATAGTTTTATAAATAATGTGAACTTTATAACAACATGAATGATACTATTAATTTTTAAAAATAAAAATAAAAACTTGTATTTTGTGAAAAATTGTTGAAATTGTTGTTTTTATGAAAATTTGAACTTCAAAACAAAAATTATAAGAGTGAGAAGTCAGAAAAATGCCAAAAGATCGTCATTTAATAAAGTTGCAAAACATTATAAATTTTTATAATAATTTGAACTACAAAAGATATCATCATTTAATAAAGTTGCAAAACATTATCAAGAAAATATACATGCATAATAATAAATCAAATGAAAATAACACATTCACATTAAAATTTAAAATTTATTGTAAAGATTACCCAATTATTTTATTGTTTTAAAATTTTTTGTAAAACTTCTTCTATAAAATACATATTTATGGAAATAATTTAACTAAAAAACAACACTTTTATATTAAACTTTATTGACCTTAAAACAATGAAATAAAAAATAAAAATAAAAAATAAAATTTAATATTAAAGTATATTGTAATTTATGTAATAATAATACATTTTTATATATACTTGATAGATCTAATTAAATAATAATCTGGTTAATAAATAAAGTTTAAAAAATTCAAAATAATATACATCTTAAAAATTAATCAAATAATAAAAATAGAAATTTATATTAAATTTAATGCAACTTATAATATAATGTGTATTACACGCAACACAATACAAATAAAAATGTGAACTTTAGAACAACATGTTTTTTTGAAAAATTGTTGAAATTGTTGTTTTTATAATAAATTGAACTTCTAAACAAAAATTATAAAAGTGAATAGTTGGAAAATTGTGAATTATTAAAAATTATATTTTAAACAAAAATTATAAAAATTATAAAAGTGAGAAGTTAGAAAATTGTGAAATTATTGTTTTATGAAAATTTTAAACTTTAAAATTAAAATTATAAAATTGTGAGTGTATAAATTATAAAACTGTAAAATGTGAAAAAACATGAAATGTATAATTTTTAAAATTATAAATTTTGAAAATTTGAACTTTAAAACAAAAATTATAAAATTAAGAAGTTCATAAATTATAAAAATGTGAAATGTGAATATTTTGTTAAAAAAACATGATATGTAAATTTTTTAACAAAATCAATAATACCATTAATTAAAATAAAATAAAATATGTTGTCTTAGTGAAAAATAGCTTTTATGATAATTTTAACTTTAAAACAAACTTATAAAATTGTTAAGTGTGAAAATTATTCAATTCTAAAGTGAAAATAACTAGTTTTGTGAATAATATGAACTTTATCACAAAAAAAAATTATATCATCTTTGAACTTTATAACAAAAAAAAATTAAACTATTAATTAATATCATCTTTGTAATAGAACTTTAAAATCTGTTAAAGTGAAAATTTTGTAAAAATAAAACATTTAGCTTATGAAGTTTTTTTATGAAAGTTTGATATTTTTAATATATAATGAAACTTTAAAATATATATTTTTAAATGTGCTATTTTAAAAAGATACAAAATTAAATAATAGTAATAAAATTTAAAATTTAAAAACTAAAAGCAAAAGGCAATAAAAAGACACTCTTTCAAGATAGCTCTGGCCCAAGCTATCTTTGAAAGCTGTGGAAAGGGGCAAGCCCCTTCCCCAAAAAAATAATGATTTTATTGATATATATTGTTTGCTACTATGATTACAAAAATATAATTACAATTTTCCAATATCTACTTTCTTTACAATTTTCCAAATATCTTGCCTCTTTCATAATTTCACAATTTTCTCAAAAACCGGCTTCAACACTCTACAATTGTCTTCCTTCATCCAGGCATGAACAATCTCCATCTCCATTTCCTCCTATATCACAAAGAAAGAGAATGTTAAATTATTATAAAATTTCATTTTTACACACTAAATAATAAAAAAATGACGGAACTTGCTGATCCTTTCACACATAGATGTTACTGGGTGTGTTACCAAGGTGTGCACTCCCTTTTGGTGAAAAGTATGCTTTTGACCTGAATCCTTCTCCATGGGTTTTCTGTTATCAAAATAGGCACACCATTCACTAACAATCTCCATCTTCGTTTTCATCTATATCACATAAAAAGAGAATGTTAAAAACATGATAATAATTTATTTTTAAATAATAAATAATTTTAAAAAACAAAGACAGTTACAAATATAATAAAATTTTATATTTAAACAAGAAATCATTTCAAAATAACTTTTTAGGTGTATATAGTAAAAATCAATCCATTAATTCATTATTACTTTTTTTCGATCTTTTCATTTTTTTTTTCAAAATACCATTCAATGCTGGTCAAAATAGTAGTTCACAAACCAAAAATAATAAGAAAATTTTATAAATGAACACACCAGTAGTAAATGTGGAACTTCTCAATTCATCCTTCTATTCAGTTGGTGTTATTAAATCAACAAAGCCCAAAGGGTGTCCAATTGCACTGACAAACAATGTCAAACTACTAAATATACACCCTATGAAATTAAATCAAATCCGGATCAAGCCCTTTTCTAGGTCGTTTATAGGGTGTATATTCATACTATTGGGGTCTTTTATAAAGTGTATATACACTCTTAGAACTGTTAGGATTGTACCCTCTAAGGAGAGCACAAACAGAGGAAGACTCTCCTAGGACTGTTAGGGGAGGAGAGTACAAACAAAGTAAGACTCTCATACACCCTAAATATAATATACAGAGTAAGACTCTCATACACTCTCCTAGGACTGTTAGGGGAGGAGAGTATTAAATATACACCCTATATTCAAAATATACATCCTATGAAATTAAATCAAATCTGGATCACGCTCTTTTCTAGGTCTTTTATAAGGTGTATATTCATACTGCTGGGGCCTTTTATATGGTATATATTTATACTGTTAGGGTCTTTTATAGAGTGTATATACACCCTCAGAACTGTTAGGATTGGAGCCTCTAACGAGAGCACAAACGGAGGAAGACTCTCCTAGGACTGTTAGGGGAGGAGAGTACAAACCGAGTAAGACTCTCATAGCGGAATAGCATTCTTTCAAATATGGATCCAATTCCTAAGATATGCTCTGCGCAACTATATAGAGGAAATGGGTCGTAATAGACTATATCTGTTTTTCACTGATCTGAGCCAACTTAACGGTTCATAATGACCATGACTAGATCTGGGATTGAGATGGTTTCAGGGTACCCACTTGTTAAACACACCCATTTCTAGTAGTATTTCGGCTTGTGATGGTTTTTAGGCTACCAATAGAAAAACACAATGCAGAAAATAGGGAGCTGAACTTGGGGTTTAAACTCAGATCCTTCTTTGTGTTACCCTTTTCAGACCAATCAGGATCCCGAATGGTCGATGCATTCGATTGCATATGAATTTCATAGAGAAATATTAAGTAAAAACCTCACAGAAAAAATTAGTAAAACTAAATCCTCGAACAGAACAAAACCAAACCCTAATCAGTAAAAAAATAGTAAAAGCTTACCAGCATTTGTGTGTCCAGTGCTTGTAGCTTTGCACTTGTAATCGGCCGCCCAAACCCTAGGCTGATCTTGTAGCTCTGCATTTGCGCTTCAAGACAAAGTAAAAAATAATCAAATATTAACAGAAAAGAGCAACACGACAGACATAAATCTCCATTTCCCATCTATAAATTTAAATAATAAAATAAAACTTAAAAACCTTTTATGCTCTCCTTTCCCGTTCTCTGCAACATAATCTTCCTTCTCCACTCCAACAGACCAGACCTTTGTTCTCTACCCCATAATCTTCCCTCTCCACTCCAAAAAACCAGACAGAGAACATAAACGAATCCAACAAACCAGACACAGAACATAAATGAAAAAACCAGATGAACAATCCAAACTCAAATCAAAAACAGAAATTAAAAGAAAAATGCAAGGCCATGCAAGTAACAGAGAAAATCCACAAGAACGAAAAAAAAGGACCATCAAATCCCAAAATCTGTTAGTCTCTGCCCTCCAATTTTCTTATCGCAGGCCAGGCCAGAAATGCTACTCCACACAGGTCTTTTCTTCTAATAGCCGCTTGATATGAGATTTTAGGAATAAATTTACCAGTGAATTTGAATTCCGTGGGATATTTGTGCACGTTTTTCGGTGAGTGCAGTTAATTAAATTTTGAAACTCATGTATGAAGAGCCTGGCATAGTACCGTTAAGGCAGATCCTAGCGTTTTTTTATTTTGTTTTTCCAGCTTTTAGGTCATTCTCTTTTTGCGTTTTTTATAGGTTGTTTTTTAGTTTGTTTTTCCCCTTTTAGGTAGTTTCTAATGGAATAATAAGAAACAAATAGAGGATTTATTGTTTTGTCTATATTGATTTAGTATCTTTATCAATTTTATTATCTTTATTAACTAAATTATATTTTATTTTATTTTGAAATTTTTGATTTTATATATATATAATATTTTTATTTTATTTTGTATGAATTAATTTTATAGATTTTTTAATTTTGTTATTATTTTTTACTTAAATTTATTAGTATAACTTCAATCATATTTAATCAAAAAAATACTAAAACACCATTTAAAACATAGAGATTTAGCCTACACCAAATAGACCACCTAATAAAACTTTGTTTTAAAATAAATACTCTAGCCCATAGGATTATAATATTCTTTAGATTAATTACTAACGAAAAGGTAATTAGATAGGCCTTTATTGGACAACCTATCTCTAATTTGGTTTCATTACCCATAAACATGTTGGAATGATATATATGAAAACCAACATATTTGTTTTCTATTTCATAAAACTCCCTGGTTATTCATTTTATCACATTCATGGTCTCTAAAAATTTGCACTTTCAAGGCCCCCTATTCCCTACAACCTTAAGAAGAAGAATTTAGAACTATTAATTACGTGTAATTGTTTGTGCCCTGACTTAATCTAGCTTTAAACCTAATTAAATGAGCCTCCTCAAGGAAAATGATACCCACTCCAACACAACCTTGTGGGTCTCCTTGTTCCACACCATCAAATTAATCCCAATCCATAGACTAATCTATGACCTCCACACTAATCTACCTAACCACTTCATCCACCTTCACTTGTCTAAAGTTGCATAGAATGCTCAATCCGTGAGAAGCACATTCAATTGAAGGAATGAATTCATCCTCAAAGATACTTGCATTTATTGCAAGTAGAATTCCCTATGTAAAAATAAGAGGTAATGCCTTCTTAACACCCACCTTCCCACACCAAGCCCTTGAATTTTTATTCAATAAAGAACCTCTCCAATCAACACTTATACCCAACATCCCCACCACTTCTTTACAAACATGTTATGAGCAACAATTCAAGACACAACTAAATGAAACATTGTATTTTTCAACTATAGTTACCATTATAGTTATTTTTCAACTATAGTTACCATGTTATAACATTGTATTTTCAACTATAATTACCATTAGTAACACTCAAACTTTAGCATTTGCAAAATAATAAGAACATCTGAATTTAACAAAAAAGAATGTATTTACATACCTCATTTAGTCTCTTCCTCCGACCTTTTGATTCAATTGGGAAATGCCTAAGCATAAAGAAAAGCCTGCAGCAATAGTGTAAGAAAGCCTAGATAATCATATTGATCTAGCCATAATATTAAATTTCCTTTTGATTCAATTGGGAAACACCTAACCATAAAGAAAAGCCTACAACAATAGTGTAAGAAAGCTTAAAAAAGAAAACCCAGATAATCATATTGATCCATCCATAATACTAAATTTCAGAAACAATGAATAGAGACAAGTATATTCTGCTAGATTGCACTACCTTCCACCATAGAAGAGTGATACAAGTTACAACTGTAGGGATCATATATTTTCCAAGTCTGTACAACCAATGTTCAGTGAAGCTCCTCCAGAATGAGCACTTAATTCTGGAAGAGTTCTTTACATGTAACAGAAATAGAGGCTACATATATAATACAAAAGTTCAATCTCATCCAAAAAAGAAGGAAGCCACACCAACATGTGTGATTACACGCACACACACACTAGGATACAGGGCTCCTACAGAATGTATTTTGTTTTCTTCTCGAATGGAAAATATACTTTTTTTCGTGGAAAAACAAAATATACTAGGATACTGAATTTTCCAAACAGAGGTAGAAATTAAGACCTGCAAAGAATATTTTTGCAACTGCTTCGGAAGCACTGTTATCATTTACCCCAACGTATATCCAAATGCAAGCCTAAAATAAATAAATAAAACAGATTCAATAAAAGTCAGCTAGAATTTGACACAGCTAAGAGTTATGTAGCTAACTCTTGTCTTGTCAGTAGTATATTTAGAAGAGCATATCTAAAAAAAAAATAGCATGAGATTCAGGCTATACCTGTATAAAATATATACCACTGATTATGTAATAGGCAGGTTGAAGAGTATCTGTAGAAAGGATTTTTGCTTGTTAGAGAAGATATGATTAGAATTCAACCACATACAGGATTTCAACTATGAATCCAAAAAACAACACTATGCAAGGCAAATATGATCTATTCCAGCCCAAAACAAGACCAGTAATGTATATGTAGAAAAGAACAAAAGACCAAGAAGATCTAACAGAATCATTGTTCAAACCTACAAGTAAATAGGAGACATGAAAATATGTAAGAACTAAGAAATAATTGATGCTAAATGAGAACAACAAAACAGTGCAATAAAAACTGTAATATAGAGAACCTTTCAGAAACAGGACTATAATTGTGAAAAAATAATCCTTACCTTGAAGATGCCTTAAAACCATTTTCATTGGTAAGAATTAAATTTTATACAATTGAGAAGACCCTTGAGCTTTGTATGCATAATATAGATATAAATTGAATGGTGTTGTAACTATTAATTCATAAGGTTGTGATTACTAATAACTACCGAGATAGTATAAAATTACATTGTCTAACTACATTACAAGCCACATGCTTTGGAGTTGCTTTGTCTTTAAAGAAAGAAGAGGGACTAATGTTGGGCTAGAAAGAACTCATGCTCCTAAGATGCCTTTTTATTCGGTAATTTGCCAAATATGTCCAAGTAATAAGTATACTATAAACCTTTAGCTACTCCTATGATATACCAAATATGAAGTTACATGCTGACTTGGATTCATATTTGGTAGATCCTTCGATGTATAGTTAGTGATTGGATATTTAAAATAGTTGGTTAATAATGGACATTATATATGGTTTGCATAAAGCACCTTGAGCCAATATATGGTTAATCCAATGCAAATTCACTGGGTAGCTGCAAAACATGTGCTCCATTACTTGGTGGGCATAGTACAAAATGGTTTGAGGTATGTAGGTGATGGTAAGTTGATGCTGCATAGATGTGTTGATTTTGACTGGGCAGGCAATGCTGGTGACCTGAAGTGTACTTCAAGTTGTTGCTTAAATTTGGGTTGAAGAGTGATATCTTGGTTCAATAGGAAGCTGACATTAGCAGCATTGAGTTCAACAGAAGCAAAGTACATGGAATCCGACACTGATAGTTGTAAAGTCATCTAGCTTAGCAAGTTGATAGTAGAGCTAATAGGTGAGATGGTGGAGCCTCCTATGGTCTACTATGACAATCAGATAAGATAAGATAAGATAATTTTATTAATGTCCAACAAATGTCCATATATTGTATCAAACTCTCTAAGGATCCAGTATTCTAGAACCACTCCAAGCACATTGACATCAAGTACCATTTTTTTGGGAACAGGTTCAAAAGACAACAATTTTTTTAGAGTATGTTCAAAAAGATCAAAAGACTACAGATATCTTGACTAAGCCCCTGCCAAAGGGGAAATTCAAGATGTTCAAGGAGAGACTAGGTTTGATGGAGAACACTTTCTCACAAAGAGGGAGTGTTGAATTTTTACCTTGTTTAGCTCCACAGTACCAGAGTGCACTATGTGAGCAACTGTAGCAGCAGTAAGGGCATTTTTTGCAAGCCTGTACAGCAGCAGTATGGTAGCATTTTGTCTTGGCTCCTCTGTGTAGCAAATTATGAGGGAGGCACAATTATATAGGAGAGTAGAGGGAACATGCATGCCTGCATCACACATGCACCAATCTTAGTAAATTTCCAATTTTACCACCTTCAGTTAATTCCAGTTTACTATTGTTCAAGAATTAGCAACTTCCAGTTTGCTTCAGTTTAGTTTTGGAATGCATATATGATTTATTCTTAGATAGGGTATGGATCCCTAGGTTGGGGCTACCTAGGGTGCTTGCATGGATAAGAATCTAGTTTAGGTAGAGAGCACAATTCTAGAGGAAGGGAATGCATGCTTTCCTGCTCCAGTTCATCTTCCAGTTGAGGTGCACTTACCTGGCATGCTTATCCATGCAGATAGGGCACACTGGGTGATTAGACTACAACTAGGATTTGACTGGGTCACCTTGACTTCATGCATGTGACCAGATACATTGGGCGAAAAATACATAGCATGCTGCAGAGTATTAAATGCTGCTGCAGCAGCTTTGTAGGCCATTAGATCTTAACCGTTTGAGATCCAATGCTCTATATTGATGTTGCGGCAGCATTCAATACTTTGTTGCATGCCAAGTATTTTTTGTCGATACATTGTATCTTCCCTCATCTTATAAAGGAGATGCATGATAGAAAGCGCATTATTGTGTTAGATAATTTTGGTTTTGAGATATTGTCGTGCATTTTCTTCTTTCCATACTTAATATAAGATAGATGTGACTGAGAGTTAAGATCTCAAATCTGTGTCCTTGTTATTGTTATGTTCCTATGATGTGTGTTTAAATGTAGATTTTAGGACATGAAGATTGTTTGTTTTAATAGGTTTCTAGGCTTAAAGTTACCTCAGGTTTTTAGGATTATTCTTTTGAGTGCAGAATCTGCTTACCACAGTGTGAAAAGCGATATATTGTTCATCAAACTTGAATATTTCATATATGTTTTGGTCAACCTTTTTCCCATGTTTGTGATTTTTCACTCGACCAGTATGGTTCTAGTTCTAATTCTAATAACTTTGATATATATAGTATACCGAACATTTTAACAAGGACCCAATTTTGAATGTCCATCAGAAAAACTTATTGCACACCTTTAAAGTTTAACATGACTTTATTTTCCTCAGTGACCTATGTGGATATAGACATCTGATTCAAGAACCAAATGCATAAACATGCATAATGTACAATAAAAAAAACACAAGACATCAGAACCTAGGAAACTTTGTCTATTTTAAAAATCTAAAATAAGGTCACCCATAGCATGGGGAGGTATACTTACCTTTGGCTTGAGGATGAATATATCTCTATGAAATCCAAAGAGTATAGCACATACTGCCAATCCATAGACTAATCTATGACCTCCACACTAATCTTCCTAACCACTTCATCCACCTTCACTTGTCTAAAGTTGCATAGAATGCTCAATCCTTGAGAAGCACATTCGATTGAAGGAATGAATTCATCCTCAAAGATACTTTCATTTCTTGCAAGTCGAATTCCATATGTAAGAATAAGAGGTAATGCCTTCTTAGCACCCACATTCCCACACCAAAACCTTTGAATTTTTATTCAATAAAGAACCTCTCCAATCAACACTTATACCCACCATCACCACCACTTCTTTACAAACATGTTATAAGCAACAATTCAAGACACAACTAAATGAACATTTGACTCATCTGGCACAAAGGACACATACCATGACCTTATTTATTCAATTTTTTGTAGGTTGTTCCAAGCTAAGACTTTATTTTTTAAAAGAGACCACATGTAAATACAATATTTTCAACGGAACTTAAACTTCCACACAATTTTCCACCATGAAATTGGGTCCCCTCGATCTTGTTTGAAGTTCAATACATTGTATCCCATCTTTGGAGTATACACTCCAGTTCAATTCTTGGACCAAGTCATACTATATTCCTCCTATGTGTTCCTTACATGACAAATCTTGAGACTTTTAGTGAAACCCTTCCAAACCTCAACATCTCCCCCCTAAAGCCTATCCAATTAGCTAACCACTTTTCTTGCTTCCAAATAGAAGTCTAATCCTAATTTAAAATGTGGCTGATCTTATATAGACACCTACCCCTTGGAGAAGCAATCATATGATTGGCTAGCCTAAAAATGGCATTGTGCCCAACCCAAGGGTCCTTCCACCAATCTAACCCTACCCTCATTTCCAACGCAACTAGTCCCAACCACCAAGAAGGGAAAAACAACAACATTGCACATAATGGAAACATTTTGAATACTCTTCATAGGATTCCTAATCTGTTCTTTCATATAATCAAGTGAAGTATACTTCTATACTACTACCTCACACCATAAGCCCTTTCCTTGAAGCAACCTCTAGACACACGTCGTTGCCAAATCCCTTGAAAAATTAAAGATGTTATTTCAACCAAAATCCTCATTTATGCAATCTCTTTAACATAGCTTTTAGTTAAACAACTAAAATTCAATTATTACAAACTCCAACCCCCGCTAATTAGTGCATATTAAGATCCATGTTTTGGTATACAAGCAATATAGATTTATCTTAAATCTATTTCTCTTAAGCATCGAGAAGGTTCAAAAAGAAATTGAGATGCAAATCTTTCAATGTTTATGAGATCTCGAACTAAGATGAATGTACATTGTGCTCTTTCCTTAAATTTTCATTTTTACATTTATATATTTTTAGTATTTTGATTTATAATCATAAATATTACAGATCTAAAACATACTATAATATTATTGTTTAAATATAATATTATGTTGTCTTATACCATATGTCACATAAATATACATTAAAATTACATCTCTTCCTTATACTCACTACAAAATGCATGCTACTTTTCTTAATGCAATCATGGTTACAAATGCATTAGCTTATATAAAAACCCCTCCATTGTTTTACAATCATTATTACACATGCAACATGACTTGGCCTAAATTGTGCTCCAATTTTAATGGCCAGAGGATAATGGCTGACAGATATGTATATTTAATCAATGTTACCCATTGCTCCATTCTAGTTTCCATTCATCACCACTTTTATGATATACAATCTTCTTATTGTGCAATCAATTTAATTATGAAAAAATGTATTGATGGGTGTGCAAAACAATCGTGGTAATAATTGAAGCATTTAATGCTCATCTCTAACCATAAACTTGGAGGAAAGAGAAAATATGACTATTTCAATTTTTTTAAAGCTAGGAATAAGAATATAATATGAATGTTTTCATAGTGTTTAGTTATTCTGATAGATTTTTGGAATTTCATAGTGTAAAAATTTATAAAGATCGACGCGTTTCAAGTGGACACTTTACCCATCTTCAGGATCACAAGAAGCTTTAGCAAGATGGAAAAGATTATCGCAGAATATATAGAGATGGATGAGACACTAGTCGTTGGGTTAAGAATAGGTTAGTTGAGAGGAGATTAAAGATTAAGGTCAAAAATAATAAATAATAAATAATAAAATTATTAATTTAATAGGGATATTTGATTAAATAAAGGTTTGGTAAAAAGTTATTGTATTAAATAAATTTGTTATTATATTAGATAAAATTAAACGAGAATTCAGCCATTAATATTGTAATAACTATAGTTGTAAGATTAAATGTATTCAATGAAAAAAAAATTGAAAATTTTTAAAAACAAAAAAATTAAGGAGAAAATATATCCATATAATATGTAAAGCAACTTTGAACAATTATAATTATTATAAATAATTGAAGACTATAAAAATGGTGGAGAGTACAAGGAAAAGTTAAAATTATAATTATTATACTTACTTTAAGACTATAAAAATGATGGAGAGTGAAACGAAGAGATAAAAATATTATATGGATTGCTATATCAAGATTTATTAACATGGTTGTATCAGGATTTCTAAGCATGATGATGAAATGCTTATTCATGGAATGTAGCAACAATATAGGTAAGCACTAAATTAGCTTATGAAGTCATCTATTTTATTTGTTTTGATCCAATGAAGAAATGATGGCATAAGCAGCTCTGGAAGTGGAATGCCCCTATAAAATTGAAGCGCTTATATTGGTTTCCTTTGGAGAACAAAATCTTGACATGGGATAGTTATTGTAAAAAAGGTGGTTATGGACTTAATGTTTTCCCACTTTGCAAAAGAGATAAAGGATCTGTGGATCATCTTCCAGTACATTGTTCTATTATTCAACAAGTTTGGCAAGAAGTTGCTAGAAGGATCAATATGACTTGTAGATGAGCACATGGCTCTTTTGAAGATAGTCTCGAACATTGGGAAGCTAGTGATGTCAACCTTAGAGAATTGCCTTTGTTTTTTATTTGGGGGACTTGTTGGCAAAGGATAATTATTGTAAAAGAAGTGGTTATGGACCTAATGTTTACCCTCTTTGCAAAAGAGATGAAGAATCCATGGATATAATATTATAATACATTGTTCTATTATTCAACAAGTTTGGAAAAAAGTTGCTACAAGCCTCAATATGACTTGTAGATGGGCACATAGTTCTTTTGCTAGAACAATGGGGTGTTAATGAATTGCCTCTGGTTTTTATTTGGGGGATTTGGAGGCATATAAATATAGCATTGTTTGAAGATACACAATTTAACACTTACACGACTAATTCCTTCATTGTTGGTATGTACAAAGAGTATCATAAGACATTTGTGGACCTTTCTCTTGGGGATTACTCTTTTTGGCACATTACAACCGAATGTTGTCCCTTCAGGTGGCTATTTTGACATAGTGGATGCAAAGGATCAAGGAGCTTCATGCAAAGTTTAATCTTTTTAAATTTCAAGCACATTTACAAGCAATCCATTTCCGAAGTTGATCTTTTATCCAAAAAAAGCAGTCGTGTTGACAAAGGGCCAATTGCACTTTGAAGAGATCAAAGATAAACATGTGATTTCAAAGGGAGAAATTCAGTCTTATTACTATGAATTATTATGGGTACATAGTCCAATTTGGAATTTTTGGCTTATGTTTTTGGTTTTTGATTGAAAGTATGTGATAGAATTAGCTCATATTTTAAATTTTGTGGGTAACATTTTTGTGGAACTGGTTGTGGCTGGGGTTTTTGAGAACTGGTCCTATATAATATTGAGTTTATGCTGTAATTATTGTTTATTTTTTTGTTGATCTTCTATGAGTTACAGGAGCTATTGTGTCTATATTTTGTGAATACATGTAATGAGTGGACAAGTGACAATCTTAATATTGTTCTCTTGATTTAAACATATGAATAATAAGAAACGATCTTTTTATTGATGAAATATTAGATAATAACTTTTATAAAGAAAAAGAAAAACATTTTACATTATAGTATAAAACTATTTTTTTCACAGAGAAAAAACAACTTTTTATATTAAAACAGTGGCATAAATACAAATAGGTAGAGAGAGATTCTCTATCAGCTTTCACCCATATTGACAGCCATTCATAACCATACTAGCTTAAAGCATCATAGAATTCAAAATTATGTAGTAATCGACCCAACAACATACTATAGATATAGTTTTCTAAAAAGACTTAAGAAACCAACTCAATACAGTGTTGTGGACATAGATGCCCAAGATACAAATTCAATAATATGATAATGGGGATAATTAAACTTTTAGATCGCTTGAATCGATCACGATCCCATCTAGCAGCTCCTTGAAAGAGAGGAATCCAAGCTTATCATCAATGGCATTTTTCGATAGCAAGTCATCTTCATTGTTGTATTCCTTATAAATATGGTGAAAAGCAATCCCAGGGAAGTACAATAATATGCTTCTGACTCTACTCATCTAATGGGAGAGGTCCATAGAATAAATATGATGCTTCTAATTGACCCATTCAACAATTACTTTGGAGTCCCCCAGTACTGATATATATGCAAGTGCTTGTAATGAGCAAACCCGAAAAGACCCCATAAGGCTACCAATTATGATTTAGTATTAGTTCCAAGACCCACAACCATCCTTAATCTAAAACAATGGTTCACGTTCAACTGATCACCATCCCAACCCCACATACACCTTTTTATTCAACCCCATCAAGGTAACCTGTCACCAAAGGCCTATCACATAGTGGTGGCTGAGTCACTTTAGCAGTAATGATCATGGAACCACATCCAAAATCCTTCAGTCTAGTCAGAATATTAATGTAGACCGCCTCTATCTCCAAAAGGTAGCCAAGTTCCTAGCCCGCCAAATATCCCATATAGTAGCCAAAGGAGTATCCATCAATAAATGAAACATATCCTTCCAACTGTGAAGGTTGTCCTCCAATGTAACCAACTCCCACTTGAAAGACACCTGCATTATTAACATGAGAGTGCTCCAAACATCATTAAATAAAATACACTCACCAAAAAGATGATCCACATTTTCATATGCAACACAACATAGACTGCATCTTCCCGACCCACTGAATCCTCTTTTTTGTAATCCTTTCGATGTCAAAATTTTCTTTTTCAGAGCCAACCAAATGAAACGTTGTATTTTTGTTGGGGGATTTCCTTTCCATACCCATGACATCCACCAAGTAAGAGATTTAGATGAGTGTTGCTCCACTAGCGCGTTATAAGCCAAAGATGCAGTGACATCACCATGTTTTTTATTCAGGCACCATACTATGTTGTCATTGTAGTCATATAATATTATGCCAGACATTTTTAATCCAGTAGTGTAGTCCTCCCATTCCAAATCCCAATCACCGAACAGATGCAAGTCCTCCGTCAAGAGCCACCCACTAACATGTTCCCCTACCTCCTTAACTGCATGTTTTAAGACTATAATATTTATCTGTTGGAGATATCTGATAAGTCCCGCACTTAGAGTCGAATTTTCCAACATCCCAATGATGGGATCAATCCCGATGAAAGCTTGTACACCCCTACCGATCAACCATCCAAGGTCTCGTGCTATGAAAGGAAATGTCTTAGAGATACTTCTCCAAATCTTTGAAGAAGTTGTAGCAGTCCTACACCTGCTTCTAAGCCAAATAGACAAGGGAATATTCTTCAAATATTTACATTTGGTCACTTTGCTCCTCAATTGAAAAAATTGAGGTTCTTGATCTCCCAGCCACCAAGGAATTTCGGTTTGGAGATAGCCTCCCACTCAGCAAGATGGTATTTGAAAAACATTATGCTTACCCGCCCAAAGAAAATGGAAAATCAACTTCCTCATGTTGTCTATAATTCCTTTCATAACTTTAAACAGTGAAAACCAATAAATTGGTATACCCTGTAGAACCGCGGTGACGAGTAGTAGTCTACCACCCAGGGAGAGCCAACTGAAGTCCACTTGTCAATATTCCATCTAATTTTTTTAAGATCCAGGCCCAATCCCCTTTGTTATAGCCATTAGGTTTAAGAATGAAACCTAAGTATTTAATACCCTTATCCATGTTTTCCATTTTGAAAGGAAAAATGCGTGATATAGAATCCATAATAAATTTATCCTGACACAGAATAGAGAAACTAGATTTATGTGAGCTAATTTCATACCTGATGCCCCACAGAATATGTCAATAATACCCTTCAGATGCTTCCAGTCCGCCAAAGTTCCATCCCCAATGATAAGAATATCATCTACATAAAGGAGATAAGTTAAAAACTGTGTTCTGGTCACCTTGATCTCTGAGAAGAGTTTATTCTCTTTGGCATTAATGATCAAGCGACTAAAACCTTCAATCGCTAGGATAAATAAATATGGTGACAGAGGGCATCCTTGTTTGATGCCTCTAGTTCCTTTGAAGAAAGGAGAAGGTGAACCATTAATCAAAATAGAGAATCTAGCAGAAGTGATACATGACATAATCCACTTTGGTAACTCTAAAGATAGACCAACCTGTAGGAGAATAAGTCAGATGAAAGACGAATCAAATTGATCATAGGCCTTCTCCATATCCAACTTTAAAATAAATGCAGTAAGCTTTTTCTTCTTAACTGAATGTAGGCATTCTTGAGCAGTTCCCACAACATCCAATATTTGACGATTAGGTAGAAAACCATATTGTTCATCTGAGATATGAATGCCCAACAATGGCTTAATCCTCTCTGCAATAAGTTTGGTGATAATTTTGTAATGCAAGTTAAAAAGTGAAATCGGTCTATAGTCATTGAAGGTGATTGTTCTGTCCTTCTTGGGGAGAAGAGTGATATAGGTAAATTTCAAATAGTCGGGAACCACCCGCTGTCGACTAGTGGCATCAATAGCCTCAATAATCTCATTACCCATCATATCATAAAAATGTAGGAAGAATTCCATAGTCCAGTCATCTAGGCCCAAACTTTTATCCACAACAAAACCCTTAAGCACCTTCAAAATATCAGCAGATGTTATATCCCTTCCAATTACTTCACAATCCTTACTTTCAAAAAAACGTTGATAAAGCTTAATAGTCTTCATCTGGTAAAAAATATTAGTGGCATGATTGTTTGTGTACAACTCCTAAAAGAATGAATTGTCAACCCGTTTCAGAGACCTATTGTCACAAACTTAAACTTCGATGTAGTAAGTGAATACAAATCTTGGGCTTGATTTTCTAATAATTTTCATGCTCATTCATATTGTATTGTTGTAATTTCCTTATTTTTGCTAATTTTGATAACTTTCATCTTTGCCAGAGCTTAGTGTATTATGGATATGTTAGCTACATTAATTTGTTTTTTATCAATTACTCAACTTCTGAAAGAAAGTGATGACTTGTGAATGAAAGTAATGACTGAGAAAGAAAAGTGTGAAGCAAAGGTCAAAGCAAAAATATTTATAAAAAAGTACATATATATACAATGATACTACAAACAAGATAAATTCTTGATTAGACAAATATTCAATTCAATTGTATTAGGCTATGTTGAAGAGATGGAAAGACACTATGTACTAAAATCTTACCAGTCGTTATAATGTTTTATGGGACTATTAGTTTTTTTGAATTAGGCTATGTTGAAGAGATGGAAAGACACTATGTACTGAAATCTTACCAATCATTATAATGTTTTATGGGACTATTAGTTTTTGAAAAATATTCACATTTACCTTTGGTAGCATGCAATACATTTCTTGGGTTAACGTTATTTCCAAAATCAACTCTACCTTTCATATTAATTAAGGATTAATTGTTAAACCAAATCTCAACCCAATCTCAAAGTAATTTCATTGGTTAAACTAGGAGCATGGGAGCATTATCAGCAATCTTACTTAGCTACAACAATGTCTTTAAACAACAACAGTTTCAAAACTTGCTTCCAAGTGATTTCAAAATTGTTTTACCAGCAATTACGAGTGTCTAATTTAGATTCAATGTCTATTATCAACGTAAAGGAAAAAAAGCAAAAAAAAATGGCACAAGCTGTTCAGAATGCTTGGGTTTTGGTGTATGTGCATTCACATATCTGTTCCTGCACATTGGCCAAAGTCTATAGTAAGAAAAAATGACAAAATGGTAGAATTGCATTGGTGCATATAGCTAAAAAAAATCGTAAATATTATTTACATGTACGGATGGATAAAATGTCCATTATCACACAGATATTCAAAATCAATCAAAGCATAAAGCTTTTTACATCAAGAACTATTAGATCAGTTCATAAAAGCTCAAAAAAACCAAACATTTATATCATCATACAGATCAACAAAAGGCATTTAGATCACCCCATATATGCAAAGTATGTACTTAAAAACCCATATATGCAAAGTATGTACTTAAAAACCTGTACAAGTTCAAATGATGAATATTAATTCATCCAAGTATATCATATATATTCAAAAAACCTTCTTCAAAAATGAAACAGAAAAAGTTCACATTAAAAGAGCCATCAACAAGTAAAGCTGAAAAATCACAGAACTGTATTCAATAAAACTAGGAACAAGTATCTCTAAAAATACTGAAAACTTTCAGTTATTTCAAATCCTCAGAATTCCTTGATAATCCAGCACCCATCCGGTTCCAAAGCTCCAGCTTTCGCTAAACCATCTGCCTTTGAATTTCTTTCGCGATAGATATGCTTGAGCATCAAATGTTCAAACATATCTGAAAGCCTGTTAACTTCATAAAGAACCTGTGCAAGCTCTAAGTTCAACAATCGAAACTTTCGATTAGACCAATTAATGACTAATTGTGAATCACCAAATAAATGGATTTTTACAATATTTTTCTCCCTAGCCAAAGTATGCAGGAACTTTAAAGCACAGATCTCTGCAAAATTATTAGATCCAATCCCTAAACCAGCCTTAAAAGAAAAAAAATGCTCATCAAAAATGTAAATCATATAAATCATACCTCCAACACCACAAATTTTTGGGTCACTAGCAGAAGATCCATCAAAATACCCCCAAGGGTATGATTTATCAATATCTTCAACAACAACAGATCTGATATTAACAGTCAAACTATCATGAGTTAAATACCTCATCAAACCCAAACTAATAATAGAAACCTGAGCAGGAGTCATGGAAATGTCTTCAAAGAAAAAAAGATTTCTGGCTTTCCAAATATTCCATAAAACAATAATTGGTAAAGTTTTAATATGTTTAAGTTTCATATTTAGGCAGCAAGTCTTTAGGAAATCACTAACAGTTCCCCCATACCACAAATTGTGCAACTTTAATCTATCCTCAAGATTCATCCAAACACACTGAGTAAATGGACACTCCACACCAAGATGGAGATTAGTCTCAATATTTAGTTTACAAAGATAACATCTGCCAAGGCCTTCCCTTCCTTTCCTAACTATGATATCCCAGGTAAGTGGTTTATGGAGATTAGTCTCAATATTTAGTTTACAAATATAACATCTGCCAGGGCCTTCCCTTCCTTTCCTAACTATGATATCCCAGGTAAGTGCTTTATCAGAGAAAAGAAACCAATAAAATATTTTTGCCTTGAGAGGGCACTTAAACTTCCATAATAATTTCCACCACCAAGAATGATCCATACCATCCCTATCCAACAAAAGCTACACATATCCTTCTTTTGGAGTATACAAACCAGATTTAGATAGATTTCATACCAAAACTTCATTATCATTATTCAAACACACATGACTACGTTTAAGTACGGATAAATATCCATTCCAAACTATAGCTTCCTGATGATCATCTAAACCAAGTTGATCAGCTGAAAGCCAACCCTGTTCCATAAGAGGAACCAGACCAGGGACTCCAATATCTTTGAGTGAAAAAACCCCAACATAATGGAGTTTGTCAATAAGAAAAGAAGGTAATAAATGTCACCATTTGCATCCAACCCATGGATCCAGCCCAAGATGGATTGATGCACCAGTCCCAATTTTCCAAACCAAATTATTACCAATAATATCAAATGCTCAAATAACCGCCTTCCAGCAAATAGACATGCTCCTTTTTTGTTTAACCATAGATTGAATCCAATCCAATAAAGACATTGGATATATATATTTTTGCACAACAATCTGAACCCACAAACCTTTACCATTAATGACTTTCTAGACATTTTTAGCAGCCAATGCTTTAGCAAATACAGATGGGATTTTTAAGCCCCAACCTCCTAAGAATTTTGGACAAGCCAAAGAATTCCAAGAGGTCCACGGTAAACCAGCTGAATCCTTGTTACTAGCCCAAAGAAATTTAAAGCACAACTTCCTTATTTTTTCTAATATACCCACAAGAATCCAAAAATGCATCCAGAATACCGGAATAGCCTCAAGAACTGCTTTGACCAAAATTAACTTACCACCCTTGGAAAGCCAATCAAAACTCCAGTTTCTTATCCTATTTTCGCCTTTGACAATCAGCCAATCCCAATCCTTGATCAGATATCTGCAACATTTAAGATTAAAACCCAGATACTTCATTCCATTCTCAAGTTTTAACACAAGAAAAGTAAATATATTCTGAATAGTAATAATCTCTATCTCATTCAGATTAGAGAAATATAATGCAAATTTATCCTCATTAATCTTCATTCCATATGCCTTACAGAAAACCATTAAAACCTCATATAATGTAGATAAAGGTGGTAATATCGTCATATGCTCAGTACCATCATATGCTCATATGCTCAGTACCATCAGTTATCATGATAATATCTTCCACAAATAGTACATGGGTTAATGAAATATTATTTCCAAAGGATAAGCCATGATAATATCCACATTCTTTAGCATTCAATATAGCTTTGCTTAATCCTTCAACCACAATGAGGAACAATAAAGGGGCTAAAGGACATCCTTGCCCAAGTCCCCTACAATATTTGAAAAATGAAGATGCAGAACCATTGACAAGTAAGGCAAAAGAGACAGAAGATAGACTGCTCATAATCCAAGAGATAAAAGACCCTGCAAAACCCATCTTGGAATGTATGACACGAAGGTAAGTCCATCTCACCCAGTCATAGGCTTTGGACAAATCAATTTTTAAAACAACTGATTTTGAACCTTTACTATGAATAGAATGCATGCCTTCCTGAATAACCCCCACAACATCATGAATTTGTCTGCCAGGAAAGAAGCCAAACTATTCCTCAGAGATATAACCCCCCAACACCTTCCTGATTCGAGTAGATATAATCTTACTGACGATCTTATAAATGTAATTACACAAGGAGATAGGCCTAAAATCATCAAACGTTTTAGGTTGATCAGTCTCGGGAATCAAAGCAATAAATGTAGTATTAAACACCGTAGGGATTTTACCCAATTTTCGAGAGTCTTCAGCAACCCTAAGAAGATCCCCACCCAAGACATCAAAAAGAGACCTATAAAATTCAACAGGAATCCCATCAGGACCAGGGCTAGATTATCATTCTTGCTCAAAGAGAGAATAGACATAATTTCTTGCAATGTAACCTCTTTCATGAGATCCTCATTATATTCCTCGGAAATAGAAGAAGGAAATAACCCTGCACTGTTTACAATTTCAGGCAGGTGTAAGTCCTTTTCTTCTTGAAACAATGTTTCAAAATTATGAACCCCTGCACATGCAATTGATTCAAAACCATAAAAAAAAACACATAAGTATTGGTGTATATAGCTGTTTAAGGTGTTAAAAAAACACAAAAGCAAAATAAAATAAAATAAACAAATTATGACGATCAAGTTCTCACAATGTATTTGAAACCATTGAATTTGCAAAGAATGTTTTGTTCTATATCAAGAACAATAACCATAGCTAGAAACATATTCAAAAAACTACTTTGTTGTTTTTTATCAAAAGAAATCATCTTTTCTGTGAAAAAGATGTTAGAAGCTGCTATTTGTTCAAGAAATATAAAAATTATGGAGTAAATAAATGTATTGGAATTACTATGAACAAGTCTATTTTGCAATGAAATAATCAAATATATTTTATTTTTCATAGCCTTCAGTGATGGAATAATAAGATATGCTACATATTGGCCATCTTATTAACTTTTTTTTTCAAAAATTAAAAGAAATGATAATACAAATGCATGATTAGTTATGCATGCAATAAATTTCCTATAATAAATTATTTTTTATAAAGATCTATTTCGAGTGTGGATCCTTTATTAAATTCAGTAGTTCAATTAATGCTTAAACATTACCAAATAATATGGCCATGCTTTACCAAATATATGAATGGAGCAGCTTTCAAATCTAGAGGTAGGGAATATGCAGCTTTGCTCCTAAGCCTTGTTTAAATATTTATTTTAAATGTAGCTAGAGGTTTTATTTTTCTTTCATATTTTTTTCTTAAAATTATATTTTAAATATTTTTAAAATGTTGGGTTGATAAATATGACAAATATTTTCCCATAGGTTTGGGTTTTTCTTCGGTGGTAGTTGGGTTTTTCTTCGGTGGTAGTTAAATCCAATTGTAGTATTGTTCTTGTTACAAATGATTTCATTGGAACCTTTCTTAAAAAATATTCTTTTTATAATAATTTAAACTACAAAAAAGATCGTTATTTAATAAAGGTCCAATTATTTTATTGGAACTTTTTAAAAAAAATATTGTTTTTATAATAATTTGAACTACAAACAAGATAATCGTCATTTAATAAAGTTGCAAAATATTATGAAGAAATTATACATGTATGAAAATAAATCAAATGAAAATAACACATTCACTTTAAAATTTATTGATCATTTAATGCAATATACAATGTTAAAATTTATTGAAGAGATTGCCCAATTATTTTATTGGAATCTCTATAAGAAAATATTGTTTTTATAATAATTTGAATTACAAAAAAGACCATCATTTAATAAAGCTACAAAACATTATCAAGAAAATATAAATGTATGAAAATATATCAAATGAAAATAACACATTCACATTAAAAATTAAAATTTAAAATTTATTTATCGTTTACTGTAATATACAATGTTAAAATTTATTGAAAAGATTGATGAATTATTTTATAGATCTTTAGTGTTTTTATAATAATTTGATAGATCATCATTTAATAAAGTTGCAAAACATTATCAAGAAAATATACATGTATGATAATAAATCAAATGAAAATAACACATTCACATTAAAATTTAAAATTGATTGATAATTTAATGCAATATACAATGTTAAAATTTATTGTAGAGATTACCCATTTATTTTATTGTATTAATAAATTTGCAAAATTTTTTCAATAAAATATATATTTATGGAAATAATTTAAATAAAAAACAACAATTTTATATTAAACTTTATTGACCTTAAAACAATCAAATAAAAAAACTAAAATTCAATATTAAAGTTGATTGTCCTTAATGAATACAATGTTAAAATTTTACTCATCTTCCATATGTATTTATATGTTAAAATTTTACTCATCTCCATATTAAAAAAAAATTATATTAAAATTTAATGATGTAAATAATACTGCATTTTTATATATACTTGATAAATCTAGTTAAATAATAATATGGTTAATAAATTAAATTCAAAAAAACATGCATGTGTTTGAAAATTAATCAAATAATAAAAATACAAATTTATATTAAATTTAACGCAACTTACAATATAACATGTATATTGTGTGTATAATCTACTACACACAACACAACACAATAAAACACATAACAACATAACAAGACACAACAATAATATAACGAATATATATTTAAATTTAAATTTTCTCTTTCATAAATTTTATAAGTAAATTTTTAATTTTAAGTTTTGAATTTCTAAATTGACTTCAAAGTTTTTTTTTATTAAAAAGTTTTTTTTTTATTAAAAAGTTTTTTTTTTTAAATTTTAAGTGTTATGTAGGATATCATTAATTTGAAAAAAAAAATCATGTTTTTTAAAAAATTGTTATTTTTATGATAATTTGAATTTTAAATTAAAATTTATAAAATTGCAAAGTGAAAATGACTAATTTTGTAGATAATGTGAACTTTATAAGGGTGATTCCATGAAGACGGGTAACACTTTTTGGCCAAATTTGGCGATGAAAACCTGATTTTTTACTCATGTGCTAGATAGAAGCCCTCAAAGCGCATATATGCCATGTGAATTTTGACTCGCAGTAAAAAAAAAAATTGTAGAATATTATGTTGGCTTCATAGTGATATTTTTTTAAAAATATTCCGATGTCATTTAATGTGTGAATTTTTGCATTTAATGAATTGTGTGACATTAAAAATTTGAAGAAGCTAATGAGTGGCTCGTGTCCACGTAGAGTAATTCAATCTTGCATTAATAATTTAAAAAATATATATATATATGAGCATGATCTACTTAAAATTCAGTGTGATGTGCATATTTTTTTGTTAATTTTTTCGCATTATACAATTATTTATTATTTTTGAAAGTGACCACATTCGATTTACGCATCATTTTAAACACATATTTGTCCACGTAAAGCAATTTTTTCTATTTTTTCAAAAATTGAAAACCAAAGATACCCTTTTGAAGAGGACACGTCGATATGTGATGTGTGCATTTTAAAGAATTTTTTGGCTGTGTATTTTTAACTCTGCGGATTTTTCTTTGAGCTGCTTCGAAGTTGCAGTGTGGTTTTCTAAGTATAAGTTTTAGAAGTAATTAAAAAATCAATTTCATATGAATGCCAAAATGCATGTATGATACCTCAATGGATAGAAGATTCGTTGGTGAATTTATTGGTATCAACTCCACTCAGTTATGTGCTAGGAATGGCAGGGTGTACACCTCTGCAAGGCACAGAAAATTTTTCATTTGTTTAAATGTGGGCTAAGTCTATTTTCTTAATCCCTCGACCGAGGTATGAACCTCGACCGAGTTATTTAAATACCTCGGTCGAGGTATTAACGAAACCTTGACCGAGGGTTTGTAAAGCCCTCGACCAAACAAAACCCTCGGCCGAGGTATTTAAATACCTCGGTCGAGGGCTGAACAAAACGTCGGTCAAGGGCTTGATAAAACCTCAGTCGAGATATTAAGACCTCGGTCAAGGGTTTAACAAGCCCTCGACCGAGGTGCATTTTTTCTATTTTTGCCAAAATGCGCTTGCCAAAAAGTGTTACCCAGGTCCACGGATTCACCCATAAATGATGATGATGATGATGATGGTTAACGTCCACTCAGACCAAACTTTGGTCTATCGGACCCAAAGAAATGCACTATTTAGTTTGTTTTAAAATTGTATTTCTATGCTCAAAGAGCTTGGAGAGAAGCGTCCCGAGCTCACTATAATTTTGACAAGTTAAAAGGCTAGGAAGGTCAGAATTACAACAAAGATTATGAAACCGAGATCTAATGTGAGTGTATGTAGGGCATTCTAAGAAGGTATTTTTCATCCTTAATGTTCATATTCTCACAGAGATGGCAGACCCTTTCTACCCATGGTGTTTTAGGAACTGTCCAATGACCAGTTTCACTATGAAGCTCATGAGAGTTCGTTCTTATCTTGGCTAGATATTAATTTTTTTCTTTGAACTAGTTAAAACTGAGAGATACTTTTGATCTTCTAGAGTAGGGTTGATGACCTCCTTATAATATCCTAATTTTCATTTATCCTCTAAATCTTTCTCACACCACATTTTCTCCTTAAACTTAGAAGTGACAATATTTTTAATGTTATTTATATTTTGCAATGCAACATTTTCGTAGATCTCCCAGCGGTTTAACCAAACCCTGGTATCTTTAAACCAACCTCGCTTGAGCCTTAGGTGGTTTTGGTTGGAATTTAAAGCTATTTTAGGAAGTCTATCATCTCCCATGTTATTGATTTTGTGCTTGTACAACAAGAGCCTAGTCATAGCTAGGCTCTCGATAGGGGAAAGACTCACTCCTATAAGGAGAATAGGGTAGGGTGTATTGCTTTTAATTTTGAGTTTATATGTTATAAAACGCTTATGTATTTGCTCAATATGTCTCCAAGATTCTCTAGAGATGCTGCAACCCCAAACCTCACACCCATACAAGATAACAGGAGTGACTAAAGTTTCAAAGAGGAGCTTCTTTTTATCCCATGTCACAAGGTTTTATGCTTTACAATTATTTTCAAGACCAAAATAAGCTTTTCACTCTCCATTAATTATTTTCTTAATGATATAGTTCTAGTTGAGCTTGTGATGAATATCAATTCCTAGGTATTTGTAAGAAGACACTTCCTCCAAGTTGCTATTGTCATACATAAAATTAGCGTAAGTGTCCTTCTTGGATTTGATAATCATAATTTTTGTTTTGTCAGTGTTAACAGTCATACCCATGGTAGAGAAAAAGTATTTAAGAATTCTTAGTTGTTTATCAAGATCAGATGGACACCTTGCCAGAAAAACAATATCGTCATCATAGAGAAGGATGATGACTATTCTAGCTAAGATCATGCTATCACATCCTGCTTCCTCTAAACAACCTTCTAGCTAATCTATGTAAATGCCAAAAAGGGTTGGGGAGAGGGGGAAAACTCCAATATTACAATTAATATTTTTCGACCACCCTTCGTTGGTCTTAAACTTAGCAATGACATTCTCGTATAACCTTATTGCAACGGCTCTCAACTCGAAAGGAACCTTTAGCTCTTCTAATATATTCCATAGGTTATTTCTAGGTACCGTATCGAAATCCTTTCTAAAGTCCACGAAGCAACAAAAGAGATTGGATTTATCATTACGATACTCCTTCATAATTATCTTAAACGTAACAAGATGGTCTGTTGTAGAGTGTTGTCTTCTAAAACCCGCTTGGCCTTTAGCCCGCTTACCTTCACTTTCAAGCCAAATGTTGATCTTTTTTTCCAAAATAATATCGTATAGCTTGGCTAAGAGAGGGTTAATCATATTTGTATGGTACTTAGAGGGGTTGTTTATATCCCCACTTTTAAAAATAGGGATAATGAGGCTTTGAGCCCAAGGTTTAGGGAACCCTTGCTTGACCTCCTGATTGAAAATCTTGTGGATGTGAGGGTTGAGGACAAGACCTCCAATGTTTAATATTTCTGCTTGGTAACCTTCGATGTCCTTGGATTTTCCATTTGCCAGATGCTTAACCCCAAAATCTATGTCCTCTAATGAGAAAAATTCTTCCGTTGTGAGCAGGGTTTCAAAGTTATCTATGCCATTATGGGATTCATAAAACTTTTTAAGATAGGAATTTCAGTTGTGTAAAGAAATTCTATTATTATCTTTAGTTTTTCTAGTTAGAATCTACCTCCAAAATTTCTTAGGAGCTACCTTAGAGAGGTGTAAGAGATTTTCTCATCTTTTACGAATATGTTGCATTTTTTTCCTTTTATTTAGGGCTTTGTATATTTTTATCTTGTCAGTTTTAAGAGACTCGTCAAAAGATTCCTTAATTTCTTTCCTCCCACTTTTACAATCTTTATCATACCAAGGGTTAGTTTTGCTATTTCTTTTATTACTTGAAACTTCAATTGAGAACTTTCTAATAGAATATGAGAGGGTTGTGGTAAAATTATGATAAAGGTATTCTATGTTGACTATACTTGATAGAGGAAGCAAATTAATTTTTAATTCATTTAAAAAAATATTGTTTTTATTTCTATCAAAGATCAAGTTTTTTTGGCTATGAGGATTATCTTCTATAGGATTTTTTTGGCTATAAAGGAATATCGAAAATAGCATAGTCCACCACGCTGCTACCAAGCCCATGGATATAGGTCATCTGGCTAGAATTAAGCCACTTCTTTAGACCGTTGCAAATTATGAGATCTTGAGCACTACAAAGCTTGACTATCTCAGACCCAAACAAACTATCCCCTCAATCTTCAAAGCTTCTCTTGTACCTTCCATCTAGAGTAAGGTCTTTGTCTAACCAAAGAGGATTAGGGTTGGAATGGTTACTTAGAATAATAGCCGCGGTTGCTTGAAGTTCGAGCATTAAAGTAATCCATTAAGAGGATATTTCCTTCATTCCTTAGGCTAGAAATATCATTCTCCAGACCATTGTAGGGACAATTTTTATCTAAATTAGTTTTCTTATAGAAGTTATAATTAATAGGGGCAAAATAACAAAATGCTATGTAGGTTTTTTTATCATTAATTTCCATAATCTCTATCCAAATATAATGGTTGTAAAGGTATTTTTTATAAAGCCTGGTATGGGGGGAGATGTTCTTCCCAATGTAACAGGCTATACCCCCAATGCCTCTATGGTAGGATCGCTTGTTCCATATTGACCATAGTACAAAGATATCTATGTTAGGGACCTTAGATTATTCATGCTCCCAGGTTTCAACTAGCAATATAATATCAACTTCATTCGAGATCCAACTTAGCTTGGGGCCTTTGTTCCATGGAAACCCCCGATAATTCCAAGAAATAATCTCGAGCATGTTGAATTGCTATTTATTACTATCTTTTTGGTTTTTATCTCGAATAATGGCTTTTCTATTTCTGATTATTGCCCATTTTCCTTCCTTCCTAGCTTCTTTTACCTTTTGAACCTCCTTTCTTAATTATGCTTGATCTTCTGGAATGATATCTTCATTTATGAATATTCCCATTCTTTTTAGGCTTGAGGTTTTACTAAGTATGTCATACTTATTGTCAGTAGATTTCACCTTTATCTGAATTAGCCTTCCTTTATTCTCATTTAATTTTCCCAACCTTGTTGCTTCTGTGAGACATGTTGTTTCAATTTGTAACCTATTGTGTAATTTTTCCTGGACTATGGCTAATGTATCCTCCTCTACCTCCTCTTTCATACCGAAGATTACAAGGTTCAAATCCCTTTTGTTAAGCTCATGGTTGAATTCTATCAATTTTTCATTTCCTCTTTAATGGGTTTGATATCTAATTTACCTTCCACGTTATTTAGGGTGAGATTGTTATTAACTTTTTCTTCTAGAGCTTTAATCATGTCCTTCATTTTAAGACTTTCTAAAGTATCATCATCTCTTTTTTGGGATGTTTGGATCTTATCTTGGATTTGTTTTTCTATTACCTGTAATCTAATCTCCATTGTCTCCATTTTATTCTCCAATAGTTTTTTTTTTTAATTTTCTACTTGTTTTTGGATTTTGTCTTCAAAAGATGTAAATTTGTTTTCTAGCATAGCTTCTACTCTGTTTGTAGCTTTTCTTCTCTTTCTTCTCTACATTTCTCTAATGACTCTATATACTCATAAAGACTCTGTAAAGTAACTGTACTGGGTCTACCTTTGACAATCTTTGGTAGATGCGGTGAATTATTCATACTTGCAAACAAAAAGAAATATATGAGTAGTAGTTATGTATTAGAAAAAAAGAGGAAAGTCTACACCTGATATAAAGATGTTAGTAACCCACAGAGAATAGCAGAGGGTTCAGATCGCATGCAATAGATTAGCCGAGGGTCGCCTGATCTCACCAGATGTTGTTTGTTACAATGAATAGATTAGATCACAAATATGCAACCCTCAATAGTAATGACTCACAGATCACACCAAATCTCTATCAAAGAATCTTAATCAGACCGCAAAGAATTGTAACACCAAATCTCTAGCAAAGAATTGCACCAGATGTTGGCTATCACAATGGTGAAGATAGCATGCAAGATCGCTTTCAGATCACCCACAGAGATCAATCGCAGAGATCAAAGATCGATAACATAGATCAAATATCACCCAGAGAGATCAAAGATTGATAGCACATCCTATCGATAGCACAAATCGCATGAATATCAATAGCAGAGTAGCACATATCAATATTAAAACCCACCGAGTTCACATGAATATCAATCCCAAAGTAGCACATATCAGATCGCAAAGAAACACATGCAATAGGTTCAGATCGCCTGCAATGTACCTATCACATACATAGCTTAGAGTCGCCACCAGTAGAGATGCACGCCTACGAGGGATCTGTTCAACCGTGATAACCAGGGACAATATGAATGATACCATTAATTTAAAAAAAAAAATTTAAAACTTGTGAAAAAGTATTGTTTTTATGATAATCTGAACGAACAAAAATTATAAAAAAGGAAATTATAAAATTGTGAAAATGTTATTTTATATTAATTTGAATTCTAAAATAAAAATTATAAATTGTAAAGTGTCAAAATAATAAAATTGATAAAGGTGAATAACTAGTTTTATTAAAAATGTGACCTTGTAACGAAATATATATATATCATCTTTGTAAAAAATGTGAACTTTGTAACAAAAAAATTTAAAATTATTTAACTGGAATTACATGTATCAATGGTATGCTGGAATGAGTATAACTTCGACATGCTCGAGGACGGAGGGGGTTATAGTGCTACCCTTTTTTTTTTTTCAAGAGGAAAAAATCTGCCTTTGTTATTCATTGAATCAAAAGACATTATTACAAGTTCAGCAGGTACAGACCATGACAACCACCCAGAAAATCTTAGGAGGAATGGCACATAATATCAAGAAATAACCCATCAGAAATCTGACTCATCATGGAAAAGGGACTGTCAGTTCAGTCACATCGATCGAGAGCCAATAACTCATCTGAACAGCGTTCTAAAGAGAAGCACTTCTATGGGAGAGACATAAACAGAAACAGGAAAAACCCAATATCACCAAAGGTAACATGCAAAGCATGTTCAAAGAGGCACCAATACTTCATCAGAAAAACTGGAAGAATCCAGAATAAACCAGGCAATTCTCAACATGTTCCATAATACAGCCCTTTCCTTGAGAAAGAGAAAGTGCCTTTTTAGAAAGACGGTCAGCCGCATTGTTGTGCTCTCGATATATGTGATTGAATGACAGACCCTGAAAGCTAGTAGCTAGTCTCTTCGTCTCCCTACACCAATGAACAAGTTCAGGTGGGGAGAGAGTAGATGATCCCTTTGCCCAATTAATGATTATCAGAGAATCACCAAATACTTGAGCAAGAGGAATCCCCATCATTTGGGATATGTGCAGGAGTGCCCAAAGACTGAGCAACTCCGCCTTGGTATTAGTGCCATGTCCGACTCCTAAAGAGATTTCCAGATAGTGGATATCACTGATGAAAATGATAATACCTGCACCAGCAATCCCTTTTTGAGAAGCTCCATCCATAAAGCCATAGGGAAAGAGTTTACCAGGCGGAGGACCAATGATTCTGCATTTCTTCCTTTTCGAAACAGTCCCCTTCATTGATGAAGTTGCTGATCTCAGTATATTCTGAATGATACTATGAATATCCCTGTGTTTTCCTTCAAAAATCTGCTGATTGCGAGCTTTCCAAATCATCCAAATAGCTTTAAACAGCAAAGTATAGTAAGGAGAGGACTGAGGGATGATTTCGTTCCAGCCAGTGATTAAATACACAAAAGAAATATCAGAAATGCGGGCTTTGATGTTAAAATAGTCCATGATACTGCCTGCCACTAATTTCCATACCCAACAGCAAGTGAATAAGTGATCAACTGTTTCCAGATTCGAATAGCAAAGCGAACATATGCCTGGGCCCGAGAGTCCTCATCGCTGGATGTTATCCCAAGTTAATATCCTGTTGTTATAAGCCAGCCAAATGAAACAAGAGATTTTAAGAGGCAGAGACTTGTTCCATACAGGAGGGCAGACAGCCATACTGTCCCCAACCATCGAGGACTGAAAAATGCAATTATATGCCTCCTTTGCTGTGATATCAACACCGCACCTGTTGAAAGTCCATGCTAATTTATCAGGGCTGTCACTCAGCCGAATGCCAAGAGCCGATAATCCTTTAATATAATCATCCCAGATCGAAGAGAAAGAGCCTGCGAGGTCAAGATCAGAAGAAGAGTACCAATAATGTGGCTCTGAAGAGCAAGGGTTGCGAGCTTGGGCCAGTGAACAGATATCCATATCAGCAAGATATGATCGCAGGTCTTCCAGGAGGATAAATGTAGAACCCAAGCCCACTATGGGATCTATGCCTAAGAAAATGCACTCACCATTTCCAATCTGCCAGGACAAGAATCTACCCATCCATGGTAAGGTTTGAAGAAAACCACGCCAAAAGAGAGAGATATTTCTCGAGCAGAAGTCTTTTGATCTAATCCAGTCGACCACTATTTTACCATTCAAATATTTGGCCTGAAGAACCCGAAACCAGAGGCCTTTGGAGTGCAGAGCTTTCCAGAATACATTCATCCGAAGAGCCAAGTTAAAACAGGTAAGGTCTTTAATACCCCATCCTCCAAGAGCTATAGGCCGTGAGATATCAATCCACTTGGTTAGATGGAACTTGAAGGAGGTTTCAGTTGTTCCCCATAAGAAGTTAAATATCATTTTCCTGAGCTTCTGGAGGATGGTACAAGGGATGGGAGCTAGTCCCATCCAATACACAAGAATGCTGGCAAGCACCGAGTTTACCAATACTAACCTCCCACCAAGTGACAGGTATCGAAAAGCCCAATGTTTGATTTTCCTTTCAAGTTTTTTCAAAAGCCAGGACCAATCAGCAACACGGTAGCTCAAAGGCTTCAGTTGATATCCAAGATATGAGATACCAAACTGCAGAGGTTGAATTTTGTAGGGCAAGACCGCTTTAAAATCTGCCAAACAAGCATCACTGAAGTTGTGAAATAGTAAACAAGATTTATCAGCATTAATATGCATATCGGAAGCTTTGCAGAAGCAGTCAAGGAGAGATTCAAAAGCCATCCAGTCCTGAATGGTACCCATACCCATTAGTATAACATCATCTACAAATAAGAGATGGGTAAGAGTAAGGGCTGAAGAGAACTTGATACCCCTGATGAGTCCATTATCCCTAGCATCCTTAATCATCAGACTAAGTCCTTCAATAACAAGAATAAATAACAGCGGAGATAATGGACAACCTTGCCTGATACCTCTGGATGCTATGAAAAGGCTCGAGGGCGTACCATTGACCAGTACAGCAAAGTTGACCGTGGAAATACAACTCATAATCCAGTTGACTGTGAGAAGGGGAACACCAATTTGGATCAAAATAAGTCTAATATAAGTCCAGTCCACACGGTCAAAAGCCTTCGAGAGATCAAGTTTAAGGACAAAGGAGCACGCATTCTTGATTTTGATTGAGAGGAGAACTTCTTGAACAATACCAATAGGCTCAGTGATCTGTCTATCTTTAAGGAAGCCAAACTGCTCTTGGGAAATGCCCTTATCCAGAAAGGGTTTGAGCCTATTTGCAATAACTTTTGCGATGAGCTTATAAAGCAGGTTGCAAAGAGAAATGGGTCTAAAGTCTGCAAATGTACGAGGCTTATCAACCTTGGGAATGAGAGTGATGAAAGTAGAGTTCAGCGAAGAGGGAATGTAGCCAGAGGTCCTTGTAAAATCCACCATCTGAACAAGTGAGGGACCAAGGAGACTGAGGAAGTGCAGGTAGAACTCCACTGGCCACCCGTCGGGACCCGGACTACGGTCTTTCTTAAAAGAATGCAGAGCAGACTCAATTTCAGTAAAGGTGACCTGGGAAGTAAGACTAGTGGAGAGATCAGGATTAATCATACAGGGAAAGAGTGAGATAACCTTTAGTTGATGGTCCAAGCAGGTCTTACCCTCGTCCTTAAATATCTTTTCAAAGAATGATTTGCCAAGTTCTTTTAAGGGACCTTCATCTTCATAATCCTGACCAGCTTCATCTTCCAGGGACCATATCATGTTATGAGTTCTTCTACCAGAGGCGAAGGAATGAAAAAATTTGGTATTAGAGTCCCCCTGGAGATCCCATTTCAGCCTGCTTTTGAGTTTCCATGAAAGCTGATGATGTTCCAAAATACTTAATCTTTCAGCATTGAGTCGAGAAAGACAGTCAACCTGCTCATTAGACAGAATACCAATGGACAGAAGAGATTCAATGTCTCTATCCAGTCGCACGAGGGATTGTGAAAGACAATCAGACTGATTTTTGATCCATAATTTGACATCCGATTTAAGGCTCCTAAGGATAATACAAAGATCCTCAATATCAGAGGAGGGATTAACAGCTGAGGAGCGTTTCCACCAATGATGAAACCAATCAGAGAAGGCAGCATGATCCAGCCACGATCTGTTGAACTTGAAAGGATAATTGAAGGGCCCCTTAGGCTGATTCCATTCCAGCAAAACAGGAAAATGATCAGAGATGAGGGATTTATGAGTCCAAGTTCTGAAGGAACCAAGATGAGGTAATAATGAATTGGAGATCAAAAATCTGTCTAGTCGCTTGCGTATACCTGCCCCACCAGCTCTCCCATTATGCCAGGTGGGACCAATCGTAGGTGGGGCAACATCGACTAGCCCAACAGAATTAAAGAGATCCAAAAAATAACCAGAGTTGGGATCAAGAGAAGCCCTGCTTCCCCATACCTCCGAGGGAAATAGAGTAAAGTTTAAATCGCCAGCTAAAACCAGATTGGGGAGACTTAGGAGACCACCACAGAGAGTCTTATCCCAGAACTGGATACGATTTTTATAGGGGCCATAAACATTCAGAATGTTAAGCGGAAAAGACATACCCCTAACCTGATCCTGTAGTAAAATGCCTGCAAAGGTGTGATAAGCCTTGCATTTAACAGACAGAGGATTCCAAGCAGTGAGGAGCCCTCCGGAGAGGCCCTTCGCACTCACAGCACAGTACTCCCATGAAGGAAGGAACTTGGAGAAGGAGATGAGCGCAGGTAAGTCACTGCACATAGTCTCTTGAAGAAGGATGAGATCCGGGTGAAGAGAATCAAAAAGAGAACGAAGGCCAAGGGTTTTGGGCCTGCCTCCAAGGCCGCGGATGTTAAGAGAGAGAATGATCATTAGGACAGTTCATGAGAGGGGGTACACGCTCTAAGGCCCCGAGAATTCAGATCATTATCAGCTTCCGCAAGACGAGCAGACAATGGGATATACGGAGGAGAATCCTAAGTAAGAGGTTGAGAAACCCTTTTCCCTTTAGCTTTCCTAATTGTTACATTATCGAAACGAATAGAATTAATGGGGATAGTGGAGGGGGAGAGAGGTGAGGCTGCAGTGAAAATAGAAAGAGAACGTTTGAGGGCTGGGTCCGAGAAGGAAGGGGATGAAGTGGGACTAGGGTTAGAGGGATGGGGGGGTGAAAGGGAGGGAGCCAAAGAAGAATGGGAGTCCCCATGTAAAAAGGTGGAGGAAGGACCCAGAGTGTTCAAAGGAGAGGACCTGACAGGGAGCGGAGGAAAATCTACCAGAGAGTCAAGGGCCAGTGGGCTATGAGAAAGACAACCAGTCGAGGGAACAGTGCCAGATAAACAAACCGGGTCCGGGGGTAAAGGCCTAGGGGAGAGGGGGGTCGAAGCACAGGTCGGAGAAGGTAATGGTACGTCAGTCTTCTTATGAGAAGAGATTAAACAATCCACAGCTTCGAAATAAGACTCTGGAACAATTTTGATCGGGGGTGAGGAGTCAAACACCGTACCTGATGGAGAGTGACGTGCAAGACCAGGAGGAGGAGAAGCGAAAATTTCCATACTGGCATCCGAGAGGTCACCACCCACTAATCGATTCGGACAAGAGTGACGAAGGTGGCCGACAGAGCGACAAGAGCTGCACCTGAACGGAACATACAGATAATCAAGGTGCTGAATCAGGAGCCGCTCCTCACTTAAGAGTTTTACCTCAGCTAGCAGGCCCCTAGATATATCCATCTCGACCAAAATCCTTGCCAATCGCTTGTCATAAGCTTGCAGAAAATCGTCCTCCACAGCAACAAAGTGCCCAATGGTGTTACCGATACCTTCAAGGATGGATTTACTCCATAAAGGGAAGGGCAGCTGCGGAAGGAGAACCCAGAGATGGCGCCTGGTTACCTTCTCCTTACAAGGGTCAAAATTAGTATGCCATCGCCCAAGAACAATCGAACCTTTACCGACGCGCCACATCTGATCCAGTACCCTGGTGCAATGAGTTGGATCAAGAAAGACGAAGACAATCCACCCTCTGGAGAGGAGACTGATAGTCAGAATGTAATTGAACAGGGGTTTCCAATGATCGTTAGCCCATGAAACCCAGGCGTTCTTGTCCATTTTACAATATTCCAGCCTTCCAATCAATGCCCTGGAACAGAGAGTGGATACCCGATCGATATAGATGTCATGACCCAAGACGTAGCGATATTTCTCCTCTGAAGCCTTAATACATTTTGACCTGCGTTTCTGTCGAAAGCGCTTCGAAACCCCAGGTTCCGACATATCGACAGAGACAGAAAATGAGCTCACCAGAGGATAGAAAAAGGACCAAGCCAGCAAAACACCCACAGAGGTCCAATACTAAAAACTACACCTCAGCCGGAGTCAAAACCTAGTCATATGCCACAGGGCAGACACGGGCAAACAGAAGCTCACCCACATAGGTCCAATACCAAAAACTACACCTCAGCCGGAGTCAATACCTAGTCATATGCCACAGGGCAAACACGGGAAAACAGACCAATGGAGAGAGAGAAGGGGCCAGTATCAACGGACAGAGAGGGACAGAAAGTTCTAAAAACCCCGAGTGTTCTACAGACAAGGAAAACCCAGAAAGCGACAGCCGGGGTAAAAATGTCAACGGCCGACAAGGACGAAAACCTCAAGTGATGGCATCACTGCCAGAAAATACAAATGAGGTGGAATAAGGTCAACCCTAAATACGACGGAACCGAGCCCTCGTTGCCATGCAGAGGTGACCAGGAGAACGTGAAAAATCACAGACAGAGCCACATCATGCGAAAAACTTCCCACTTTTTGAACAATGCTTGGTTGGTACTAGTCCCCCGTTGAGGGGGAGGGACTCCAAGCCGAGCTACAGGGCTCCAAAACCACCACCCAAAAACAAAAACCCCAGCAATACAGGAGAAACCCCAGAGGCTGACTGCCAAGAATAATAATAAGCAGGAAAAACAGTAACAAACAGAACAGCGAGAGCGAAGGTCCAAGGCCGGAAGTAGCACAAGGAAGGAAAAGTCAAAAGGGCTCCCGACCAAAACACAGAAGGAAAACAGAAGGGAGGGTAAGAAAGCAGAAAAGCAATCAATGGGAACCCAGTAAAGCAGGTTTAGTACCAGAGCCATGGCTCAAGACATGCAGCTGGGGAGACGGCCGCAAGATACAGGATTGATAGCAAACCCTGGTCGGAGGCCATCCTCCAGCTCCAAGCGCGAAGCATTCCAGACCAAAATCAAAACCAATTTCACATATCTCTTAGTCGATTCGGTTATAGTGCTACCCTTAACAAAAGCAAGTGTCTATGCCCTCGGCTCAAAAGCATCGCAAAATATCATCTTACAATAAAAAAATGTTAACTCTGTAACTAAAAAATATAAAATTATTAAATAATATCATCTTTGTAATAGAAAATTAAAAATAGTGAGTCTTTTATGATAATTTCAAATTTAAAGTAAAATTTATAAAATTGAGAAAAGTGAAAATTATAAAATTGCAAAGTGAAAATAAATAGTTTTGTAAAAATGTGAACTTAATAACAATATGAATGATACCATTAATTTTAAAAAAAAACTTGCTTTTTTGAAAATGTTTATAAAATTGAGAAGAGTAAAATTAAGTAGTTTTGTAAATAATATGAACTTTATAACAATATGAATGATATCATTAATTAATAAAAATAATTGCCTTTGTGAAAATGTTCATAAAATTGAGAATAGTGAAAATTATAAAATTTCAAAATGAAAATAAATAGTTTTATAAATAATGTGAACCTTATAACAACATGAATGATACCATTAATTTTTAAAAATAAAAATAAAAACTTGTCTTTTGTGAAAAATTGTTGAAATTGTTGTTTTAATGATAATTTGAACTTTAAAACAAAAATTATAAAAATGAGAACTTAGAAAATTGCTAATTGTTTTATGTTTTTTCTAATAAAATATTGTTTTTATAATAATTTGAAAGATCATTGAATAAAGTTGCAAAACGTTATCAAGAAAATATACATGTATAAATCAAATGAAAATAACACATTCACATTAAAATTTATTGAAGATTTAATGCAATATACAATGTTAAAATTTATTTTAGTTATAAATTTGCAAAACTCTTTCAATAAAATATATATCTATGAAAATAATTTAAATAAAAAAAAATATTTTTAGATTAAACTTTATTGACCTTAAAACAATCAAATAAAAAAATAAAATTCAATATTAAAGTTTATTGTCCTTCATGAATACAATGTTAAAAATTTACTCATCTCCATTTACAAAAAATATTATGTTAAAATTTAATGATGTAAATAATATTGCATTTTTATATATTGGATAGATCTAGTTAAATAACTATTAATAAATAAAGTTAAAAAAATTCAAAAAAATATACATCTACTTGAAAATTAATCAAATAATAAAAATACAAAATTATATTAAATTTAATGCAACTTACAATATAACATGTGTATTGTGTGTGCAATCAATTACACACAACATAAACATAACACCATGACAAGACACAACAATAAATAACATATAAATTTAAATTTAAATTTTTAATTTTAAGTTTTCAATTTCTAAATTGACTTTAAAGTTTTTATTACTAAAAAGATTTTTTTAAAAATTTAAGTGTCTTTAAGATATTATTAATTTGAAAAAAAAATCATGTTTTTTTATGATAAATTTTAAAAATGAAAAGTTATAAAATTGTAAAAATGTTATTTTATATTAATTTGAATTTTAAAATACAAATTATAAATTGTAAAGCCTTAAAATTATAAAATTGTAAAATATGAATAATTAGTTTTATTAAAAATGTGAACTTGTAACAAAATATATAAATATATTAAATAATATCATCTTTGTAAAAAATTGAACTTTGTAACAAAAATACAAAATTATTAAACAATATCAACTTTGTAATAGGAAATTAAAAATAGAGAACTTTTAATGATAATTTGAATTTTAAAACAAAATTTATGAAATTGAGAAAAGTGAAAATTATAAAATTGCAAAGTGAAAATAAATAGTTTTCTAAAATATGAATTTTATAACAGCATGAATGATACCATTAACTTAAAATAAAAACTTGCCTTTGTGAAAATGTTGTTTTATATTAATTTGAATTTTAAAATACAAATTATAAATTGTAAAGCCTTAAATTATAAAATTGTAAAATATGAATAACTAGTTTTATTAAAAATGTGAACTTGTAACAAAATATATAAATATATTAAATAATATCATCTTTGTTAAAAATTGAACTTTGTAACAAAAATACAAAATTATTAAATAATATCAACTTTGTGATAGAAAATTAAAAATGGAGAACTTTAATGATAATTTGAATTTTAAAACAAAATTTATGAAACTGAGAAAGGTGAAAATTATAAAATTGCAAAGTGAAAATAAATAGTTTTGTAAAAATATGAATTTTATAACAACATGAATGATACCATTAACTTAAAATTGTGAAAATGTTTATAAAATTGTGAAAAATGAAAATTTTAAAATTTCAAAGTGAAAATGACTAATTTTATAGATAATGTGAACTTTATGACAAGAATTAAAGCTTAATATCATCAATTTTAACTTAATTTTAACTTTATGACATAGAATTAAAACTTGTGAAAAAATAATGTTTTATGATAATTTGAACTAACAAAAATTATAAAAATGAAAAGTTATAAAATTGTCAAAATACTATTTTATATTAATTTCAATTTTAAAATACAAATTATAAATGATTAAACCTTAAATTGTAAAATGTGAATTATTAAAAAGGTTAACTTGTAATTAATATATAT
>LPNX010476221.1:127251-142500 GCA_001517045.1 Pseudotsuga menziesii
TTTGAATTTTAAAACAAATTAAGAAAAGTGAAAATTATAAAATTGCAAAGAGAAAATAAATAGTTTTGTAAAAATGTGAACTTTATAACAACATGAATGATACCGTTAATTTTTACAAATAAAAATAAAAACTTGTCTTTTGTGAAAAATTGTTGAAATTATTGTTTTTATGATCATTTAAACTTCAAAACAAAAATTATAAAAATGAGAAGTTGGAAAATTGTGAATTATTTTATAGATCTTTTTCAAAAAATATTGTTTTTATAATAATTTTAAAGATCATCATTTAATAAAGTTACAAAACATTATAAACAAAATATACATGTATGACAATAAATCAAATGAAAATAACACATTTACATTAAAATTTAAAATTTATTGATCATGCAATATATAAAATGTTAATATTACCCAATTATTTTATTGTATTAATAAATTTGCAAAACTTTTTCAATAAAATATTTATGGAAATAATTTAAATAAAAAACAACAATTTTATATTAAACTTCATTGACCATAAAACAATAAAAAAAATTCAATATTAATGTTTATTATCTTATTAATGAATACAATGTTAAAATTATATTCAGCTCCATATGTATATATATGTTAAAATTTTACTCTTCTCTAGAAAAAAAATATTATGTTAAAATTTAATGATGTAGTTAAATAATAATTTGGAAGTTAAAAAAATAAAAAACTAATAAATATGCTTGAGAATTAATTAAATAATAAAAATTTAAATTTATATTAAATTTAATACAACTTATAATATAAAATGTGTAATGTGTGTTTAATCAATTACACACAACACAACAAAACACATAAAACACATAACAACATACAAGACATAACAATAAAAAAATTTCTTTCATAAATTTATAATTTTTTCTTTAATAAATTAAAAATTTTTTTTTCATAAATTTAAATTTTTTCTTCGTAAATTTATAATTTTAAGTTTTGAATTTCTAAATTGACTTTAAATTTTTTCTTTCATAAATTTAAATTTTTTCTTTCATAAATTTATAATTTTAAGTTTTGAATTTCTAAATTGACTTTAAATTATATTTTTTTATTAGAAAGATTTTTTTTTAAATTTGAAGTGTTATGTAGAGTATCATTAATTTGAAAAAAAAATCAAATTTGAATTTTAAATTAAAATTTATAAATTTGTGAAAAATGAAAATTATAAAATTGCAAAATGAAAATTGACTAATTTTATGAATAATGTAAACTTTATAACAATATGATTGATATCATTAATTTTAAATAAAATAAAATTGAAACTTGTAAAAAAATATTGTTTTATGATAATTTGAACTAACAAAAATTACAAAAATGAAAAGTCATATGAAAATGTTATTTTATATTAATTTGAATTTTAAAATACAAATATAAATTGTAATGAGTTAAAATTATAAAATTGTGGAACGTGAAATAATTAGTTTTATTAACAATGTGAACTTGTAACCAAAAAAAATATAAAATTATTAAATAACGCCTTCTTTGTAAAAAATGTGAACTTTAAATTATTAAATAACATCATCTTTATAAAAAAAATGTGAACTTTGTAAAAAAAAATATAAAATTATTAATAATATCATCTTTTATAATAGAAAATTAAAAATGTAAACGTTTTATGATAATTATAAAATTGCAAAGTGAAAATAACTAGTTTTGTAAAAATGTGAACTTTATAACATGAATGTGAACTTTAATTTAAAAAAAAAAAAACTTGTCTTTATGAAAATGTTTATAAAATTGAGAAGAGTGAAAATAAGTAATTTTGTAAATAATGTCTTTGTGAAAATGTTCATAAAATTGAGAATAGTGAAAATTATAAAATTGCAAAATGAAAATAAATAGTTTTACAACTAATGTGATCTTTATAACAATATGAAAGATACCATAAATTAAAAATGATAATTGCCTGTGAAAATGTTCATAAAATTGAGAATAAAGCATAGTGAAAATTATAAAATTGGAAAATGAAAATAAATAGTTTTATAAATAATGTGAATTTTATAACATCATGAATGATACCATTATGTTTTTAAAATAACAATAAAAACTTGTCTTTTGTGAAAAATTGTTGAAATTGATGTTTTTATGATAATTTGAACTTCAAAACAAAAATTATAAAATTGTGAAGTGTATAAATAATAAAGCTATAAAATGTGAAATTGTTGTTTTATGAAAATTTTGAACTTTAAAACAAAAATTGTAAAATTGTGAAGTGCATAAATTATAAAACTGTAAAATGTGAATACCTATTTTAAAAAAAAACATGAAATGTAAAACTTTTAAAATTATAAATTATGATGATGATGATGATGGTTAACGTCCCCTGAGACCAAACTTTGGTCTATCGGACCTAAAGAAGAGAATTAATTAGTTTGTTTTAAAGTTATATTTCTATGCTCAAAGAGCTTGGAAAGAAGCGTCCCGATCTTATTATAATTTTGACAAGCTAAAAGGCTAGGAAAGTTGGTATTGCAACAAAGATTATGAAATTGGGATCTAATGTGGGTGTACGCAGGGCACTCTAAGAGGAAGTGATTTTCATCTTCAATGTTCTTACTCTCACAAAGGTGGCAGATCCTTTCTACCCAAGGTGTTTTAGGGACTGTCCAACGACCAGTTTCACTATGGAGCTCATGCAAGTTCATTCTTATCTTATCTATGTTAATTTTTTTCTTAGTACTAATCAAAACAGAGAGATACTTTTGATCTTCTAGAGTAGGGTTGATGACCTCCTTATAATATCTTAATTTTCTTTTAGCCTCGAGATCTTTCTCACACCACATTTTTTCTTTAAACTTAGAAGAAATAATATTTTTAATGTTATTAATATTCTGCAAAGCAATATTTTCATCGATCTCCCAATGATTTAACCAAGACCCGGTATCTTTATACCACCCACGCTTGAGCCTTAAGTGGTTTTGGCTGGAGTTTAAAGCTATCTTAGGGAGTCTTTGGTTTCCCATGTTATTGATTTTGTTCTTGTATAACAGGAGTCTAGTCATAGCTAGGCTCTCGATGGAGGAGAGACCCACTTCTATAAGGAGAATAGGATAGGGTGGATTGTTTTTTATTTTGAGGTTATAAGTTATAAAACGCTTCTGGATTTGCTCGACCTTTCTCCAGGATTCTCTAGAGATGTTGCAACCCCAAACCTCACACCCATACAAGATGACAGGAGTGACTAGAGTTTCAAAAAGGAGCTTCTTTTTATCCCACATCATGAGGTTTGCAGCTTTACAGTTATTTTCAAGACCAAAGTAAGCTTTCCACCCTCCGTTAATCCTTTTCTTAATGCTATAGTTCCAGTTGAGCTTGTGATGAATATCAATTCCTAGGTACTTGTAAGAAGACACTTCCTCCAAGTTGTTATTGTCATACATGAAATTAGCATATGTATCATTCTTGGATTTGATATTCATAACTTTTGTTTTGTCAGTGTTAACAGTCATACCCATGTTAGAGCATAAATCTTTGAGGAGTCGAAGCTGCTTATCAAGATCAGAAGAACACCTTGCCATAAGGACAATATCGTCAGCATAAAGAAGAAGGATGATGACTATTCCAGCTAAGATCGTACCAGCATAGCCTGCTTCTTCTAAACAACCCTCTAACTTATCAATGTAAATGCCAAAAAGGGTAGGGGAGAGAGGGAAACCTTGCTTAACTTCGATATTACACTTAATATCTTTCGACCACCCCTCATTGCTTTTAAACTTGGCAATTACATTCTCGTAGAGCTTTATCGCAGCAGCTCTCAGCTCTAAAGGAACCTTAAGCTCTTCTAACCTATTCCAAAGGTTATTTCTAGGTACCGTATCGAAAGCCTTTCTAAAGTCCACAAAGCAGCAAAAGAGATTGGATTTATCATTGCGGCACTCCTCCATAATGATCCTAAGCATAATAAGGTGGTTCGTTGTTGAGTGATGCCTTCTAAAACCTGCTTGGCCTTTATCCCACTTACCTTCACTTTCAAGCCAAATGCTGATTTTCTTTTCCAAAATAATACCATATAACTTGGCTAAGAGGGGGCTTATCATAATAGTTCGATAATTTGAGGGGTTATTTGTATCCCCACTTTTAAAAATAGGGATAATGAGGCTCTGAGTCCAAGGTTTAGGGAATCCTTTCTTGACTGCTTGATTAAAAATCTTGTGGATGTAAGGGATGAGGATCAGACCTCCAATTTTTAAGATTTCTGCCTGATAACCTTCAATGTCCTTAGCTTTTCCATTAGCCAGACGCTTAACCCCAAAATCTATGTCTTTTAAAGAGAAAACTTCTTCCATTGTGAGGAGGGTTTCAAAGTGGTCTATGACATTCGGGGAGTCATAAAGCTTATTAAGATAGGAATTCTAGTCGTGCAGAGAAATTTTATTATTATCTTTAGTTTTTCTAGTTATAATCTGCCTCCAGAATTTCTTAGGGGCCGTCTTAGAGAGGTGTAAGAGATTGTCTTGCCTTTTGTCAATATACTGCCTTTTTTTCTTTTTAGTAAGGGCTTTGTAATTTTTTTATCTTGTTAATTTTAAGAGATTCATCAAGAGCTTCCTTAATCTCTCTCCTCGCATTTTTACAATCAGTATCATACCAAGGGTTAGCTTTTCTATTCCTTTTATTACTCGAAACTTCAATTGAGAACTTGTTAATGGAATAAGATAAGGTTGTGGTAAAATTATAATACATGTCTTCAATGTTGTTTGTACTTGATAAAGGAAGAAAATTAATTTTTAACTCACTTATAAAAAGATCTTGTTTATTCCTATCAAAGATCAAGTTCTTTTGGTTATAAGGATTATCCTCTATGGGATCTCTATGGATGGCATAGTTGAGAGTTACTATTAAAGGTTTATGATGTGAATCAGGCTCATGGTCGTTTAGAACATCCAAATTTATTATATCGTCGTATAAAGAAATATCAGAAATAACATAATCTACAACGCTGCTACCAAGCCCATGGATACAGGTCATCTGGTTAGAGCTAGGCCACTTCGTTAGACCGTTGCAAATTATGAGATCTTGAGAACTACAGAGCTTGATTAACTCAGATCCAAACAGATTTTCCCCTAAATCTACAGAGCTTCTCTTGTACCTGCTAACTAAAGTAGGGTCTTCATCTAACCAGAGAGGATTAGGGTTGGAATAATTGCTTAGGAGAATAGCTTGGTTGTTAGAAGTTCTAGCATTAAAATTGCCCATTAAAAGGATATTACCTTCATTCCTAAGTCTAGAAATATCATTCTCTATTCGATTGTAAGGACAATTTTTATCCAAATTGTTCTTCTTATAGAAGTTAGAGTTAATGGGGGCAAAATAGCATATAGCTATGTAGGTTTTTCTATTTTTGATGTCAGTGATTTCTATCCACATATACTGGTTGTGAGGGTCTTTTTTATAAAGCCTAGCATGGGGGGAGATGTTCTTCTTAATGTAACACGCTATACCCCCAATGCCTCTGCGAGAGGATCGCTTGTTCCAGATTGACCAAAGCACAAATCCATCTATGTTAGGGACCCTAGATTCTGCGTGCTCCCAATTTTCAACTAACATAATAATATCAACTTCATTAGAGATCCAACTTAGCTTGGGACCTTTGTTCCATGGAAAGCCCCGACAGTTCCAAGAAAGAATCCAGAGCATGTTGAATTGCTATTTGTTATTATCTTTTTGGTTTCTACCACGAATTAAAGCTTTCCTATTTCTGATTATTGCCCATTTTCCTTCCTTCCTGGCTTCTTTTACCTTTTGAACCTCCTTTCTTAATTCTGCTTGATCTTCTGGAATGAGATATTCATTTATGAATATTCTAGTTCCTTTTAGACTTGAGGTTTTACTAAGTATGTTATGTTTATGGTCAGTAGAGCTTACCTTTACCCGAATTAACCTTCCTTTATTCTCAGTTAATTTCCCCAACCTTGTCGCTTCTATGAGACATGTTGTTTCAATTTGTAATCTATTGTGTAATTCTGTTTGGGCTATGGCTAAAGTATCCTCGTTTTCCTCCTCTTTCAAGCCGAAAATTATAAGTTTCAAGGCCCTTTTGTTACGCTCATGGTCTAATTCTATCAATTTTTTCATTTCCTCTTTAATGGGTTTGATATCTAATTTATCTACCACATTATTTAGGGTGAGGTTGTTATTGAATTTTGCTTCTAGCTCCTTAATCATGTCCTTCATTTTAAGAGTTTCTAAAGTATCGACGTCTCCTTGTTGGGATGTTTGGTTCGTATATTGGCTCTGGTTTTCTATAGCATGTAATCTAACCTCAAGTGTCTCCATTTTATTCTCTAGTATTGTTATTTTATTTTCTATTTGTTTTTTAATCTTGTTTTCAAGAGATGTAAATTTATTTTCCAGCATGGCTTCTAATTCTGTTTGTAGTCTAATTTCTCTTTCTTCTCTATGTTTCTCTAAAGACTCTAAATATTCATAAATGCTATTTAAAGTAATTAAGCTAGGTCTACCTTTGACAGCCTTTGGTAGGTGCGGTGATTTATTCATATTTATGAGCAAATGAGCAGTAGATATGTATTAGAAAAGAAGATATAAGGAATGCGTGCACCTGAGATTTGAATGCGAATCGATCAGCTATACAACGAACCTTACCCGTAGGAGTAGACAAACTTGGGCCGCAGAGAACAGATCGCTTGCATGCACCAGTCAGTCCCTTGAGGATTCAGATCGCTTCCATGCAGTAGTATAACGCCTTCAAATAGAACAGAAAGGCTTTAGATCGCTTGCAGGATTCAGATCGCTTGCATGCACTAGTCAGTCCTTGTGTATTCGTGAAAATAATCCACAAAAATCAATCGCTCACAGCTTTCAGATCAGATCGCTGTATGTGATAAACCCTGGATCAATCTTCAGTCGCCTCACAGAATCAATCGCTCACAGCTTTCAGATCAGATCGCTTGCATGCACTCGCTTATATCATAGATCGCTAGCATACAGGCTTCATAGAAATCAATCGCACAATAGCATGTAGAGATCAAATCACTTTCAGATCGGATCGCTTTCAAAGTCTCACCGTTCAAGGCTTTCAAAGTCTCACGGATCCCCAAAAATCAATCGCTCACAACTTTTAGATTAGATCATTGTATGTGATGAATAGATCGCTTGCATGCACCAGTCAGTCCCTTGAGGCTTCAGATCGCTTGCATGCAGTAGTATAGTGCCTTCAAACAGAATAGAAAGGTCAGATCGCTTGCATGCACTAGTCAGTCCTTGTGTATTCGTGAAAATAAAACAAAAATTATAAAATTGAGAAGTGTATAAATTATAAAACTGTGAAATGTGAATACCTATTTGTATAAATTGAGAAGTGTATAAATTATAAAACTGTGAAATGTGAATACCTATTTGTAAAAATACATGAAATGTAAAAATTTTAACAATATCAATAATATCATTAATTAAAATAAAATAAAATGTCTTGTTTTGGTGAAAAATTGTTGTTTTACGGTAACTTTAGCTTTAAAACAAAAATTATAAAATTGTGAAGTGTGAAAATAATTGATTTTATCAATAATGTGAAATTTATAAATAAAAAAATTAAACTATTAAATAATATCATCTTTGTGAATAATGTGAACTTTATAACAAAAAAAATATATATAAAATGTTAAATAATATCATCTTTGTAATAGAAATTTAAAATCTGTTAAATTAGAAAAGAATGTAAAAATAAAAAAAGTTTGTCTATAAAGTGTTTTTTGAAAGTTTGATATTTTTAAGTATATAATGAAACTTTAAAATATATTTTTTAAATGTGTTAATTTGAAAAGATATAAAGTAAATAATAGTAATAAAAAATACAATATTTAAAAACTAAAAGCATAAGGCAATAAAAATACACTCTTTCAAGATAGCTCTGGCCCAAGCTATCTCTGAAAACTACGGAAGCATAAGGCAATAAAAAGACACTCTTTCAAGATAGCTCTGGCCCAAGCTATCTTTGAAAGCTGTGGAAAGGGGCAAGCCCCTTCCAAAAAAAAAAGTAATGATTTTATTGATGTTTATTGTTTGTGACTATGATTACAAAAATAAAATTACAATTTTCCAATATCTGTGAACTCTACAATTTTCCAAATATCTCTTTTTCACAATTTTCTCCTTCAACACTCTCCATGTATCTTCCTTCATCAAACCATGAACCATCTCCATCTCCATTTCCTCCTGTATCACATAGAAAGAGGATGTTAAAAGTATTATAAAATTTCATTTTTAAATAGTAAATAATAAAAAAATGACAGAACTTACTGGTCCTTTCCCATAGAGATGTTACTGGTGCGTTACCAAGGTGTACACTCGCTTTTGGTGAAAAGTTTGCTTTTGACCGCTCCATGGGTCTTATGTTATCAAAACAGGCACACCATTCACTAACAATCTCCATCTCCTTTTTTATCTATATCACATTAAAAAAAGTGTTAAAAACATAATAATAATTTATTTTTAAATAATAAATAATTAAAAAAAAATAATATAATAAAAAAAATATTTTTAAACCAGAAATAATTTCAAAATAACTTTTTAGGTGTATATAATAAAAATAAATCCATTAATCCATTAATTTTTTTGTCTATCTTTTCATATTTTTTTTTTATATACCATTCATACCATTCAATGGTAGTTAAAATAGTGGTTCACAAACCAAGAATAATAAGAAAATTTTATAAATGAACACACCAGTAGTAAATTTGGATTTTAAATGAACATATATTAAACCCATAAAAAAATCAATCGAATTACTTATTAATTTGTTTTCCTTCACACGAAAAGCTAATAGCTGGGTATAGGGCTTACCGCAGTAACACCAGCATAGGACTCCCAGCTGCAACCGTGAGGAGGGAAAGACCTGTTCTCCTACGTTTTGTTTAGGAAAGGCTGACTATCCAGGCAAGTGAAAAAGACACTCAAGAAAGGCAAGAAACAGAAGAAACCGAAATGAATAAAGGGCAGTAATGTCACATGTTAAAAAACATACAGCCTGGAAAACTTCTCATAAGAAATCTAAGAAATCAACAGATTGTTTAACCCTACATATTGTTAAAATAATTTATGAATGTTTAACCACCTTTACAAGCCCGTACTCACACAATTTGCTCGAGCCTTATCATTTGATCATTTTTTTTTATCTCTACAAACAGATTTACCATCCACATAACAATCTATTCAAATTCTTAGTTCATCTTTCTATTCAGTTGGTGATATTAAATTAAGAAACGGTGTCCTAAATATACAATGTCAAATTACTAAATATACACCCTATATTCAAAATATAGGGTCAAAGAAGGCAAGAAACAGAGGAAAACCCAATGAGTAATAGGCTTGGAAAACTTTTCATAAGAAATCGAAGATATCAGCAGATTGTTTGGTCAGTCATGTCACATGTTAAAAACATACAGCCTGGAAAACTTTCCATAAGAAATCTAAGAATTCAACGATTGCTAAGATAATCTAAGAATTCAGCGATTGCTAAGAATTCAAGCGTTTTTTATTTTGTTTTTCGAGCTTAGTAGGTCGTTCTCTTAGCTTTTAGGTCGGTTTTTGGTTTGTTTTTCCCTTTTTAAGTAGTATCTAATGAAATAATAAGAAATAAATAGAGTCTTTATTGTTTTGTCTATATTGATTTAGTATCTTTAGCAATTTTATTATCTTTATCAACTAAATTATTTGATTTATTTTTGAAAAAATTGATTATATATATATATATATATATATATATATATATTTTTATTTCTTTGTATGAATTAATTTTATAGATTTTTGAATTTTATTAGTATATTTTTACTTACTAGTATAACTTCAATCATATTTAATAAAAAAAATACTAAAACACCATTTCAAACATAGAGATTTAGCTTACACCAAGGATACCATCTATTTGCATAAAACTAATAGACCACCTAATAAAACTTTGTTTTAAAATAAATACCCTAGTTCATAGGATTATAATATTCTTTAGATTAATTAGTAATGAAAAGCTAATTAGATAGGTCTTTATTGGAAAACCTATCTCTAATTTGGTTTCATTACCCATAAACATGTTGGAATGATATATATGAAAAACCAACATATGTGTTTTCTATTTTATGAAACTCCCTCGTCCTTCATTTTATCACATTCATGGTCTCCAAAAATTTGCACTTTTGAGGCTCCCTTTTCCCTGCAACGTTAAGAAGAATAATTTAGAACTATTAATTATGTGTAATTGTTTGTGTCGTGACTTAATCTAGCTTTAAACCTAATAAAATGAGCCTACTCAAGGAAAATGATACCCACTCCAACACAACGTTGTGGGTCCCCTTGTTCCACACCATCAAATTAATCCCAATCCATAGACTAATCTATGACCTCCGCACTAATCTGCCTAACCACTTCATCCACCTTCACTTGTCTAAAGTTGCATAGAATGCTCAATCCTTGAGAAGCACATTCGATTGAAGGAATGAATTCATCCTCAAAGATACTTGCATTTCTTGCAAGTTGAATTCCCTATGTAAGAATAAGAGGCAATGCCTTCTTAACACTCACATTCCCATACCAAACCCTTGAATTTTTATTCAATAAAGAACCTCTCCAATCAACACTTATACCCACCATCCCCACGACTTCTTTACAAACATGTTATAAGAAACAATTCAAGACACAACTAAATGAAACATTGTATTTTTCAACTATAGTTGCCATTATAGTTATTTTTCAACATTGTATTTTTCAACCATAGTTATCATTATAGTTACCATTATAGTTATTTTTCAAATATAGTTACCATGTTATAACATTGTATTTTTCAACTATAGTTACCATTAGTAACACTCAAACTTTAACATTTGCAAATTAATAAGAACATCTGAATTTAACAAAAAAGAATGTATTAACAGAACTCATTTAGTTTCTTCCTCCGGCCTTTTGATTCAATTGGGAAAAGTACAACAATAGTGTAAGAAAACTTAAAAAAGAAAACCTAGATAATCATATTGATCCAGCCATAATACTAAATTTCAGAAACGGTGAATAGAGAAAAGTATATTCTGCTAGATTGCACTACCTTCCACCATAAAAGAGTGATACAAGTTACAACTACAGGGGTCATATATTTTCCAAGTCTGTACAACCAATGTTCAGTGAAGGTCCTCCAGAATGAGCACTTAATTCTGGAAGAGTTCTCTACATGTAACAGAAATAGAGGCTGCATATATAATACAAAAGTTCAATCTCATCCAAAAAAGAAGGAAGCCACACCAACATGTGTGATTACACACACACACACACAAAGATAAAGGGCACCTACTGAATGTATTTTGTTTTCTTCTCGAATGCAAAATATACTTTTTTTCTTGGAAAAACAAAATATACTGGATACTGAATTTTCCAAACAGAGGTAGAAATTAAGACCTGCAAAGAATATTTTTGCAACTTCCTCGGAAGCACTATTATCATTTACCCCAACGTATATCCAAATGCAAGCCTAAAATAAATAAATAAACAGATTCAATAAAAGTCAGCTAGAATTTGACACAACTAAGAGTTATGTAGTATATTTAGAAGAGCATATCTACAAAAATAATAGCATGAGATTCAGGCCATACATCTATAGAATATATACCATTGATGATGTAATAGGCAGGTCGAAGAGTATCTGTAGAAAGGCTTCTTTCCTGTTAGAGAATATATGATTAGAATTCAACCACATACACGATTTCGACTATGAATCCAAAAAAAAACACGATGCAAGGCAAATATGATCTATTACAGTTACCTGATAATAAATCTCAGCCCAAAACAAGACCAATAATGTATATGTAGAAAAGAACAAAAGACCAGGAAGATCTAATAGAATCACTGTTAAAACCTACAAGTAAATAGGAGACATGAAAATATGTAAGAACTAAGAAATAATTCATGCTAAATGAGAACAACAAAACAGTGCAATAAAAACTGTAATATAGAGAAATTTTCATAAACAGGACTATAATTGTGAAAAAATAATCCTTACCTTGAAGATGCCTTAAAACCATTTTCATTGGTAAGAATTAAATTTTATACAATTGAGAAGACCCTTGAGCTTTGTATGCATAATATAGATATAAATTGAATGGTTCTGTAACTATTAATCCATAAGGTTGTGACTATTAATAACTACCAAGGTAGTATATAATTGCATTGTCTAACTACATAACAAGCCACACGCTTTGGAGTTGCTTTGTCTTTAAAGAAAGATGAGGGACTAATGTTGGGCTAGAAAGAACTCATACTCCTAAGATGCCTTTTTTATTCGGTAATTTGCCAAATATGTCCAAGTAATAACTATACTCTTTTTATTCGGTAATTTTCCAAATATACTATAAACCCTTAGCTCCTCCTATGATATACCAAATATGAAGTTACATGCTGACTTGGATTCAGATTTGGTAGTTCCTTCGATGTATAGTTAGTGATTGGATATTTAAAATAGCTAGTTAATAATGGACGTTATATATGCTTTGCATAAAGCACCTTGAGCCAATATATGGTTAATCCAAGGCAAATTCACTTGGTAGCTGCAAAACATGTGCTCCATTACTTGGGGGGCATAGTACAAAATGGTCTGACGTATGCAGGTGATGGTAAGTTGATGCTGCACAGATGTGTTGATTTGGATTGGGCAGGTAATGATGGTGACATGAAGTGTAGTTCAAGTTGCTGCTAAAATTTGGGTTGAATAGTGATATCTTGGTTCAATAGGAAACTGAGATTAGTGGCATTGAGTTCAATAGAAGCAAAGTATATGGCATCCAACACTGATAGTTGTAAAGCCATCTAGCTTAGCAAGTTGATAGTAGAGCTAATAGGTGAGATGGTGGAGCCTCCTATGGTCTACTATGACAATCAGATAAGATAAGATAAGATAATTTTATTAATTTCCATATATTGTATCAAACTCTCTAAGAATCCAGTATTCCAGAACCACTCCAAGCACATTGACATCAAGTACCATTTTTTTGGAAACAGGTTCAAAAGACAGCAAATTTTTTAGAGTATGTTCAAAAAGATCACAAGGCTACAGATATCTTAACTAAGCCCCTGCCAAAGGGGAAATTCAAGATGTTCAAGGAGAGACTAGGTTTGATGGAGAACACTTTCTCACAAAGAGGGAGTGTTGAATTTTTACCTTGTTTAGCTCCACAGTATCAGAGTGCACTATGTGAGTAGCTGCAGCAGCAGTAAGGGCATTAATTGCAGGCCTGTACAAAAGCAGTATGGTAGCATTTTTCCTTGGTTCCTCTACACAGCAGATTGTGAGGGAGGCACAATTATATAGGAGAGTAGAGGGTACATGCATGCCTGCAGCACACATGCACCAATCTTAGTAAATTTCTAGTTTTACCACCTTCAGTTAATTCCAGTTTACTGTTGTTCAAGAATTAACAACTTCCAATTTGCTTTAGTTCAGTTTTGGAACGCATCTATGATTTATTCTTAGACAGGGCACGGATCCCTAGGTTGCGGCTGCCTAAGGTGCTTGCATGGATAAGAATCTAGTTTAGGTAGAGAGCACAGTTATAGAGGAAGGAAATGCATGCTTTCCTGCTCCAGTTCATCTTCCACTTGAGGTGCACTTACCTGCCATGCTTATCCATGCAGATAGGGCACACTGGGTGATTAGACTATAGCTAGGGTTTGACTCGGTCACCTTGACTTCATGCGTGTGACCAAATACATCGGGCAAAAAATCCATATCATGCTGCAAAGTATTAAATGCTATTGCAGTAGCTTTGTAGGCCATTGGATCTTAACCATTTGAGATCCAATGGTCTTTATTGTTGCTGCAGCAGCATTTAATACTTTGCTGCATGCCAAGTATTTTTCGCTGATACATTGTATCTTCCCTCATCTTATAAAGGAGATGCACGACCGAAAGCGCATTATTGTGTTAGAGAATTTTGGTTTTGAGATATTGTTGTGCATTTTCTTCTTTCCATACTTAATATAAGATAGAAGTGATTGAGAGTTAAGATCTCAGATCTATGTACTTTTTGTTGTTATGTTCCTACAATGTGTGTTTCAATGTAGATTCTAGGACATGAAGATTGTTGTTTTAATAGGCTTACAAACTTAAAGTTACCTCAGGTTTTCAGGATTATTCTTTTGAGTGCAGAATCTGCTTACCACAGTGTGAAAAATGATATATTGTTCATCAAACTTGAATATTTCATATATGTTTTGGTCAACTTTTTCCCACGTTTGTGATTTTGCACTCGACCAGTCTAGTTCCAGTTCTAATTCTAATAACTGTGATATATATAGTATACCGAACATTTTGACAAGGACCCAATTTTGAATGTCCATCAGAAAAACTTATTGCACACCTTTAAAGTTTAACATGACTTTATTTTCCTCAGTGACCTATGTGGATATAGACATCTGAGTCAAGAAACAAATGCATAAACATGCATAATGTACAATAAATAAAAACACGAGACATCAAAACTTAGGAAACTGCGTCTATTTAAAAAATCTAAAATAAGGTCACCCATAGCATGGGGAGGTATACTTACCTTTGGCTTGAGGATGAATATGTCTCTATCAAATCCAAAGAGTATAGCATGTACTGCCAATCCATATACTAATCTATAACCTCCACACTAATCTTCCTAACCACTTCATCCACCTTCACTTGTCTAAATTTGCATAGAATGCTCAATCGTTGAGAAGCACATTCAATTGAAGGAATAAATTCATCCTCAAAGATACTTGCATTTCTTGCAAGTCGAATTCCCTATGTTATAATAAGAGGTAATGCCTTCTTAACACCCAAATTCCCACACCAAAACCCTTGAATTTTTATTCAATAAAGAACCTCTCCAATCAACACTTATACCCACCATCACCGCGACTTGTTTACAAACATGTTATAAGCAACAATTCAAGGAACAACTAAATGAACATTTGACTCCTCTTTCACAAAGGACACATACCATGATCTTATTTATTCATTTTTTTGTAGGTTGTTCCAAGCTAAGAACACATATTTCATTAAATTTGGAATTATACAAGGGATCTAGAATTTAGAACTTCAACAATATTGAGTTTTCAAAAAATGAAAAACCAAAAAATTACTTAATTCACTCATTTCAATCTTTACATTCACCATTTTTTTATAATATTATCAATATAAGCTATATAAAATCAAATTTATATAAAGTTGAAGCATATCTTCCTAATATTAAACTTAGATTCCTTACA
>LPNX010476221.1:145940-165389 GCA_001517045.1 Pseudotsuga menziesii
CAAAGCTCTGTATTGAATATGGATCCCTCACCCACCTTCACTCCATGTTGTAAAAGATCTACTTTATCTCCAATAGAAAATGTTGAACAAACATTTGCACCTGTACACCAAACATAACAAACTTAGTATTTTCTCAAAAAAAACATTCAATAAACTATGAATAACTCTTAACACATGCTTTGGTATTTGATTTACCTATGGTGTGCCTCAAATCTGTAGTCCTCCATGGATGTGTGTCTCCTTCATCAACATATTCCACAATCAAATGTGGTTGATTGACATCAATTATCAAAACCATAACATAACCTGCAACAACCCTTCCTCCACCATAATAAGTTCCAACTTCTGTAGATTCAACCTTTCCTAGCCCAATAACTTGACCATTAACCAGGAGGTCAACATAGTCCCCTTTTGTGAAAATTATACTTTCCATTATCGCTCCTACAAATTTTGTAACACACAATTGAATTATAATTTGTAGTTAAGGTTAAACCATGTAAAGTGTGCTCTTATATTTTAGGAAAAACACAATCTACAAAAAAATAATATACTTGTAATAGCTAAAAAGGGTATGGCATCATTTTGTTGTGCAAATTAAACATTGTTCCCCACCATTTAGACCCCACTGCCAAAAGGGACTTTACATATAAATTATGGTGGAGCTACAAAGCGTAATCCAAACAAGATTGGTTATCAATGTATATAATCTTAATACAAACACAAAACTATTCGTAGAAAAACTTGTAAAAATGTTTAAAAATTTTCCATACTTAAGAACTTGTAATAGTATTGAAGGTAGTTATTAAGTAGGTTGGAATCCAACCATGATTGATCATGCAAGTTTGTATAATCATGGCTCACTAAGATTTATTTTTTGTATCAATTGTTCAAAGTAAATTCAAATATCCTTGATTGGAGTCATCCCTATTTTAAGTACTCTCGAAAATAGTTATTTGGTGTCATCTAAACCTATATTGTGGACTAGTGAAGAATAACATCTATATGGAACTAGAGTAATACAAAATCTCAAGCAATGCTACTTGATGCCACTATTAGTATACTAATACATAGTAGAAGTTTGTGGAATTATAAGCGACTCCTAGCTTAATGACTACTAATACATAGCGACTACTAGCTTTCCTTCTAGCATAAGCATTTCCTTCTAGCATAAGTACACATGCTTATGCTAAAAGAAAAGCTAGCACTCATTAGCTTTCCAGAAGAAAAACCCTGGGCATGGCGATTGGTGGTTGCTAGGTTATACCTTGGTCTTGTGGCATGTGCTCTATTTTGAAATAAGCACATGGCACAAAATCAAGGAAAGCTAGTGACTCCTAGCTTTCGTTCTAGCCTAAGCATTTCCTTGTAGCATAAGCACACATATTTATGCTAGAATGAAAGCTAGTAGTCGCTAGCTTTCTAATAGAAAAACCTTGGGCATGGTGATTGGCGGTTGCTAGCTTATACCTTGAGCTTATGCCATGTGCTCTATTTTGAAAGAAACACATGGCACAAGATCAAAAAAAGCTAGCAATTGCTACCTTTCTTTCTAACATAAGCATTTCCTTCTAGCATAAGCACACATGCTTATGCTAGAAGGAAAGTTATCAATCGCTAGCTTTCCAATAGAAAAACCCTAGCCATGGTGATTGGTGGTTGCTAACTTATACCGTAATCTTGTGCCATGTCGTCTATTTTGAAATAAGCACATGGCACAAGATCAAGGAAAGCTAGCGACTGCTCGCTTTCCTTCTAACATAAGCATTTCCTTCTAGCATAAGCACACATGCTTATGCTAGAAGGAAAGCTAGTAGTCGCTAGCTTTCCAATAGAAAAACCTTGGGCATGGTGATTGGTGGTTGCTAGCTTATACCTAGAGCTTGTGTCATGTACTCTATTTTGAAATAAGCAGGTGGCACAGGATCAAGGAAAGCTAGCGACTGCTATCTTTCCTTCTAGAATAAGCATTTCCTTCTAGCATAAGCACACATGCTTATGTTATTAGAAAGCTAGCAATCGCTAGCTTTCTGCTAGCTTTCCAATAAAAAAACCCAGGGCATGGTGATTGGTGGTTGATAGGTCATACGTTGATCTTGTGCCATGTGCTCTATTTTGAAAGAAGAACACGGAACAAGATCAAGGAAAGCTAGCATAAGCATTTCCTTCTGGCATAACCACACATTCTTATGCTAGAAGGAAAGTTATAAGTCGCTAGCTTTCCAATAGAAAAACCCTAGCCATGGTGATTGGTGGTTGCTAGCTTATACCTTGATCTTATGCCATGCGCTCTATTTTGAAATAAGCACATGGCACAAGAACAAGGAAAGCTAGTGATTGCTAGCTTTCCTTCTAACATAAGCATTTCCTTCTAGCATACGCACACATGCTTATGCTAGAAGAAAAGCTAGCAGTCGCTAGCTTTCCAATAGAAAAACCTTGGGCATGGTGGTTGGTGATTGCTAGCTTATACCTTGAGCTTGTGTCATGTACTCTATTTTAAAAAAATCACGTGGCACAAGATCGAGGAAAGCTAGCGACTGCCAGCTTTCCTTCTAGCATAAGAACACATGCTTATCCTACAAGGAAAGCTAGCAGCCGCTAGCTTTCCAATAGAAAAAAACTATGGCATGATGATTGGTAGTTGCTAGCTTATACCTTGATCTTGTGCCATGTGCTTATTAAGCAACAACTGTTAGATTTCCTTCTAGCATAAGCACACATTCTTATGCTAGAAGAAAAGCTAGCAGTCGCTAGTTTTCCAATAGAAAAACCCTGGGCATGGTGATTGGTGGTTGTTGTCTTATACCTTGAGCTTGTGCCATGTGCTTTATTTTGAAATAAGCACATGGCATCAGATCAAGGAAAAGCTAGCAACTACTAGCTTTTCTTCTGACATAACCATTTCCTTCTAGGATAATAACACATACTTATGCTAGAAGGAAAGCTAGCAGTTGCTAGCTTTCCAATAGAAAAATACTGTCCATGGTGATTGGTGGTTGCTAGCTTATACCTTGAGCTTGTGCCATGTGCTCTATTTTGAAATAAGAACATGGCAAAAGAACATCACAAGTTTCAAACATAATTCAGTTAATTTCAGAACTTCCTGGCCACAAATCATTACACCTAACTGCACTAAATATTTATCAGCCATACTAATTGTCTCTTGGCTTGAAGATTGAAAAAAATCCAAAGATTCAAGATCCTGAATGGGAGACAAGAAGGACATAAGATATTGAATAAGTGTACTTCTTTTCGAGTATGGGATTCGTTGGTCTGTATTCAAAGCCACGTTCAACTACATATCTTTCAAATCACTAGAAGAAGCCTATGGAATATTTAAAGTGCCTGAAATTTGCTTCATTTTTTCTTCAATTAACCAATCCCATAGAAACTTAAAGTCCATCGAGTAAGAGTCACAAATTCACTTCTTGTTGCGCACTGTCACCATCAATACTTCACCTACACAGCATGAGACCTTCAAAATATTATCTTTACAAATGTCAAATTCTAAAGAACCTAAATCAACGAGAAATTCCTTTATCCTACTGTTGGCCCAGGTGCTTAAATTTATTTCATCCCAAGTTCCTGCACGATTCCAGACTGATCCCAAAGGCGCTGATTGTTGTTGTTGATTTGATAAATCCTCCACCGATATTTTGCAGGGAGTGAAAAGTTGTGTCGCTTCGGTTGTGGTCATTACTAAACCTTGTTTTCCATAATTATTCATTTTTACATTGTAATGAGGAAAATACCTTGCAATTCCTAGAGTACCATCCATTGCTTGAGTCCACGTTGAATTCAAATATAGATTCTCATAACACTCTACTTCAACATTTCCATATAAATATTTTACTAGAGCAAACCGTTATGTTTTAGGTGCTAAATCACAGGATATTTCTGGGGGTGTGGCTGGAAGTTTGGCTGAATCTACCTTCACTCTTTCTCGACCACATGGATCCTCTGCAAGCTGCTTTGAAGCAGTGGCCGTGATTTTTTCCACCTTCTCATCATAAAACATGAGCCATTGGTCACCTCTCTTCACTATAGAAATGTAATTCCCATCATTAACCGTGCATCCCACATGCACCACAACATCAAATGAAGAATACAAAAAATCATCTGCTTCTCCATCTCCACAATTGTTAATTAGCAGTCTGTACTCCATGGGGAATGCAACATGATAGAACAACTTCTTGAATCCCTCCATTTCACCTTCATGCTGTGTATTTGAAACCTTTTAGCTGGAAAGTGAGAACTTGAGGTGCAGATTTGACCTTCAACTTCTTCTTGGCATCTTGCAAATGGCAGCAGTTGTCACACCAGCACTTGCTTTTCCCACTCAGTTTCTCCACGGCGCTGAAAGAACTGAGATAGCTCAACAAATAATAATGTTGTTGTATCTCCACACTTAGATACTCGTCTCTACATGTTACCCTCTCGCAATAGGAACATTGAGTTTCATTTGTGAAAATGCTCCAATTATCTAACCAATAGTAACATGTTCCACTGAAAGATCAGGATATCGTTAGTTTTGGCTGGGTTTTTGCCAAACCTTTCACTGCACAAATGTGGCTACTAACCGTGGTGTTCTTATTTTCCGAAGGGTTCGTGGTCTATATTTTGGAGCACAGAAACAATCGGCGGTTCCAAGGGCAACGTAGGGAACATTTCCGAAACATATTATGGTAAGAAACAACTTTTAATAGCCATGCCCTATTCTATAGACCTATCAACTGGATAGGAAAAAGCAACTGTAGAAGAGAAAGAAAGCCTTCAAAATACATTAAATTTGGCAATGTTGGTTTGTGTGCAGGTTCAGTTTTTCAACTTGTTTCATTAATCAGGGTATCTTGTGCTCTTTCTATATCACAAATTCGGAGCAAATTTATCAGCTATTCTTACGGCCACGCATTTAGAACGGACCCTTCACGACATCAGCAGTGTTGCGGCCAGCAATGTAAGAATTGGTTATCATAATGGATCTCCATTCGCAGACTTATTGGTACAATTTTACGGAATCTATCAGCACAGACTAGTACCTCTAACCAGAGATGTTTATTATGGTGCTTTGACTAGAAGTGATGTGGGCGCTATCATAGACACACGTCCATTCATGCAATCCCTTGTGTCTAAACATTGCAGTCGCCTCGCCATAGCTGGCCAAACGTTCACCTCTCTAAACTTAGGATTTGTAAGTGATTGAAATTGTGATCTATAATTGGTTTTTATTTCCCCAAATATTCAATGAAATAACTAGTGGCCATAACGCTTTTAATTTTATCTGTGATTTTTGACTGGCTGTTTTAAGCAGGCATTTGATCGCATGGATTATCAATTGGCAAGGGACGTTTCTGGTAGAATACTAGATTTATCAGAAAACGGAAAACTATACAAATTGCGTAAAAAATGGTTGCCTTATTATGATCATGATTGCAACAAAAATATAAGTGATCAGTCGGGAACCAGTCAACTTCAGGTTCAACACTTCTGGGGTCTTTTCACCATATCAGGGTTGGTATCAGCGATTGTGCTATTGTTTTACATGGTGCAAAGGAAATGGAATAGTTCTAGAGTGGTCTCACCAACTCCTCCACCTAAATGCTCATTTGGCCCAACTCCTCCCCCTGAAGATTCATTCGGCTATGGCGAAGGAGGCTTTATTCTCGGAGAAGACTATGGCAAAAGGTTAGATATGATGAAGAAAATTCAATGCTCGTCTGGCCCAACTCCTCCCTCTGAATATCCATCCGGCTATGGCGTAGGAGGGGCTTTAATCATGGAGAAGACTATGGTGGAAGCTTGGAACTGATGAAAGAAATTCCATGTTCGTCTGGCCCAACCCCTCCCCCTGAAGACTCATCTGGCTATGGCAGAGGAGGATTTACTCCTGAAGAATACTATGGCGAAAGCTTGGAACCAGGGGTTAAATTTGACAAGCGCACCTATCCAACATGTAATTCATATAATGACATTTGCAGAGGAGGCTTTACTCCCGGAGAAGACTATGGCGAAAGCTTGGAACCAGGGGTTAAATTTGACAAACACCCCTATCCAAGATGTAATTCCTATAATGACATTTGATAGACATGTCATATTTATTTTTGCCAACATGTAATTCCTATAATGACGTTAAAGAGAGACAGTACAAAGCAGCGGCCTATCCATAAAATAATGATAGTTGTTCTGAGTCGTCATTGTTATGTATGGATATTGATCAGTGTATTGTTTTGATGATCCATTTAGATGAAGTTGTAAAGACACAGAACTTGTGAGAAGTGCCCTGGTAAAACAAGACTATTTAACTTGAGACTGGACTTTGAAGGTAGATGGCACGCTTGTCTGACTCCGGTAAGTATTGTTCCCTTCAAAATTGAAAATTTGCTATAATTACTTTCTTTCGAGTGTTGAACATATATATGCAGATGAATAAAACTCATCCGCGGGCCTGGAATTTCAAATTCTGCTAGCTTGTCAAATAAAATTTGATGACGGTTATATTTTTAAAAATCCTGTCATTTTACATTTTATATAAATTAGTGCCTGTCATTTTTTTATATACTTTATAACATAATTTTCAAATTCATTCAAACTTGAATTTGTTCTAGTTTTTTTTTATAACATGACAGGATTTAGGTAAATAATCCATTATTTGACTGTTTAACAATAATATGCTAACCCTAAAACTTTCCACATATCCTTAAATCTGAGATTGAACCTCCAAATCTCTACACAAATTGAAAGTTAGAAAAATATAGAAAAGAGATTTTTCAAATTTACAAGGTATCTTTCAGGAAGGGAGCAACATAAGCGTGTATGTGTTTAAAAAAAAAAGGCTACACTTGCAAATTTTTTAAGAGAGGTAACATAAACGTTTCTGAAGAGAGGCAACAGAACCCTAGAGAGATGAAGGCTACTCCGCGGAATCATAGCCAATTGTTCATAGTGTCCTATGAGTGTTCATAGTGTCCTATGAGGGCATGGCTATACAATCATAGGAGGGATCCTACTTGATATTTGGCTCTGTATTCAACATGGATGGGTTAATGATGACCACTTATAAAATGGCGTTATAGATAGTTCAAATGCATGTCAATTTATAGAATCTATCATTCGTGGGTTTAAGAGGTGATTCCTACCCATTTTGTGGCAATAAACATAATCCCACCGAGTTTTTAAGAGCCTTCGAAGCGATTTGACCTGTGTTTAGGAATGATAAAAACTTATGAGAGCTGGGAGATGGAGGTTGCATCCTGCGCCGAAGGAGTACGCTACTTTGGATGGATGAAAGGCTCTGCCAGGCAGAGTGTGCTTGAAGTGTTGTCGTTATGTTTCCAGCTTTGATGTTGTTGATTTTTTTAAATTTGCTTGCTACTATGATTTGCAATCTAGGTTTGCAAATTTGTGTGTATTTAAAACTATATATAAATTTGTATACAAATTTATGTGTTTAAAACTCTATACAAATTGTAAATTTGTAAATTTTGGGTATCCATATAAAATATTGAACAAATAAGTAAAAACTAAAATAAGATGATAAATCACAATAATTTTTATAATTTCTAATAATATTCCCTATCCAAAAAAACCAAAATCAACGAGGTATAACCCAAACCCAAACGGAAGAAAAAAAGAAAAACATGGAAAAATAGGTTGAATTCATTTACCTTGCTAGTCTGTGTCCTCCACACGCGTTGAATTCAGTGTTGACACCAGGCTGAGCAGAGAGCGAAGTAGTGGAGGCTATGGTGGGATTGGAATTAGAAGCTCTTGCTCCTCTTGACCAACAATTTGAGAACCTTGCTCATTTGCTCCAGCTTGGCTGCACTAATAGTTCACTTCGACTCCACAAAATGTTGTGCCCTGTCATGCCTGGAGCAGCTCCCAGTGGTGCTTAAGTTTTGAACTGTGCGGTTGTAGGCTTTCATTCAAATGTATAATATGTTGATTCAGAATCCTTTAATGTTTGAAATCTATATATATCATGGAGAGAATAAAAAAGCTAATAAATTATAGACTCCTTGAATGCGCCATATATAAATTCTATACTGATTTGAAAGATGAAAATAAGATATTTAGCCCTTCGATGTTTCAATTTTGTATAAACATGGAGAGAAAATAAAAGGCTGATTTAATAAATTATAGACTCCTTCGATGTTCTATATGTAGATATTGTGATTTGAACATGAAACCACGGTAGCAAATTGTAATTCATTGATTTGAATTTTTTAAAATAAAATAGTAATTTATTATTAATTAAAAATGATTAGTCATGATAATGTAGACAATGTTTGACTTTTAATCTTAATTTATTTATATTATTTAAATATAAAAGGTGTTTTTTGAATCCATACAAGTTTAAATTGTCTTTATCTTAAACTAGCAATTGTACCTAGGGGTGCAATAAAAAACGCCGTGTTGTAAGCATAGCAAGGAGATGTGGACATACACAACAAGAAACATTATATTCTTCACATAATTGGACATTACATTATCAGAATTTCAAAAGTAATCATGAAAATTATTTTTCTCTCATCTAAATGACAATGAATTGTTAGTTTTTGTTGTTCAGTGTAGATGCAAAATTTTTATGGATCTATCTACTAAATAAATTGGCCATTACATTATCGGCTTTTCAAAAGTATTCAAGAAAAGTATTCTTCTCTCATCCAAATGAGAATGGATTGTTAGTTTTTGTAGTTCATATGTTACAATCAAGTAACATCGCACCCACACCCGATCAGAGCTTCCATCCTTCTTATTGACTGCATCTAGAATGGAGTCGACAATTTCAGGGACCAAGAGAACAGGATCCAACTCAGAGTTCAGAACTCTTGATTTATAGGTGAGCCCGAACCAAGAAAAGCAGTCAAATTCTTCACGCTTCTTCCACATAATTCTAAATTTAGACAGCAAGACGGACTAATGGGATGGCTGTCTGATACAAAACCCATAATTATTAAGCTTATTTAAAAGTGGAAATGTTTGCAATTAATGCTCACCTTGTCCGATTTTCTCATCTGGTGAGTATTACCATACAGATTAGGGAAACAGCTAGTGGGGGGATCATTGTATTCATGTTTTAAAAGGGAGAGAAATCAATGGAAATAAAATACCGTATCTCCATTAGATCCCTGGGGAACTTTTTGAACCCCGAATGATTGATTTACAATAGGATTGTGAGACCAAAGAGTGGTAGTTCACCAGATCAAAATCATCTCATTATTAAAAACAGTCAGCATAAACGAGGACTATATATTTTATAGCAAACCAATTCATTAAATTCAAATCGACAACTTGATGACCAATTCATTACATATTCCGATTTCGATTCGGAGTTGACCCTCTTTCGTTGAGACTTTCTTTCGTCCTGTGCCCTTTGTAAATCCTCATAATGGGTTGTTAAATAGAAGAAAAAAAAGCTAAAATAATATATCTAAATATAGATATGAAATTTGACATGGCTTGCAGAAATGTTAACAAGGCTTCTCTTATTCACTATTTTATGAGGGCACTCGGGATTGACTAAAGGAGAAACGTTTAATCTCCTAGAAACGTTTAAGCTCATGCGATGGTCGGAATCATCAAGTATTTTATGGGTCCAGCTGAAGTGCTTTTGGTGGTATAAAAATAGTGTTTAAAAACTTTAATAAAATTTTCTAATTAAGTTAATAAAAATGTCTTCATGGTTTTTCTAATTGCTATAAAAGTTTTAAGTTTTAAGTTTTGTTTATTTTTAATAGAAAGTTTTCATGGTTTTATAAGTACTACATAAAAGTTTTAAAATTTGCTAAATTTTTTTTAAGTTTGGTTTATTTTTAATAATAAGTTATCATGATTTTATAGATACTATATAAAAGTTCTAAAATTTGTTAAAAATGTTTTAAGTTTGGTTTATTTTTAATAATAAGTTTTCATGGTTTTATAAATACTATATAAAAGTTCTAAAATTTGTTCATGTAAATGGAGTTTGACTTTTTAAATTGTAATAAAAACTTATATATTATTTATCTTTCAATTATTATAGCACTAACTTATTAACAAGAACTATTTAAATGTTCAGAAAAATTATAAAATTGATTGAATTAAAAAATATCACATACTATAAAACTGATTGAATTAAAACATATGACATATTGCTTTTGATTGGCACAACTTTGAGCTTTTAATTACCCAAGCTTTTATTCTACAAAAGTATCTTTAGCGTTCTCTTCATCTATCCCCGTTAAACTTAATTTCATGGTCAATTCAGGGAAGACTTTAGATAAACTTAATTTCATATTGAATTCATCTATCCCCGTTAAACTTAATTTCATGGTCAATTCAGGGAAGACTTTAGATAAACTTAATTTCATATTGAATTAATGGAAGACTTTTTTTTATTTACGTCGTAAGGCGTTACCAAATGGGAGTCGACTCCCCGCACTTATTGCGTTTTTTTTTCCCGCGGTTGATTTTTTGGGTCCGACAATTGGGCTCATCTTGGTTATTCATCATGTCCACCATTACTGCTGCTATGCGCCATTACTTCTGCCGTGCAACCCCCCATACTCCTGTCCAATCCGCCATGCTCCTGTCCAGTCCGCGGTCAGTCCTCCTGTCCAGTCCGCCATGCTCCTGTCCAGTCCACGGTCAGTTCACGGTCAAGCGGTGCAGTCCACCATTACTGCTGCTGCCGCTGCATATGTGGATTTGTGTTCGTTTTGCATCTGTGGATTTGTGTTCGTTTTTCCCAGTGCGAGAGGACACCTCTCAAGGATTGAGCTTTGAGCGATGAAGAGTAGCCTGGATCACGCTCTGGCCATGAATCTGTTAAGACGCTCTGGCCATGAATCAGCTCTTAGCATCCTTTTCGATCATTGGTATGATTTCATCCCACCAGCCTGCCAGCTTCAGCCTGTTGAGGTTAGCATCGAAATCTGCTCTATTTTGCTTGCTCTTGAAGGAGTCGTAATATCCAGAGCCATTTTTGAAACACTGGAGACGATATTCTTCTATTTCTTTGATGGCCGCTTCTTTCTTTTCTCTTACTTCATTCTCCAATTTGTGCATGTTCTCCTTCTGCTGCTTCAAAACTTGTCCCGCTGCTCTCAGGGAAAGTCTTGCTGGGCAATTCTGCACAAATTTTGTAATTGAAAATCACAACTCAAAATCAATTATTGAAACGAACGGAACAAATTATCACAACCACAAAACCAAAAAAAAACAGTAAATCTAGTTTATCATAGGAATACTACCGAAACTTTTATTTTGTTGGCAAGATAGAGAAAAATTGAATTTAAGAATGCAAAGCAACAAGATGTACCTGAATTCCAAGCCCAAGAGCGTCCAGTTGTGCTGTCCCGCTGTCTTGAAAATTTAGTCCCGCTTCTGACAACGGAAGATCTGAAAGCTCATTCAACTTCACTGTGTTTTGCAAGGCATTAGGTAAATTATGGCCATAACGAACGTGTTCTAAGATGAATTCCGTGAATTCCTTATTATTAGCATCTGAAGTTTGGAGGGTATAATAGAGGGTGGGCAACACAACAAAATGGTTTTCTACTCTAATCCCACCTTTCCTAGAACAAAATACATAATGCCCAAATGGCCTATAAGGACTCAGCTTCACTAGAGGCTTTACAGCAGCCATCAAGGGGTTGTTGGGACTCATGTAGGTTGCGTTGCTATAATTCGCTAGGGCCGAGCAATTCAGGACAACGGTACCCACAAACTCAGAAATGCCCTGCCAGGCTGCTGCTGCTTCTCCAACATCCATAGCGTGGCCAAAGTAGCAATAGCCCCTCCCATGGACTGACCGGTGAAAACCACGGTCTTTTCCCTTTCATATTCGAGGCGGGCTTACAACAACAATCAAAGTTACTTAATGACAAATTCCAAAGCGCGGGATTTATTTAACTTGGTTTATCTGTAATAAGCACTAAATTTAATATATAGTTCATGAAAACAGCGCGTTTGAAGTTGAAATCTCAAAAGACTCTCTTCTTCAAACTTTCAGGCACTTCAAAAGAACAAACAGGTTAAACCTTTTCATTATTCGTCCACATAACAAAATGAATAGGGTTACACTATTTAGGGAGGTATTTTTTCCAGATCCATCTTAAAGCTTAATATATTTTGAAGAAAATTAGATTCTAAATAGATGAGAGATGTACATTAAACCGATCTTCCCTACGGCCTGAACTCCAGATCATTGCAAAAAAAATTAAATAAATAAAATTAGAATGATAAGGCCCTAACCTCTACTTGGGATGTATATTAAACCGATCTTCCCCTACGGCCTGAACTCTAGATCATTGCGTAAAATTTAAAATAAATAAACAAGAATGATAAGACCCTAACCTCTGCTTGGACATCGGAATCGTTCCAAAGGTCGAGAAATTGGGCGAGAGAACGCTGATGAACAGAGGCCGGCTGGTTATTCCCATCTTTCATCCACTCGAGAAAACCAATTTTATCAATTTGAACTTCTCCAAACTTAGTTGCCGTTGATTCGAAGACATGGGGGCCGAGAGAGCCATGGAAAGCAAAGACAGCAGTATTTTCAATGTTTTCCCTCAGATAGCTGCGATGATCACCTCCACGGCTGTCAACACTGCAACACAGCTTGCAGGCATCCAATGCAACACAGCTTGGGATGGATAATCGTATCAATGCTGTCAAACAAATTCTATTACAAAATGATGTTGAGTGGAAGGTGGTGCTTAACAGCAGGATGAAATGTAGGAGTATGGCGCTACAGGAGCTGTGAACAGGCGCTGGTCACCTGGTTGCATGCTTACCCACACGTGGTGTGCATGCAGCCCAGGCATTTCGGTGATTTTACAGGTAATGCTTTCTTTCTCTCGTCTGATTGTCTGTTAATTGACGGAATCCCATGTGTCCTTCGATCTGCCAATAATTGCATGTGTAAATGCCCTTGTGCTCTTTGGGACATCCGAAGCGGTCAATAATTGATGCTGTCACAATTCTGTTGAACGGAATACCTGCAAAACGAAACCCAAAACTCCACGACATTATTATTTTCTGAGTGGTAAAGAGAGTATTTTAATGAACAGTGGGGTAGACGTGGTAGATTTCTTTTGTAGGGCTGTGATTTAGTGGCCCTCTCTTTTTGTTTACCCTGTTTTCCATTTTGATTGTTTGTCTTATTGGGCAGTTTCATGTTTCTTTTGAAGAGAATAGAGTGGGAATTGAAGAGAATTAAGCCCTCCAATGAAGGATAAATTGATATTCTGTTATCGATTGATTTTACATTTCAACTACTGAATCTGCACTGCAATCCTCTGTAGGTGAGTTGTTTTCCATTTTTTTGCAATCCTATGTGGCTGAGTTGTTTTCCATTTTTTTTTGGGCATAGTGTTTGATTTAATTTGAGCCCAGATTTAGGCCATGTACCCACCTAATCTGAGGTGAATATTTGTGTTTAAAGTAATTTGGGTTGCACCTCTTCACGTTCTATTTAAGAGACGCTTCAACCCTAATACCTAATACGATTGAGTAACCTCATCAACCCATAATTCCAACCTACGTTTAAGCACGTTAAGTAGACCAGAGCAAATTCGACCCTGCACTTCAACATCTTTGTTCATTTCAGAGATTATCATTAGCAGGTTTTTCACTACAAGGCAATTGTATCGTGTTTGTCTTCAAAATGGCACTTGGATTTAAATACACATCTGCTTATGAAATAGAAATGGAATAATATTTGAAACAGAAATAGATTTAAATACACATCTGCTTATGAAATAGAAATGGAATACTATTTGAAACAGGAATAGATTTAAATACACATCTACTACAGAAATAGTAATATAATATGACTAAAATAGAGCAGTTTCTATTGAGTCTTAATAGTATTGAAACATAAATTAAAATATACATCTATCACTGAAACAGGTTTTAACTTGAATAGTTGAGTTGAGGTTTGTTTAAACTTTTCATGAGATTAATCACTTTTGTCTTACTTGTTTTGTTTAGTATTTGCTTTGTAATTTTTTTTTATTGCAAGGTAAATTTGTTTTAACTTGTGTATTATATATATGTAGAGATTTTTTAATTGATATAATAACATACTTTTATTTTTTAGAGTAGATTTTATGGGATTTATGAGATCATGAATTACAAAAACTTATGTTTTCATTTTTTATGTCTTTTATCTTAAGCATGTTTTGAAAACATATAAGATAATATTGGGGTGTTCTAGAATAAAATATTTTAACAACTTTACTTTAATATATAATAAAATATTATAATCTTAGTATTAAGTGTTTTTATATTTGTATACTTATTTTTATAAGTAAGAGAGAAAAAAAACTATGAAAAAAAAAAAAATTGCAAAGAAAAAAAACCTGCCCAAAAAACACTCTATAGCTTATATAAATACAATACATTGCAAAAATCTAAAACATAATTATTACTACATTGCAAAAATCTAAAACATAATTATTACTACATTGCAAATGGTTGCATATTAAGTTTTAGGTATATAATATAAATTATTACATTGCAAAAATTAAAAAACATAATTATTATTGTTGCATATTAAGTTTTAGGTTTTGATTTTATGAATAGTTTGATTTTTTTTTATAATAAATGATTAAACTGTTATATATTTAGGCATTTTTTTTTATAATAAATGATTAAACTGTTATGTATTTAGGCTTTGGATTTTTCGATCTCTTCATTTTGGTCCATTGATTTCGTTCCTTTGTTCCTTCCTCCCAGACGAGCTTGTCTTTCATATTACAGAACCTCTAATGTGATGACTTTCCATGGAATGTTTCAAAATTTATTATTAAATCTAAAATTACTAAAAAGGTATAGCTATTTTTGTATTGATACATTTTTAATATTTACTTAAATTAATAAGCTTTAATGATATATAATTTTTAAAATATATATTTGTATTAATAAGTTTTGATGATAATAATTTTTAAAATATAGTTGTATTATTAATTAAGAATGATAATAATAATGATGATGGTTAACGTATATTGAGACCAAACTTTGGTTTATCCGACCTAAAGAAACAAATTAATAAGTTTTTTTCAAAATTGTATCCCTATGCTCAAAGAGCTTGGTGAGAAGCTTCCCGAGCTCACTATAATTTTGAAAGTTAAAAGGCTAGGTATTGCAATAAAGATTATGAAACTGAGATCTAATGTGGGTGTAAGCAATGCACTCTAAGAAGAAGTGGTTTTGTCTTCAATGTTCCTATTCTCACATAGGAGAGATCCTTTCCATCCATATCCATGGTGTTTTAGGAGTTGTCCAACCACCAGTTTCACTATGGAGCTCATGAGAGTTGGCTTTTATCTTGGTTATATGAATTTTTTCTTTGCACTGGTTTATACAGAGATATACTTTTGATTTTCTAGAGTATCGTTGATGACCTCTTTATAATAGTATAGTTATTTTTGCCCTATGTGAAGAATATAATGTTTTAAATTATGAATGATGAATGTAGTATTTCACCCTATGTGAAGAATATAATGTTTTCAATTATTGTATCAACCATAAGATCTTATTTACTAAAATTTGTGGTTCAACACTTCAAATTGTCTTTCTTGTTGTATATGCTCACATCTCCTTGCTTAGCTTACAACACGGCGTTCTTTTATTGCACCCCTAGGTACAATTGCTAGTTACTTTTATACATATATTTTTATTGTACATTGATATACAATATCGCCATCGATCAGAAGTGAAATTCATCAGCTCCATACCGGGTTTGGTTCGTGGAAAAATAGGTACCATTTTCGCCCATAAAGTACCCGATGGATCATTAATTGCCTCATCTCAATGACTAACGTTACCGCATCTGGGATTGTTGTGGTTGCAGGTGGCAGGATGGACACAGGGTTATGGAAATCTGCTGACATTTGCAACAGTTAGAGGAGCATCGCACGAAGTACCCTTTTCGCAACCAAGAAGATCTCTCGTTCTATTCAAGTCATTCCTCGAAGGAAAACCACTCCCTAATTCCTGAGTCGTCCTTTTCATTCGGCCGAGTGATCAATGTTGTATCTTACACAAAAAGTTTACCTGCAAGTATTGAATAGTTATTTGCCATTAAATGAAAGATATGTAAATCTAAGTAGGTCTGACTTGTTTCTTGCCAGGATTGAGTAGTAACTGCCATTAAATGAGAGATATGTAAATCTAAGCAGGTCTGACTTTCCCTGAACTTTATCGAATTTTAATGCAAGTATCTGTAGAGTGGGAGGTAAATATTTATGTCCCACCTGCCGAATAATTTAATGTAGCTTTCTATGCATAATTCAGTTAACAAATTTAGTTTGGATTTTTTATGTCAAAAACCCTACTTTGTGATATGGGTAATAATGATAATATAATTTTATCGGAAGTAATTATATCATTTTCAACGATTCCAGTAAATTTTTTATTAAAATATAGAATTTTGGTTGGGTGTTTTTCCATATTCTGTAAACGGTGTTCAATAAAAGTGACACTATCTAAATTGAATTCAATTAATTTATCAAAATAGCAAATGAAGAAATCATACATATATTCCACTCTGCATAGATCAGACATCTACACTCATATTCACATGCATAGGAGAAGCATAAATTATCAAACATGTTGCACTTCAATTATATGCGAACAAACACTTGGCCCTTCCAACCTGTTTCCAACTAACTAGAAAATTCTTCAGCATGCAATCGTCATGGCTGCTAAGTGTCATTCGTGAGTATGCTAACAACTGGCTATGCGTTACTTAATTTTTTGTTGGTGTTTTCTCTCGCCCTTTTTCACTGTAATTTGCGGCTAGGGTTTCATGTTGAGCGTTATTGAAGACATATTCATTAGCAGTTGTCACATATTCATTATGGGATGCATTGATGTCTTATATCACTGCAAATTAGAATTGGACCTGCATACCTTTAAGGAAGAACGGATCGAGCAACTGAAGAGATTGCAAGAGGATGAAATTGAATGCACTGTAACCAGCAGAGTAAAAAAAGAATCTACTTCTGAAGGGGTTGAGACATTGCATAATATGCAAATGAGTAGGAAGACTACACCTGTACATGGCTTCAGAGGATTGCTGGTGACGGCAAATGCATTATTGATTGATGTCACTGATAAGCATGGATCCGTGTATGTAATTTCTACAGATGAATATTTTGCGGGATTTCAAAGCCTACATGGAAAGTCATCACCACTTTCAGAATGTTTTAATTGTTCCGATCTTAACATATTATCAAGCTGGGAGGTAGGAGGTTCTGACATTGGGGGCCAAAATCCCAGCACCGACATTCCAAACCGCCACTGGTTCAAGTCTTTTGCTGATGAAAAAGATTTACTAGGTGGTGGCAATATTGAAAAAAGGACTTTTAATAGTTATCGAGATGCAAGGAATAGGCCTGGAAATACTCGACTGTCTTCCACTTTTAGTGGTTTTATGAGCAGTTCATGCAGAAAGGATGGGATATCCGAGGTTAAGAGGGTACAACCCTTACGCAGGGTTTTCCTTCCCTCAGAACGAATTGATTCAGGGGCTGTTATTTCTTTGAGTCCATATGGAATCACAAAGCTTGTTCATCCAGTCAATGTATTGTCATCTCTGAAGGAGTTCAAAGTTGTACAGACTCCATTACATCTTCCTGGCATGATTCTTGAGGACAAAGGTTTGGATGCCAACCATCAGTTCACATGGTGTGGATACACACAGAAGGAAAGAATTTTTGTAGGAGAAGTTATTGGTTTTTGCTATCAAGGTTGTTTGTATTTGGTTTCAAAATTAGCACTTCATGTTGTTCTACCTCCACTTTCACTTTCTTCAAGCATGATGAGGTCAGAATCTCAAGGATGATGGTGGTTTACTTCTACCGATGCTACAGATGTTTTTACTTAGTATGAAAGTGTACTTTCTATAGATAGCAAGAGGGCACAATGTCAACAATGGCGCATCGAAGTACTGGACAGGGCTCTTGTCTATGATGGTCTTAAAGAAGTTGAGCTCCTATCTTCATAGAACGGTGATTTCCCTCCGTCAATCCCTTGAATTAAGTAGCTGAGCCACAGAGTCAGTAGTTTCTTCTTGATAGCTTCAATATCTTTCACGATTTTGTCAATTTCAGCAAATAACCTTCGCAAAGCTCATAATCGAAAAATGGGAAATTTATAGTAGTCGTATGGTTTGTGGAAAAAAAATGACAGCTACAAAGAGAAAACCTACTATTCGAAAAAGGTAACGTTTATGAAGGGGTTTAAAAATGAAATTGTTTTGGAAAATGGCGTTTTCTGTCTCTGTTTTTTACTATTTTTAGATCGTTTTTGCTAGCAGAGCCAGAAACCCATCTCATGAGCATAGTTGCTGACAAGCTCTTGGAGAAATTGCAGGCAGACGTCCAGCAGAACTACCGAAAATCTTTTCGAGAATTTGCAGGAAGACATCCAATTTTTCAGGAAGACATCGAATGTTCCGAGAGAATTGAGATTAAAATGTGGCTATGTTTTTTTTTGGGGGGGGTTCATCTCCGGGTTATGGCACCATATACAAACTGTCTACAATAAAGACTAACCAAGGAAAATTCTCCTCCGAGGTTCAGATGAGAGACATTCGTACATAAGACAAACCAGAACAAATTCAAACATATAAAGCAAGTATAGATAATTGATTCCCAATCTAACATACTGAAGAGTATATGCTTGATTTTGATATGAATTCCAATAGAAAACCAAGAGGCGAAGCCAACTTACACTGTAACCACAACGAAGTTGATATTATTGCAGGTGACACCTCTCGAGTAGCAGTGATTAGTGGACTCAGCACCAATCCAGTTGTATAGAGCGGTATTAGTATCACTGGACTCAGCACCAATCCAGTTGTATAGAGCGGTAATCCAGTTGTATAGAGCGGTATTAGTATCACGAATCCGAAAGACGAACCTGGCGATCCAGCAAGCACGCTTGAACTCTAACAATGCATCCTGGGCGGGTTAGATTCAGATTTGAAATTCCCCCTCGCGCGGGTTGAATTCAAATTTCAAATTGATGTGGATGGTCGGCGGGTTAGATTCAGATTTGAAATTCCCCCTGGCGACCCCACTGCCAACCCTGACATGTTGATGTCCATATCAAACTGCAGCCTAGAAGTTCGATTGTCAGGGAAATGACAAACGAGTACACGCCACTCCATCTGTGAAATTAAATAATTACAAGGTGATCTGGCATTCAAGTTTGCACACGACTTTTTAATCCCTTTATCATTAAGACTCATTTCAAAAGACAAAATACCTCTCCCAATAATGGAGTTTTTATAGATTATAACTTAGGACATGTTTGGTTTATTTGTTTTTATACATCACAATGTCGAATAAAGAAAAGTAATGTTGGCGAAATACAAAATAAAAATGATTAGTTTAAAAGATGGATTATGAGACTTTTTACATAGAATTCAAAAGGTATATTTAACTTTATAAT
>LPNX010476246.1:0-20301 GCA_001517045.1 Pseudotsuga menziesii
TCCAGTTTATTTTTAGTTTAATCGAACTGCTACTAAGGATTCCAGATTCCTTAGTAGGTGCTCATCAGCACAAGCTAGGGTGAAAACCCTAGCTACACCGCCCCAAATCCTCAGGTTTCTATGGGATAGGTCTATGAAAAAAAAACCTCCCTAACCAACCTACCCCTAATAACCAGTAGGGGTAGGGAAAGAACAAGAGAGGTAGGAATCAGGGAAACAACCAGCCTTAAGGAGGTGTCCAATAGGAAAACCCTCTAAACAATAATGACGTCGAGCCTCCTGCACAGAATCCTTGGCATCTCACTTGAACTGGGAAGAGCCCATAGTTACGGACTAAAAATCCATGGGATATTTGTAACACTCATGACCACTACACTCATCAGTGTCCTCACATGGCATGTGTCCAACTACTCCAAAACGATAGTCAACTTGATCCTAATGTAGCTGCTTCAGCTCCGCCAAACCCAACACCACCGATTCCTCCTCCTATGGTGCTCCAAAACCCCCTACCACAACAAGGAATGGTTTCAAACCAACCCTTGGCCCCAAAATCTCCCACAACCACTGTTGCAGCCCACCCTGTTGAGGCTGGTGTCCATCACCTTATGAAATTATCGTCTGAAGTTATCCTCTAGACTGGATGAAACCAGTATGGCTCCACCATCGAAACCGCTGACCCATTAGTGGAATATACCTCTACCACTCTTGACATGTCTCTGCACTTACCAAGACCCCCCATAGATGGGGCAACCTAAGTCCCACGATTCCTAATGCGTTGTGTCGCAAACAACGCTACTGCCAAAGATGCCCTCAACTACAGTATAGTTGACGACTTGGCCCAGTCTCCTACAACCATGTTTTCTCTGGAAGTGCTTACAACTTGTCTATCACAACATAAAGCATTGTTTTCTGTGATAGGTTTCATTGATCCCTCTAATTCTAGGTTGATCGCCTTTGGCCTGGATTAAAGAGAAACCAAGATGTCGTCAACTGTCGCACTCCAGGTTCCGGTCACAATTCAAAATTTGGTCATACATCGATGCATTATTGATGAGGGGGAATCCACATGCGTTATGTCAACCTTCATTTGGAAGAAAATTGTATCTCCTACCCTTGAACTATCCACCACCTCTCTTCACACCTACAATGGCCACTCTACTCAGCCCCAAGGGATTCTCACGAACATTCCTATTGAGTTAGCCAGAAAAATGGTTTTGATTGACATTGAGGGTTTCAATGCCCAACTTGATTACAACCTCCTCCTAGGACATATCCACATGTGCGCCATGCAAGCCATGGACTCTATTGTATTTTGACTCCCGATGTTCCCTAATGATGGGAAAATATTGAGCATTGACCAGTTGACGTACTACAATCCAAAGGGGCTGGACAAACCGGAACAGGTTCTTCCCACTATCGACATTGCCATTGACAACGTGTCTATTCCATCCTTATCTGTTGTTGACCAAGGATTGTTTGTTAGACCAAAATTTTCTATGTGAACTATTTTTTCATGAAAGAGCATGCCCTATGGATGTCTACTCCAATCCAGTTCCTTATTTGGGAGATGTTCAGCTAAGAGCATTTACTTCATTTGTTATCAATCATATACATTGGTGGAGTGCCATTCATACCATATAGAAGAATGAGGATACTTACACCCTTTCGGTTCTAAATGATCCCCAATCTCCTACATCATTAAGAATCAGGCATATGAGACAATTACAATCTCCTTGAAAGGCTAGTCAGATGGAGGCCTTCCAACAAGAAGTTGTCTCTTCCCATTTCAATTTGATCTCTCAACAAGAGCTCTTTGCAATAGAAGGAAACCAAGGTAGATGGGATGCTTATTCTATTTTTTTTGCATTCAAATATGCCCTATCCTGGCTGCCCAACTATGTTGCATGTATTAAAACTTGTGGACCCAGTTCGTTGGGACTGAGATTTAAGTTTTCTATTTGATGGTGGATAGCAAGAAAATACCAAAGCATGTACCGGCTGAATAAGAAGGCAAAGAAACAATGTTGGAATGATTTAATTACATGCAACGGATTTAGGAATCTAGAAGAGAAATATGAACTTTCTTTCAATCTTACTCATCTCCATCGAAAGAGTTTTGAATCAAAATCAGATTCCGACTAGTTGAGTCCTAAAATAGCCCTTTTTCATATACCTATCAATGCCTTTTCCCCTATTTTACCTTACTTTTCCATACCCCAGGTAGATATCTTTCCAGGTTAAGAATGGATCTTGATAGGTATAATATATTATTTCTTTATTCTAATAATGTCTAATATTGAATATGATTATGAACTTGATCTTTTGATTTGTGCTAACTTATGTCGGTTCAATTAAGATAGTTCTAAGCCTTAAATGATTACAGGTGTAGAAGCCTACTGATCCTGAAGAAGAAAGGAATGTTTGGTGCCAGCTGTTACTTCTTGGATATGGTTCCATGCATTAATGCAGCAGCATGAATATATTTCCACATGGCCAGTCAATACTGGGCATCGCTCAGACATTCACAACATCTCCCCTTCGAATAAATTGAGTCAGTTTGATCCATTCATCACTTAGAGTAACAATGAAATCCCATTGTTGATGCCTAGAAAATCCCAGGTACCTACAGTAGTGATTCTCCCCAATAACCGTTCTGAATTAGATTGTTTATTGTTTGGTATGGGGAATCCATCTGGTTAGCGACCCGACTACCATAGAATTAAAGGAAAGTTTTATATCTATTTTACCGATTGCGGACTGGTCCACCATTTATGTACTTTTATGTTTTATGAATGATATGGAAGTGCCTAAACTAAATGCAGGTGATTTCCAAAACAAGAACCTCACAAGCAGTTAGCCACATAGTGAACTGCGCAAGGTATTACCTCTTGCCTTAGATGAATCAATTTCCCCATCAATCACCAAAAGAAAAGAACAACTAACTAAATCTAACCTAATCTAAACTATCCCTAGGGAGAAAGAATAATACTAAATATGAGCAATGTACTGCATTGTTTGCACAAATAATTTTATAGATAGCTGACAAATTCTGAATACATAAATACAATAGAAAAGTAACACAAAGTTAGCTCTATGAAGGTAAACCATTCACTACTCACCTATTGCATAAGATTCATAACATAAAGTAAAATCATTCATAACACATAAATAGTTCAATGGGTTAGAATGATCTCACAAATTGTACAACATGCTAAAACATAAGTAATTCCTCATTCAGTGATCTACACAACGTGCTTTGAAAATCATGAAGTCCTCTCTCCAGTGAAATTTCCATCCTCTTTATTATAAAAAGAAATGGTTCTCCTTACAAAAAGTTTCATCATAAGAGTGCTAAAAAAGTCCCTTCTCTATTCTATTCTACCTATACTTATACATTTACAAAATAACCTTTGGTTATCTCCACCCTTTGGGATTCCCCAAATTTCGGTTACAAAAAAATTGTCCTTTTGTGTGATCACTGAACAAATAGAATAAATACAAAATTATACATAGAAAATCTCCATGTGTGAATAGGAGAAAACAAATCACGTGGGACCAATCGAATCATTCATGTATTGCTTCCATGCCACAGCATCTGTAGCTATGGTGTCAAAATTTGTTGGTTCCAAAAATCTAGTTGTGACCTCATGCTTGGACAACTGGGATTTTATGTCTTCCACCCTTGGTGGAGTTACTCTAAGCTGATCCTCCAGTAGGAAATTATTGATTGGAGCTTGCGCCGAATTTTTTTTTATCACCTTTTCATTCATGACTTTAACCAACTCTATATGAATCTCATCCTCTTGCAACCTATCATGTAGGTACTTCAAATGCTCCTCCTGAGCTGGAAACTCTTGCATCTTTTTTGTTGAAGATGTTTGGAATTTGTTGTGCGTTGTCAACACCTTTTTGTAGAATTCTGTGCATTTATCCATAGACTTCTTGAATGCAACTATTAGTCTCTTAGAAGCCTTGTTACTCAAATTTATGATATCGTACTCAATTAGTAACCTTTCTGGACTTTTCATAGGTGCATTTTCCAGAAGTTCTTTATTAGTTTCCAACCAGGTCAATTGAACTTGTATGGTTTCTACAATTTCTTGGGTCCTCATTTTGAATTCAATGGATATCACTGAGATCTCCTGTAATCTGTCTTCTATTTGCTTGACCCTACAAACCTCCTTTTATAGCTTCACATGTACTTGATATATCTTATCTCTAAGCAAGAGAGTGTGCTCTCTAAGAGGTGCTATGTCCATTTTCCGTTCATTAGCTTCTTTCAATAGTACCTGTTATATCCTATTTTTGCTTCTCATTTTAAAGCATTTGCTTGTTTTTTGAAGCTTGGTTTAGTTCATTTTTAAGTTTGGATTTTAGGTTAGTTTAAATCTTTTTCTTTATTTTTTATGTTTGTATTTAAGTGATTTCATAGTTTTATTTTTCCAATTTTGGTTTTATTTAGCAAAATTCATAGTTCAAGGGCTTGTAGGATGTTTATATGAATTAAAGGTCCTAAAAAATATCATAAAGTCTTGATCTAAGTCATTTAACCAAAGTTAACCCTTTGTTATGAGTTGTATTTTTGAAAATTATTGAAATAGGTTTTCTTGTAGCGCAAGCCTGAAAAAGTTACACATGTGCGCTACAAGAAAATCGTGCTATTCAAAAATCATGATTTTTTGTTCAAATTTTTGGAAATTTGTGCATAGGAGAGGTCATTCATACTTGTTAATGGATTTGATACGTGTTCTCGGCCAGAGTGATCATTGTGATAGGTGTTAACAGTTCAAGCAAGCCATCATTAGGGTGAGTCTGAAAGTTATGATACAGAGTAGTGGAATAATGATAATTATCCATGATTGAGGAAAATTCACGTTGAATTATGCATCTCCTGAAGCGCATGAAGAGCATACGAGTTTGTGGCGAATTTTTGGCAGTTTGTAATCAAGTTTTGAAGCAGGTCGGTAATTTAGGGCTTTGAAGGGAAACTATTTGGAACTATTGTGGCGGTCAGAGGAGGATTAAGGAATGGAATTGGACACCTAGTAGACAAGAAAACACAATTCTAGTAGCCAGATTCACTACTCTGACAGGTAGGAGGAGAATTGCTATCATAGTCCATGTATTTGGGTTTATACTGACAGAAGATTAATTATGGAATTTAATGAAGATTGATTGTATGTAAACCTAATTGATACTAAATGTCGAATTTTTTGTCAATAGAATTAATACATTTATCAATTTAATTGATAAAATCTAGTCCAAGGGTTTAGTTTCCCAACATATCATTGTCTGTCGAATTTTCCAAGATCTGAATAGAGTTAGAATTATTTACTGAAAGAAGCAATTTGACAGTCATTTAAAATGAAAAGAAGTGGTAAAACAAATAGAGCTAAACCTTCAGACATGTCTTGGGTTCAGAATTTCACAGACTGTGCAAGATTGTTTTTAGAGGTAATAATTTGGTCAAGAAGCTGAAAAAGAGAGTCACAGTTAAGATTGAGGAGAATAATGGACCAGAAAAATATATGACTCAAGGACATGAAAATGTTGAAGTTGAACAATAGAACAATATTGAGGAAAATGAAATTTCAAAGGCAAAAGTGAAAGAAGTAGAGCCTATAGAAGATATTTTTCATAAAGAACTAAACCAAGGAGTAAAGGAAAATGTGAAAGAACAGGAACAAGTTCCTATTACAATGCAGTCTGAAGATGAGGAAAAGTCATTGTCTGATGAAGCTAGGGTTCATACCAAACAGGATGTACAGAAACAGTCTGAAGAGGAGGTAATGTCACGAGGGATAAAAAGAAAAGTTGTCCAGCTAGCTTCTATAAAACATCAAGGAAAAACTTTAAGCATGTTAGGGGAAATTGGAACAGGTTGGAGGCCCAAGACTATACCTAAGAACAAAATCAGACTGAATATGAAGAAACTGTTAAACCCTAAAATAGATAAAAAGAAAATTACAGTAATTGAAGACTCTTCATCTCAGGAAGAGTTAGAAGAGAATTAAGATCAAAATGAAAAGGACATGAAGGGTAAGAAGCAAATGGTTTCAGAAAATAAATCAGCTTTCACTAAAACCAAAATTTCAGAGATATTTGAGGAAGTTCGAAAGAATGTAATTTTAGACCAACATCAAAATGATTTAAAGAAACAACATTCAGTTATATCAAGCTTTTGTGTAGAGAAAGGAAGGGTTGCTGAGCAATCAACCTAATATTCAGAAGTCCCTGTGGCCATGATAGAGCAGCTGGAAGAAGATGAAGAGATTTTTAAGAAGTTGAAAATCCCTTGGATTCCAGAAGAAATGCATCCAGTATCAGAAGGGAAGTGCATTTATTCTGAAAATGAAAATTTGTAGAGGAGTATCAAACAGTACAAATATCAGATCGAGTACCTACATGAGACAAATGAGGGATTAGTGATTGCCAATAGAAGATTGAGAGAAGAATTAGAAGAGGTGAATGGCCACTATCAGGAATTAATTATAGTTTCTAAGGAGGCTTTGAAAAGAAAAAGATAGACACAAAGTCTGTTTACAGAACCAAAACAAACCATTCAAGAGCTAATACAACAGAATCATGAGCTGTCAAAAAGAGTTGAAGACTTGGAAGCGGATCACCAGAAAGTAAGAAGGAAGACTCAAGCTTTAGAAGGGATAGCTCTTTTAGTAGAGGCTGCTAAGGACTTTTAAAGTGCTTTAAGAATAGTGGTTATTAGTTAGTTTTTGAAAAAGTTATTTTATTTTGTATGACTATAGTCTTATTGAATAATTTGATAGTATGACCTAAAAGTAGTTTTTCAGTTATGTAACTGTCTTTGAGAAACCAAGATAAAAGTAAGGTTGGGAAAAGACTGGGGGTTCGAATTTTGTTACAAGGGGAGGCTATGAAGATCTAGTTTATAAATCTAAGTGTCAAAAAACTCTTATGTATTTTTGAATGACTGATTATGAAATATATGCAACTATAAGCCCTATTTAGCCTATTTGCTGGTTTCATTTCTGATTTGTTTAATCACTCAGTTGATATATTCATTTCTTGTTTGAGGTTATTATTCATGAAATGCTTGTTAATTGTGGATGGGATTCAGTGCTGTGATTATTGTACCTGGTTTATGTTTTATATGTTATGCATCTCAGTCCTTCAATTATGTATGATTTAGTGTTTGTTTTAGCTTTGTGAAGTTTTTACCCTCTTGTTTACAAACTACACAACCCAAACCCTAAAAAACCTATTTTACTTGATTTTATTTTATGAGATTGTGTTGGCTTGTTCTTTTGTAGTCTGAGAACAATTTTTGGCACTAATAGTACCTCTAAGGAACTATTCTATGATTCTAATTCTGCAATTCTAACTTTATACTCCTTTGCTTGCTTGTCAGCTGCGGACCTTTGTATCTCCATCTTTGTCATATTCCTTTCTAGGTCCTTTTCTCCGTCAAGGATAGTATTTGACAGTTTTAAAGAATCATTTTCTACCTCCAAAATCCGATAATATTGCTGAAGCTTCTCTAAGTTCGAAAGAGTAGCATCATACTTTATTTTTTCTTCTCGGCCTAATTTCTCTTCCTTCCTCAAGTTTTCTTTCATTTGTGCCATTTTATCCTTATACTGTTCCATTGCTCCTTTTAGCTTACTAACATTATATGCATTTGCGTGCACAGTTGCAATACCCATTGAGGACAACTGTCCTAGATCCTTCTCTATATTTCCTACAACATTTTTCTCAGTTACTATTGTAACTTCGGGATGGGTACCCATTTTCAAAGTATTTTCGGTTCTCCATACAATGGATTTCCGCTTGGGATCAAAAAATACATTTTCCAAACATGCAATTTCATGTTGTTTTGACGGTGTGAAAGGTACCAGCCCCAACTTAGCAATAAGGAGGTGACCTCCTGTTAGTATATCTCCTGAGGTGGAAGGAAGATTCTTCAGATTGTCCTAAGTAGGACTTTGTTCCTGATTCTCCCTATATAGTCCTTCTTGAATCTTGATCCTTCTTACTCTTTTCCTCTGTATCCTCCTTTTGACTTTGTGCTTCCTCAACTATTGATATTTTTTCCTCCACAATATTCTTCTTGATGGATTTTTCTTTCTGCCTCTGTTCCTCTTCTTTTTCTTACTTGGTCTCTTCAGCCAATAGTTTCTTTGCACCTTCTGCTAATCTACGTGTTGTTTCCTCCTTTTCTTTCTGTGCAGCTTCTTCATCCTGTCCTTTTTGTTTTGTATTACTATTGCTACTACATTTTCCTCCAGACACAGTGATCTTCCTTCTGAGCTACTTTTCCACAGCGGTCATCTTGCAAGCATTTCAATATACTTCCTCATCCTTATCCACATGATCAGTGTATTCTAAGTTCACTTTTAGGAGTGCACGGTGTGCTTCAACTTTACCTTGGGAATCATTTCTATGAAATCTCTTTTCACCAAAATTAAAGATTTATATCTATTTCACAAACTGTGTTGCACTCTTAAATTTAGAAAACTTATCAATACCGACATAGAATGGCAGTGACAGAAAAACAACCTTCTTCAAGTCGAACAAATACTCCCGAAACCATCCAAGAAGATCTTTCTGAATTCTTCTTTATGTACTAAATAATCAGTGGCATACTTGGGAAGCAATGAAGTTGATTTGGTTCCCCCATAAATCCTCAAGTAGGTTTCCTCTTCAGAAAATAATTAGTCTCCAAATTATTTTATGGAATCCAAAGCACCTTCAAACAGACACTTACATTCCTTCAAGAAAACTAAGTGGTATTGGGGCATTAAAACTCCTTACAAATCAGCTTGTAATGACTGTGGTATTTGTGAGCCCACAAGATCTGGTATGATGCATAAATGGGAATCTTTCCTTCCTTGCACTTGTAGTTGAGCTTCTCAAAAGGATGAAAATGGAGTATACAGTCAATAATAAAAGATCCCATATAAAAATTAGATTTTTGTCAGTGTAATCTTTCTTGGGCTGCAGTTATGCAGGAGGAAAAAATGTTTGCTTCTATATCAACCCAGTTAAACATGGTCCCTATCATGGTTACATCATATATTAGAGGTACCAACCCAATCTTGTAAAAATTCCATCGAATCTACCAAAAATCCTATTAATCATAAGATCTACTAGCCTGTATGGGGTGTGCAGATTGGCAGTTTCGTACTCCTTGGATGCCTTTTGTCGAAAGGTATTTCCTTTGACTATCATCATATTTGTAACTCCAATGTAATCAATAGTCAAACTGTTTATCCAATCAGTTGTCATGCTGACTTCTGAAGTTGGCAACTTGTAAGATTTAGCTATGAACGCTGGGGTGAAGGAGGAAAATCCTTTATCCTCAACATTGTACATGATCACCTCCCTTGCATCAACCTTAGACAAAATCCATCCAATGACATCAGGGAAAGGAAAAGGATTTGGTCTTGTGGATACTTTTGTGATTCCTGATCTCAATATGTTATTAAATAGGGTTAGATCCTCCAAGTTTGCATCTGGAACCTTTTTCTCCTAGAGCATATGATAAATCTGACCCCATTTAAATTTAGGCTCGGCCCTTGTGACAGATTTAGTATCTTCATATATTATCTCTACTCTCGGTGTGGGTGTGATTTCGACATCAGATTCATCATCTGCAACCTTGGCTTTCTTCTTTCCTTTCTTAGGCATGGTGTCTGGTACAAACTGCGCCTGCAACAAATAACAAAATTTTCGAGAATCCCTCAGTTAGAAACCACATGCATCATATATAAGAAATAAAACAACACTGTAAAATTTTCAATCCATATAAGGAAATCATTATTTCTCTTAGTAGAACAAGCTTAACCAGTATGTTTTACCATATTGTATTTACCCATAGAAATGATCTCGTACTGCAAACTTCGCACATCACCAAAAATAACGCCTATGACATACTAAAAAATAAGCAACATATCATAGGGATATTAAAACCAAGAAAACCCTAGCTCGTAGGTGAGCGTTGTTTGCATCATCTCAATCCTAACTCATCATTCTAGGGCACAACCCAGGGTTTTGCCAAAACACCACTGAAACTTTAAGCATAACTCTATGAAACTCACGGCCTACGGGTACCAATCCAAAATCCAAAACAAAGTGATTCTGTAGCTTCGAACACCAGGGCCAATACCTTTCGACAAGGAAACAAGGTGGAAAAAACCAGAAACCTACATGGCTCGCATGGCTTATGTTATAGCTAATTTTACCACACATGGTTGATCACACTTTTATGGCCTTCCTTGTCCCTGTGCAGACTCTTTGGACCCCATGGACTATTTTTTTACCTTTGATGTTTCCAAGATCATCCTTAAAAACACTCATTATTTGTTGTACACGAATTTTAATCCCTTTCTCGTGTATATACACGGATATTGCCCATGAACCTGCGTACATCAGGATGTGTGAAAAAGGACAAATGTTTTTGGAGTTTTCCTTGATGTGGATGTAGAAATTCAGGCCTGCAGTAGATTAATTTCACCCACAACAATTAACAATTGATCATGCAAATTATCAACAATGGAGACTGAATATGGAGCTGTAACACAAAATTATATTAACTGAGTGTACAATAGCCAACCCTATAATATCATAGGCTTCTGAATATATAGAATACATGAGCAAATCGAATGCATAAGGAAGCATCCAAATCTAGCATAAAGCAGGCTTACCCAATATAGGAAAATCCCCCATAGGTGTAAAAAGCTGATCCCAAATCTATCAAGGACCCCACGAATTAGCAAGGGCGCATGGGCAAGCTAAAGAGTGGTCAAATGGAAGCTCATACATGCTTTTGCATGGAGGAAAGAGTGGAGGAGGAAGAGGCAACAAAGATGATTCACCTCACCTAGTCTTGCTTTCCTATGTGCCTTAAAACACTGAAAAAGCAGGCAATAAAGCAGAAAAAGTAGAAGGGCGCCTAGGAGGCCAGGAATAAAGTAGATTTGATTCCCAGGACTTTCCCAAGCGCTCCATGAGTCAATAATGGCAAGTTTGACCTCTATGGATAGGCAATTGACAACTTGCACATGGTGGGACTCATGGACTAGGAAAATAAGACAAAATAAATGAAATAATGTCTAAGTGGGTAAATACTATGGGTTGATTATTCTAACAGTGGATCCAAGTCACTTGTCTCTTGTCCTTCCATATGCTTCGATATCGCTCGGATTTGACCTTCCATTACCCCATTGAAGCACCGTATAAGGAATTCTTTGGATACATTGAAGAGGAGGAATTGAAGAGCAAGAAACCTATAGTCCATTGTTGCCATAGCTTGCTTATACTTGAGTCTGCATCCCTTTGTCCCTTGGAGCACTTTTTGTTCTTCCCAATATTTCCTTTGCTTGTGAGCTTGCTAACGAGAGATGGAGGATTGAGGTGGTGGAGGCCTAGGTGGAGGACTCAGTTTCTTCGGTTTGCAGACATGCCAACAGAGGTTGTCACTTGTGTAATCTCTGATTTATTTAATATAAATATCTTTTCTTGTCCAATGATGTGCATTTAAATGAATACTAAATCCATGGAGGTGTTTAATTACTTATATATGATTGATTATATATGCTAGAGTAGGCCTAACACTATATCATATAGAATGCTTGCTTTGTTCACTGTTGTTGAGAGTAAATTGCTAATGCAAGAGGCATTGGAAAAATCTCAACAGGGATCTACTACAACCATTCGAAATCAGGTATTTTTTGAGATCCTTTAGTGTTAGATGTGTTAGTTTTTCAACATTAAGCTAGCATTATGTTAGGATATTTGCTGAGAGAATAGCAAGTACAACAATCAAACACAAGAGACAATGAACACAGTGTTTTTTATCGGGGAAACCATAAATGGAGAAAACCCCGCAACTTCCTCAGAGATAGAATCAATCACCAAAATAGTAAAAGCCCCAAAACAGTAAGTGATCTCCCAACAGCAGTAATCTTCTTCTTGACTAGCTCCAGTGTCTTCTCCTTCCTCACTTATGCGCTACACTTGAGTGAGTGAGTGATGTGTGTGATAAATAGAGAGGCTCACTCTCTATTTATATTCTTTCGTTCACTTGAAGTGCACTCCAAGATGTCGGCCTTACTTAACAATTACTTACTAGAGCCGACATCTCTAGGAGTGTCTAATAACCCTAGTGCCCCGAAACTGCGGGGACTTTAACTCTTACACAATCGGAGAGTTACCCTCTATGACTTGACATGACTTGTTTACATTATTGATCCTCCTGTTCGGAACATCAGGGCATGACAACATGACTCAAATACATAATAGATACATCTCGAAATAAACATCGGGTTACAATACATAAGATACATAGATGAATACATTCCGAAGTTACAAATACATCAACACTCCCTCTTAACTAGGAAGGTATTCTTTCGACAAAATTTTCGGCACTGGTCTTCTTCTCTGTATCAGCTAGATCATCTCATATTCAAGTCATTTTCATCTTCAAGTCATCTTCGTCTTCAAGTCATCTTCGTCTTCAAGTCGTCTTTGTCATCGGATCTAGATCGTCTCTCGATCTGGATCATCATGGGACATCATCATTGGATCTGGATCATCACTCGATCTAGATCATCATTGGCTATCATCACTGGATCTGGATCATCACTGCTAGATCATCATCACTGGATCTGGATCATCACTGCTGGATCATCATCACTGGATCTTGATCATCACTGGATCTGGATCATCATTGGTGCTATCTCATGATTCTTCTCATCATAGGAAGTTCTACAAAGCCAGCCATTTTTTATTCTGGTTGTAGGCCTAGCCTCCATATAGGTCTTTTCCAGCACTTATATCTGATCAACACATGATACGAAGAATGGCTCATCATTTCTATTTGATTAACACATGATGTGAAGATAGATACCGCACTTACATATGATCAACACATGATACGAAGAATGGCACGCCCAACACTTACATCTGACCTACATGTCAGAAAGGCATGCCCAACACTCACATCTGACCTACTCATAAAAAAGGCCCAGCACTTACATCTGATCAACACATGATTGAAGAAAGGCTCAACATCTCTATCTGATCAACACATGATGTGAAGATAGATACTACACTTACATCTGATCAACACATGATACGAAGAATGGCACTGCACTTACATCTGATCAACACATGATGCAAAGAATGGCACAACACTTACATCTGATCAACACATGATGCGAAGAATGGCTCAGCACTTATATCTGATCAACACATGATGCAAAGAATGGCTTTGCACTTACATCCATCCAGGAGGGAACACATCCTGCTCACAATGATGGAAGGGCTTGCACTCATATCTAATCTTATAGGGACCAATCCTACAGTCATATCAGAATGGCCCCCAGTCTTCCTCGACTGAGCTACCTAGTAACTGACAAGGTGCCTCCATTCTCCTAGAGAATGGAAGTTGCCCTTACATCTAACCTGCTCGACGAAATGGCCAACACTCACATCTGACATGGAAGGAACTTAATCCTTTAGCCATGACAAAATGGTTCAGCCCTTACATCTGATCAAGTGGGAACACATCCCTCTATCACATCAGAATGGCTACTCAGTTTTTACATTGAGTGTTCCTGGTAACTGACCAGGTGCCTCCATTCCTAGAATGACAATTTCCCTTACATCTGTCCTACTTGATAGAATGGCCAGCACTCATATATGACATGGAAGGGAGAAACCCTATCACCATGACAGAATGGCTCAGCCCTTACATCTAACCATGGAAGGAACCAATCCTCTCACCATGTCAGAATGGCTATGGGTCTCATCACTTTCTCTTGGAGGGAACCTCGATTTGGAGAACACCAAGCTTTTCCCTGAAGTACACGAAATTCAGCCTAGCCAATGGCTTCATCAACACATCAGCTATATGTTCCTTCGTTGCAACATACTGGAGCTTCACTGCTCCCCTCTGCACCATATCCATGATATAGTGATACTTGATCTCGATGTGCTTCAACTTGTCATGGAACACTGGATTCTCTGTCAACTTTACGCAACTCTGGTTGTCACAATGTATACAAGTAGCATCCAACTAGAGATCAAATATATCAGACAGTAGCTTCCGCAGCCATACTGCCTCACAACTAGTTGAACAAGCTGCAACATACTCTACTTCAGCTGTACTCAGTTCCACATAGGATTTCTTCCTGCTAAACCAAGAGATCATACCTGATCCCATATTGAAGCAACAACATCCTGAAGTACTCTTCCTATCGATGGCACTGCCTGCCCAATCTGAATCAACATAACCTTCCAAGTTAATCTTTTGATTCACATCGTACTTGAGCCCATAATCAATTGTACCCTTCAGGTACCTCAAAACATGCTTTGCAACAATCAAGTGAACACTTCTTGGATCTGTTAAGTACTGGCTCAAGGTGTTCACAACAAAGCAAATGTCTAGTCTCATGTTCGTCAGGTACATCAATGACCCAATCATCTGACTATACATCATAGCATCAACCAAATCTGATGAAGCATCACATAATAGCTTCAGGTTCGATGCCATGGGTGTGGTCATAGCCTTGCATTCCATCATCCCAAACCTCTTCAGGATCTCTATTGCATACTTCCCTTCTCCAAGGAAGATTCCATCTGTACTCTGCCACACCTCCATACCTAGAAATTAATGCATCATCCCCAAGTCCTTCATTTCAAACTCAACAGCAATATTTCTCTTTGTATCAGCAATCAACCCATCTGTACCTGTCACAAATAGATCATCTACATATAGTAGAAGCATCACTGGGTTTCCATCCTCAATTTTATAGTAAAGGTTAGAATCTGCTTTACTCTTGGTAAAGCCCAAACTGGATAGAAAGCTATCAATTCTGCCGTACCAGGTCCTGGGTGCCTGTTTCAAACCATACAGGGCTTTCTTCAATCTGCATACATGAGACTCTCTGTCATGTGTCTCAAAACCGAGTGGCTGTTCTACATACACATCCTCTTCCGTTACACCATTCAAGAAGGTAGTATTGACATCCATTTGGTGTATCTTCCATTTCATCACTGTAGCAATATCAAGTACTGATCTAATGGAAGTGTATCTGGCTACAGGTGCAAAGGTTTCTTCATAATCTATTCCTTCTTTCTGAGAGAAACCCCGAGCTACAAATCTTGCTTTATACTTTTCAATGCTACCATCTGCAGCATGCTTGATCTTGTAGATCCATTTGGAAGTTACAACTGAATTCCCTTATGGTATTGGGACAACATCCCAAACATCATTCTTCATGATCGATTGATATTCTTCGATCATAGCATCCTTTCATTCTTTCTGTTTTGCTGCTTCTTCATAACTAGAACGTTCTTTATCAATGAAATCACATAGTAAAGCTACTTACCCGGAATTGGATCTGGTTCTCTTTCTTTCTCTGTGATTCTCTTCTGGCGCCCCATATCTTTCTGCACCTTGGATAAGTTCATGTACCCAATCAGGTTCCCTCTTATGGGGATTCTTCTCCAGAGGTGGATCTACAAGTCTTTGTGGTTCTTCGACATCTCGATCTTCTTCTTGATCTTCTTCGTTCATGGTTGTGTCATGAATTCTGGGTACTTCTGCTTCTTCAGGTTCTTCAGTAGGTCTCTTTCTGGATTTGTTGTAAGCTATGTCTTCATCAAATGTCACATCCCTACTGATGTCAATCTTATTGTATCCTGGGAAATAGATTCTGTAAGCCTTCAAGCTTTCAGAGTATCCCACAAATATGCCCTTGTTGATTGCATGGGTAGACCCGGGTTTACTATAATTAATCAACAACACCCAAAAATCACTGGCCCTTTCGGCGACAGACTGCGAAGCGATCTAAAGTCTCACCCGAAGTGAATCTAATGGTTTGGCCAAGACTCAAGTGTCTTGGACCAGGTTCTGCGCATCCTACTTCTTCTTTCTTACTCCTGCGCGCCACTAGATCAACTAGCTCTGCACATCGCGCATCCCCTTCTACTCGTAGCACTTTTACCCGTGCGATGCTTAACCCTGCGCAGGTCGCATGATTTCCTCTCGCGTCACACAACTTCCACTTACTCACAATATTTCCAACCTTATCGCATCTCTGCGCACCACGGAACACCCAACCTCTCCTCAACGCTAAGCCCTCAGCTCGCAGCACCGCGCACCACAGCTCCTCTGCCGGTGCGATATCGCCTTTCTACGATATCTTACCACTACGACTTTGCGCTCTTAGCATTGACTGTGCCGATGTGCGAAACTCAGCTTCTTAGAAGTTATATTGTGATTAACTGGTCATTAGAAACAGACGTAAAGGAGTCTTTAAACAGTCTACTAAAATACTCCAACTTATCTCTATCTTCTTGTATTATCATGAGCTGAACAATACATACATTCACTCACTCCAACTAACATTACATGCATAATAACCAGTAACAATAAGCAAATACAATCACATTCATACAACACATAACACGCAGGTTTAACGTGGTTCACCCCCAGGATGGGAGTTACGTCCACCAAACTGTGCTTCTATTATATATCTTGAGGGAAGTTAGCACAGTCTGTTGCACCGCATGCGCAGCGCGAGATCTCTTCTAGATCTCTGGTCTATTTCTATCTCTATATTGCCTTTCTTTCAATATATACTTCCCTCTCTGTTCTCTCTGTGGATGGTTACATACAGACTCAAATGAATCACAGACAAGCTAGGTGTCTGGATCGTTACAACGCAATCTGTCTGACTGATTCCTGAGTCTACAAAATAATCGACTAACCAACTAACTAACTAACTGATTAGCTAACCCTTTACAATACAAAATGCAAGATTTTATAGGCGGCCCGAAGGTCTCACCATTACAACACTGTGGGCCTATCCCAGCAGTAACCCAAACCCTAATTAGTGATAGTCGGTCCTCTCTGTCCTTGAGGTAGCCGCTTCCCGTCACACGACAGCTCTCTGCAGTCTTCCATGCTTCCCGGCACTGACCATGGGTACTATGCACCGCTTCTCTTTCTATCCTTCGCCTTCAATGCTTGAGCCTCGTTGCTCCTTCTTCTTTATGAGGGTCACTGAGCCCTCCTGTCTTCCGCCGCTGCCTTCAATGCAGTGGTTGAGCTTTCTTCTCTCGGTCGCTCGGGTACTGTTGCCTTCTTGACTTTTCTATCCCAAAAGTCATGGTTTTCGGCTCTGCTCTCCAGCTGGAAACGTGCTACGGCGTCGTAGCTCTACCCTGTCTTCTTTTCACCAATGCTTTATCTTTCCGCCAAAACTTATCTCTTTCAGCCACAACTAGCAGCTTCTTCTGTAGCTGCGGGACCCTGCTCCAACAGTCCCCTAACACTTACTTGTGGCTCGTCCTCGAGCCACCTGCAACAGGCTTCTCCTGCTGCAACTTATCCTGCGCCTCCTGCGAAGTCTTCTGCAAATTCTGCCGAAGTCTTTCAACTTCGCTCTGTATTACCTCGACATGTTCTTTCTGGAGTTTCGGTAACTTAGTCCGCTGGGCTCTCTTATCCTTTCTGCCCATAGTCCCGGTTTCGCTCTCTTCGTTCTTTCTACTTTATGAGCGCTCTAGTGTTTGAGAAGTGTTCCACAGATATCCTTGCCTTTTTATCTGGGTTAGAACTTTTATCACAAGGAAAATCTGTATCTTCCATCCTCCTCAAACCTTTTCTTCCATCTAGAGCCTCGTGGACAGAGAAGAAGCAACCCAGGAACTCCGCTCTGAGAACAAGCCTTTGTCCTCGTTCTGGAAGTCTCCCCTCCGCTGGGTTTGCAGTCTTCTTCCACTTCTCTTCTCTTCGAAGTGGTCCAGGTCCACATGCTGCTGCTGACCCTCAGGTTTCTGTTTCAGTACCTTTGCCATGTTTCGTGCTTTTCTTAGCTGATCAGATAGGGCAGTGACCTTCTCCCGTTGCTTTCTTTTTCTCATTTTTACCTTCCTTCTAGCGGGAGATTTCTTCTCATCAGTCTTCTGCTCTGCTTTCTTATCTTCAGTGGTCGGCTCGACGTTCTTCTTCTCCTTAGTAGAGACTTTAGTGACAAATTCTACTTCTGGCGCTTGACTCTTCATCCTTAGCGACTGTCTAGCTTGTGCTGTACTTAATTTCACAACCCTGGGTGATGTCGCCATGGTGGATCTACGGTCACCAGGACCAGGGTCAAAACGTCTCAACATGCCTTCTAGAGGTTCACTTTTAGTCAGAATCCGCTTGGCTCAATACTCTGGGCGTGCAGTGGCTTCGAAATCTGGAAGTCACTGTACTCTGCAACTTAATTGGCTCTGCTCAGGGGATACTTAGCACTGGCTTGCATGGCTCTCAAGATTTGGAAACTGTACCCTTCCTTCCTGAAGGATGTCTGCTTTTATGCCGAAGGCATACTACCGGACGCAATGGTTATCCCAGGTCACACCCATTGGTCATCATAATTACCTGGACAAGACCCTACCCGTCATTCTGATCTGTCATAATTGCTGAAATCTGCTCACGTGTCCCTCCCAGCGTGCATATCTCGGCACCGGTGTCGTCGGGGATTTACCAAATCTGGAAAAATTTATTAAACTGCTGCCAAATCTACGGTAGGGTATACCGGTCATTTCTTCATTAACTACCTGTCAGATAGTGACTTGACTAGCCCACTGTCGGTTGCAAACTGAGTATGTGGCAGGCAGAAACGTCTTACTGCTGCGATGCAACTCCGCATCACCTACGCAAACAAATAGTGTTAAATTTTTTTTTTTTTTTTTTTTTGGGTGTAGACTCCTTCCCGGTGCGATGCCTCCTTTCAACTACACTGGACATCTGCACGACGAGGCTGGTTTAAGCTAGGGCTGATAGGTGAGGTGGCTATCACTATAGAGCTTCAGCCTACTGCCATTGATCCATGTGGGAAAGAGCTCCCCATTCAGCTGGATGAGCTGAACAGCACCTCCTTCTGTGACTTGTTGTATCTGATATGGCCCCAGCCAATGCGTCTTAAACTTCCCTGGGAACTTGATGAATTTGCTGTCATAGAGGAGCACCAGGTCTCCGATTTGGAAAGTCTTATTCTTAATGTGCCTGTCATGCCAAGCTTTTTCTCGGGCCTTCTGCACTTTCTGATGGAATCCGGCGATGAACCTGTCTTATTCTAAGGCGAGCAACTGTGCTAGCCTTGCTTCGACTGTGTCTGTATCAGTCATCTCGGTAATCTGAGCGATTCTTAAGCTGGAAAGAATATACTCCATAGGCATAACAGCCTCTTGTCCATATACTAAGCTGAAAGGTGTGTGTCCCGTAAGTTTCTTGCATGTGGTTCTGTATGCCCATAAGACAGCGTTAACTCCGAGGTCCCAATCATTCCTCTGGCTATTACAGATCTTAGTGAGAGAATTTTCTAAAACCTTGTTGAAGGCCTCCACTGTACCATTAGCCTGCGGATGGTAGGGAGTGCTCTTATGGTGCTGGATCTGGAATTCTTCTGTTAATGCCTCAATAGTGCTGTTTAAGAAATGTGTACCTTGGTCACTCATCAAAATTACTGGGCATCCAAACCTGCTGATGATGTTTTCAAAAAGGAACTGCGCAGCTGTAGCAGCATCACAATTTCTGACTTCCTTGGCCTCTGCCCATCTGGTGAGGTATTCTGTTCCAGTGATAATGTATCTCGCACCAGTGCACTTCCCGGGTGGGTTGATTGGACCCAAAAAATCGATAGCCCATTTGTCGAATGCACGCAGTGTGACTTGTGGTCGCAGTGAAATTTCATCGCGTCACGAGGGTTTTCCTACCCTTTGGCAGATATCGCAGCATCTACAGAAGTCCTTCGTGTCTTTATGCAGTGTAGGCCACCACAAGCCTACCTCTAGGATTTTCTGCGCAGTCGGTTTTCCTGCGAAATGTCCTCCTGCAGTTCCTGAATGAGCCTCTTTGATAATAGTGTCTTTCTCGTGTGGCATCACGCATCTGCACAGAACTTCATCCGGACCTAACTTGTATAGACATCCTGCAATGAGGGTGAAGTCTGCTGCCTTAACAACCAACTGCTTCTTTTGCTGCTTAGTAAAGTCATCAGGTGCTACTCCTGTAGTGAGGAATTGAATGATGTCGGCATAGTACTCATCTGCAATCTGTATGGAAAACAACGGTGCATCTGGCAGATTGTCTTCTAGGTTACTGGGCTCTTCTCCCGAGTCTAACCGCGACAGATGATCCGGTCCTGCATTCAGTCTTCCTAGTTTCACAATGATTTCAAAATCATATTCCTGGAAGAGGAGTAACCATCTGCAGATTCTCCCCCCTAACACTGGTTTATTGACTAGGTACTTCAATGCGGAATG
>LPNX010476246.1:20646-85432 GCA_001517045.1 Pseudotsuga menziesii
TTAGTCTTAGATCACCTATGTGCTTATTGATTAACCCAAATATAGTCCAATCATCAAAATATACTTCCAAGAATTTATGAATGTATTCTTTAAATACAGCAACTACTACTCTAGAAAATATAGCTGGTGCATTCTTAAGACCAAAGGGCATTACCGTATACTGGAACAAACCCCATTCTGTTGCAAATGTGGTCTTGGATCGATCTTCTGGGTGTATTCTGATCTGGTGGTAGCCTGAAAACCCATCAGTGAAGGAGTAGACCTCTTGTCCTCCCACGTTGTCTAATACTTCATCGGTGAACGATGTTGGAAATGGATCATGAAGTGATGCATCGTTGAGTTTTCGCAGATCAACACAGATCCTAATGTCCCCTTTTGTTTTCTTCTCTTGCACTACCATAGGGCTAACCCATTCGCTTTCCTCTACTGGTTCAATGATGCCTGCTGTTAGCATTTTATCAATTTTGTCCTTTACTTTTTCTTTGTAGCGCGAATTCAATCTGTATGGACGCTGCTTAACTGGTCTAGCATCCTCCTTTAATGGTATCCTCATGACTCCCAAGTCTCCAATTATTCCCTTCATCTCTGTGAACTTGGTGGGAAATAGGTCTTGATAATCATGTAGCAGATCTGCAATCTGTCCAACTGTTTCATCATTCCAGTAGTCTCCAATAGAGGAAAACTTAGGTTCTTCGTCTGTGCCAATATTGATTTTTTTAATCTTGATGGGCTTGGTGATCGTTAGAATCTCTAGCTGTGGTCCCTCCACTTCGTGAGTGCCTTCTGATTCTGGAATGTTGGTATTGCAAGGATCCTCATCCGCTTCCTCTGATTCTGATGTAAAATTGTAGCATTCCAACACCTCTTCTAGCTAGATAGTCCACTTAGGTTGGACTGGTACTGAGATGGTGTGATCCTCAAAAATCTTTCTCTTGATGATATCTAGGGCCTGAGCAACACTTGGATATTCTGACTCAAATGCAAAGGTGAGTAGGAAGCTGTCTATCATAAGCGGCCATGTGGTTGTTCCTTTGCGCAGCTCGGTCTCTGTATACCAATTCCTTGGAACTGTGTCCATTGTGTGAATGAATCTGTGAACCCATTCATCCTCTGGAATGTTCGACCAGTTCTGTTCACATATCTGAATGTGTACCCTGGGGTCAGTTTCTCCTGTGTACTTGTGCTGAGCATACCTTCTGTCGTTGAAAAATCTGATCGCCATCAGTCTTTTGATATTATGCCATGATGTGATATGTTCTTTATGCGCATACCACCATCTTGCAGGTGTAGCTTGGACTGCAAGATCCATAGCTACGATCCTCTGCTCAGGAGGAATTTGTTGCTCAAATTGTTCAAGAAAGTCTTGGATGTCTGTCAGACCATGATATGATGGAGTCTCAGCGATATCGGCACCAATCCATCACAGTGATTTACTTATAAATGCACATATGCGCGATGAGACTTCGTAAAGTCTGTTCTGCCAGTTTTCTAGACCAACATCCGAATCCGATGCGCATGAGCTGTCGCATCGCCAGCTAATATGCCCTTCTGTAGTGGGATTGATATAGTCATTCTGGTTTGCTGTCATCTGGTAGAGACTCTCCATATTATGTGCCTCTTCCTCTGCTCGGATAGGTTCGATATATCTAGGTCCTTGGTAGGGATCCAGCGGTGCGATGACCCAGATCTGTGCATCCTCAAAGGTCATTTGTCTTTTCTTTAGATCAATGACAGCTTTGCTGCCAATTGCCCAATCAATACTCAGTAGTGCTGGATATGGTTGACTATCACCAATGATTTCTATAACCTCGAAGTCCACAAAAGTACGAACTCCATCAATATCAACTAGCACCTGCGATAGTCGACCCAATGGTGATACTCACTGCTGATTAGCTAGTCTCAGGTGGATAGGTGATAGGGCTAACTGAGGACTACCCATCTGTTCCCATGTTTGCTTGGTTAGAACATTCACCTCTGATCCCAGGTCTAAAACAACCTCATCCATTTCAAACTCACCGATCTGGGCTGTGAATTTCATCTCTCTTCCTGTCCTTGCATGTCTTGTAATATTATGGACATCGCGGTGTGCACTGCCCGAGAGAGAGGGTTGCTGACACTGATCTATCATACGCTCTAGCTCACCAACAGCTTTATCATTTCTTAGGAGTTTTAAGCAGCTGTGCAGGAAGGTGTGTAGACTTCCTGTCGATTCATCCTCATCACCTCTTCCGGATGTGGTAGCCTACTGTGCTTGCTCAGGGCTATCGCTACAAGGTACTTGCTGTGGTACGCCCCTAGACGACGGTACCTGCAGTCCTGCTGGTGTAGGTGCATCAAAGGAAGCCTTAGCTTCATGAAAGGTCTCCTTATTCTTCTGTAGGTCGAGTGCGGCTGCTTTAGTAGGAGCTCTGCGCACCCACCCCTAACTTGTGTTCTGTCCGGTCTCCTGCGATGTGCCACTGGTGGAAGCACCGCTCCGAGTCACAATGTTAACTACTGGTTCTGGTTCCTTAGGTTCAGCAGCAATAAGCTGGATGTTCTGGTGTGCGGCTGGTTTAGGGTCTCTGATCTTAGCTATCAAGATAGGACACTCTTCGATAGTATGATCATAAGACTTGCAGTAGTTATAAGTAGTAGTGGCGTTCTGGCAGTCCCTAGCATAGTGTCCTACAATGCCACAATTATAACAAGTGACTGGTCCACGACCTTGGCCAAAACTTCCTCCTCGTGCGAAGCCTCCTCCACGGCCTCGTCCTCTGAATCCTCCTCCATGGCCTCCATACGTCTGAGCCGGCTGTGGTCCTGTTGCTGGACCCTGTGTGTCTGCTTGGAATCTGTACACATCTTGTGTTCTTTCTGACAGGAGATCATAAGCTCGGCAATCTTATGGATCATGCCCGATAGATTTACAGAAGATACAATATAGGTTTTTAGGTGTCTGCACATACTTTTGAAGTAAAGGGCATTGCTGAGGCGGGTGTCCTTGTGTTCTACATATTTCACACCATGGCCCTTGTGTTCGTGGTAAGGGGTTAGGAGCCCCTGATGCTAAATATTCGGTAAATACTGGACAGTTGTCTTTACTGTGGCCCTATTCTCTGCACTTTATGCACCATATGTCTTGCATAACCTCTTTCCATTTTTTAAGTTCATGTATCTGTAATGTGAGGTTGACCAACTGGGTCTATAGGGTTGTTATGCCCGTACTGGTTTCTGCTAAAGGTGAAGCCTCTAGCTTCATTTCCATCTCTAGCGCTTCATCTTGAGTAGTGAGTTTCTGTTGCATTAGTGGCATTCTGATATGAGGGAGCAGCGCTGCAATAAACCATTCTTTATGCTGCTCCGGCGCAAACTCAAAAATGACTTGGTCTATAAGAGCTTTGAATTTCTGGTCAAAGTCCCATACTGACTCTGATGGTAACTGTTTAATATCCTTAAGTTCTGTAATGCACTGGGACTCAGACTTAGGTTTCTTGAACTCTTTGATCATGGCGTTCTTGACCTGGGCGAGCATCTTGGGTAATGTAGTATACTTTATGTACCATGTCAAGGCTCTGTCTCTGAGTGTGGTAACCAACTGTACAAGTTTAGGGTTATCATCGTTGATTGCTTTAATGGTCCACATAGCTTCGCATAGGAACCAATGCTGTTCCGAGTCTTTTGCTCCTGTACCTTTAAAAATAGGTAGCTTCATGTCGTCTCCCATTCTATTTCTCTGTGGTGGGTTCTGACTGACTGGAGTACTACCACTCAGCGGTGTAGGTGAAGGTGCTGTAATAGGAGTAGGTACTGACTGTGAACTACTAGATGGAGTACCTACGGGATTATTCTGAGTCCCTGTCTGCTTCTGTGGAGTATAGGGGTGGTTAGGGATACCCCCCTCTGGTTCTTTGGTGGTGCTAGGGCTCTGTTGTCTAATACTGTTTGAACTGTCTTCAAATATAGGAGAACTAAAATCTACTTTATACTTCTTTCCACTACGTGTTCGTCCAATGTCATCAAAATCACTTTCAAACTCTTGTGACATTACTAGCTTTACTTATTCATCTGAGACTAGATCCATTGTTCCTTTTTCATATAGCAGCATCTTAAGGGACAAGTTTAGAGATCTTAGGTACTTACCACGATATCCTCTGAAGAAGTATTGTTCGGCTGCGCTGAAGCTCTTTCTCTGGTCAACTGCAAACTCTGTAACGTAGCCTTCGAGCACACTGGTAAGCCAGAAGTCCACTGCTCTCGTAATCAGATTGTCAAGGTTCTGTACGGTCTAAATAAGCTCCGGTGTCCAGACGATGTTTCTTTTCTTCTTGAATGTGTTCGTATCTGTCAACTTGGATAACCAATCGAAAAGCTCATTTCCGTAGGTTACAAAAAATATAGCATGTATGTCTGAAGCGATATGCTTCTCTAGCCAGGCCTCTGTGCTTAGTCTCGGACTCCTATTCTCTTTCTTGGCGAACTCCCTTAAGTCTGAATCCAGCCACTGGTGAAATTATTCTCTCGTAGGATGCCAACAGAACATTGAATTCCAGTCATTCAAACCGGAAACGGAACCATTTGTTGATTGCATGGGCAGACCCGGGTTTACTATAATTAATCAACAACACCCAAAACTCACTGGCCCTTTCGGCGACAGACCGCGAAGCGATCTAAAGTCTCACCCGAAGTGAATCTAATGGGTTGGCCAAGACTCAAGTGTCTTGGACCAGGTTCTGTGCATCCTACTTCTTCTTTCTTACTCCTGCGCGCCACTAGATCAACTAGCTCTGCGCATCGCGCATCCCCTTCTACTCGCAGCACTTTTACCCGTGCGATGCTTAACCCTGCGCAGGTCACACGATTTCCTCTTGCATTGCAAAACTTCCACTTACTCACAATATTTCCAACCTTATCGCATCTCTGCGCACCGCGGAACACCCAACCTCTCCTCAACGCTAAGCCCTCAGCTCGCAGCACCGCGCACCGCAGCTCCTCTGCCGGTGCGATATCGCCTCTCTGCGATATCTTACCACTACGACTTTGCGCTCTTAGCGTTGACTGTGCCGATGTGAGAAACTATGCTTCTCAGAAGTTATATTGTGATTAACTAGTCATTAGAAACAGACGTAAAGGAGTCTTTAAACAATCTACTAAAATACTCCAACTTATCTCTATTTTCTTGTATTATCATGAGGTGAACAATACATACATTCACTCACTACAACTAACATTACATGCATAATAACCTGTAACAATAAGCAAATACAATCACATTCATACAACACATAACACGCAGGTTTAACGTGGTTCACCCCCAGGATGGGAGTTACGTCCACCAAACTGTGCTTCTATTATATATCTTGAGGGAAGTTAGCACAGTCTGTTGCACCGCATGCGCAGTGCGAGATCTCTTCTAGATCTCTGGTCTATTTCTATCTCTATATTGCCTTTCTTTCAATATATCCTTCCCTCTCTGTTCTCTCTGTGGATGGTTACATACAGACTCAAATGACTCATAGACAAGCTAGGTGTCTGGATCGTTACAACGCAGTCTGTCTGACTGATTCTTGAGTCTACAAAATAATCGAATGACCAACTAACTAACTGACTGATTAACTAACCCTTTACAATACAAAATGCAAGCTTTTATAGGCGGCCCGAAGGTCTCACCATTACAACACTGTGGGCCTATCCCAGCAGTAACCCAAACCCTAATTAGTGACAGTCGGTCCTCTCTGTCCTTGAGGTAGCCACTTCCCGTCACACCACAGCTCTCTGCAGTCTTCCATGCTTCCCGGAACTGACCATGGGTACTATGCACTGCTTCTATTTCAGTCCTTCGCCTTCAATGCTTGAGCCTCATTGCTCCTTCTTCTTTATGAGGGTCGCTGAGCCCTCCTGTCTTCCGCCGCTGCCTTCAATGCAGTGGTTGAGCTTTCTTCTCTCGGCCGCTAAGGTACCGTTGCCTTCTTGACTTTTCTATCCCAAAAGTCATGGTTTTCGGCTCTGCTCTCTAGCTGGAAACGTGCTACGGTGTCGTAGCTCTGCCCTGTCTTCTTTCCGCCAATGCTTTATCTTTCCGCCAAAACTTATCTCTTTCCTCCAAAACTAGCAGCTTCTTCTGTAGCTGCGGGACCCTGCTCCAACAGCCCTTCTTTCCTGAAGGATCTAATTTTGTTCTCTTTTCTTTTGGGATGTGTATGTACATGGGACAACCGAATATTCTTAGATGGATGACTTCTGGTTTCTTGCCGGAGAAGACTTCTTCAGGAGTCTTGTTCTCGAGTACTCTATGTGGAGTACGGTTCTGTACATATACCGCTGTTCTGGTAGCTTTAGCCCAAAGATGCATAGGAAGATCTTGATCATGAAGCATTGCTCTTGCAGCTTTCATGATGGTTCTATTCTTCCATTCCGCAATCCTATTCTATTGTGGATTATAAGGAGTGGACAACTCCCTCTTAATCCCTGATTCTTTGCATAGCTCTTTGAACTCATTCGAAGTGAATTCTCCGCCATTATTTGATTGAAGAGTCTTGATATTCTTTTCAGTATGGCTCTTGATCAAGGATTTGAATTCCTTGAACTTACTGAATACTTCATCTTTGTTCTTCATAAAGTAAACCCATGTCTTTCTAGAAAAATCATCAATAAAAGTAACATAGTATGCATACCCGCTTAGTGAGTTTGATGACATAGGACCGCATACATCTGAGAGGATGATTTCTAGTATGCCTTTGGCTTTGCTTTCGCTGCTAGGAAATGTCTTCTTTGTATTCTTCCCTTTCGCACATCCTTTGCAAACTCCATCATGTTTTGCTTGGAATTCTAGAAGACTTTCAACAGCTTTGCTTGCAATAGGTAGTGCTCTGTAATGCACATGTGCAAGCCTTCTATTACAAAGCTCATTTGGCTCTACTATGTCATGGATCAAGGTTTGTTCTGGATGGCCCTTCAATTTGTACAATCCTCCTTCTTGTTCTCCAATCACTACCGCATCATCAATAGTCTTTCCTTTTGGCCACATAATGACTTGACCATCTATGAATGCAACTCGCATTCCTTTTGCATCCAATGCTGAAATGGAGAGAAGGTTCTTCTTGAGTCCTGGAACAAACAATACTTCTTTCATTGTTAGAGACTTACCAGATTCTAGCTTATATGAAGATTCCCCACTACCTTTTATTGGATATTGGTAATCATCTCCTAGCTTCACCTTGTGAGGTGATTCATGTTCTGACAGTCTTACAAAGGATTCCTTGAATCCCATCATATGTTTGGAAGCCCCACTGTCTATAATCCAATCATCACTTCCATGAGAAATGTTACCTGTGAGGGAAAAGATCAGAACATATTCATCCTCGCTTGAAGAATCTTCACTTTCATATTTGGATCTCTTCTTGGATGGTTCATCATCCTCTGTAGCATGAGCATGATGTCTTCTTTTTTCCCCTTCTTCTTATGAGAGTGTCTCTTGTTCTTAGGACAGTCTTTTGCAAAGTGTCCTATCTCATCACATGTATAACATCTTAATTTTGAAATGTCTCTTCTGAGATGAGAATCCTTACCTTTGGAGTAATGAGGTCTTATTCTGCTTTTCTTGGAGTGGAATGTGAGGGCTTGGTATTCACTTCCCATCTTCTCTTCTCAAGCTGCTATCTGTGCTTCTTCTTGAGAAAATTCTTCCCATAGTTTGCTGAATTTGACTAACTTCTTTCTAGCACAGATTCCTTGAATGAAAGCATCCCATGACCTAGGAAGGCCATTTAGTGTTGTCATCACAATCTCTGCATTCTCCACTTCTTCATCTACAGCTTCTAATTGTTCCTTGATCTGAGAAACCCTTGTGAAGTAAGACTGGATAGTCTCTACATTTTGAATCTTCACATTCTTCAGTTGATTCCTCAGAGTCATCTTTCGATTTATGTTCTTTCCTTCAAACAATTTGGTTAGGGCATCAAACATAGCTTTTGGTGTCTTAAGAGAGGACACTTGTGGGATAAGGTGATCCTTGATAGAATCAGCAATGATCCTCTTTTCCATAACCATATTATTCTTATGTAAGGCCTTTTCCTCATCTCCCTCTGGAACTGGAATCTCCTCATGAATGCAGGAGTCTAATTCATTCTCTTCTAGGACCAAGGAGATCCTATACTTCCAGGCTCGGAATTTTTCAGCTCCCTAAAGCTTTTCATAAAGCTTGGTATGATGAGACATCTTAAATGAGAACCTCAAATGGAAATACAAAAGTTTTTAGATCTTACCAGGTTCAAGATGTCGGATCTGAGACTTGAGCTGAAATCCTGCAGAGTTGGTTCAAGAGAAAATTAGGGTTTTGATTTTTTGGAGTTCTGTCCACCCAAATGCCTTGAAATTTGTCCCTAACTTCGATTTTGGGGAGGAGATCAATCCAGGCCTGGGCTCACTGAAAAATTCCTCTTCTGTAAAAAGCCCTAATTTTCGACAGCAGTAGTAGGTCCAAAACTAAAAAACCTCAGAATTGAATTCTACTTCGACAGAAAGATGCACCCTAAGGAGGAGAGTTGTTCCACCTGACTTTTGCTGAAAATCTGTGGAGGAATATCCAAAAACTAGGAATCCCTAGTTCCCGCAGCTGCATAGTGTCTTCTTCTCAGGTTAGCTCTGATACCATGTTAGTTTTTCAACATTAAGCTAGCATTTTGTTAGGATCTTTGCTGAAAGAATGACAAGTACATCAATCAAACACAAGAGAAAATGAACACAATGTTTTTGATCGGGGAAACCATAAATGGAGAAAACCCCACAACTTCCTCAGAGATAGAATTAGTCACCAAAACAGTAAAAGCCCCAAAACAGTAAGTGATCTCCCAACAACAGTAATCTTCTTCTTGACTAGCCCTAGTGTCTTCTCCTTCCTCACTTATACGCTACACTTGAGTGAGTGAGTGATGTGTGTGATAAATAGAGAGGCTCACTCTCTATTTATATTATTTCATTCACTTGAAGTGCAATCCAACATGTCGGCATTACTTAACAATTACTTACTAGAGCCGACATCTCTAGGAGTGTCTAATAACCCTAGTGCCCTAGAAATGCAGGGACTTTAACTCTTACACAATCAGAGAGTTACCCTCTATGACTTGACATGACTTGTTTACGTTATTGATCCTCTCAATCAGAACATTGGGGCATGACAACATGACTCAAATACATAATAGATACATCCCGGAATAAACATCAGGTTACAATACATAAGATAAATAGATGAATACATTCCGAAGTTACAAATACATCAACAAGATGTTGTATTTCTCTTGCATATGGGGAAGGGATTGATTTCTGAGGTTTCTCTATTTGTTGTGGTACACCCCAAGCCATAGGAAGTTTTCTTGGTAACAGAATTGGCGACCATACTGGGGAGATTCCTAGTTGTTTTTATTTGGGGGTTTTCGACATTTAATGTACTTCTATTGCTCTCATTTTTCTGTTTTCGTGTCGGGTCTAGGGGCATGATTACCCAGTAGTATCCTGGAGAAGTAAATTTTTTCTCAGTTTTTCCATTTACCTTATTTTTCTATCTTTTTCTTCCTATACGTGGGTTTTTCCTTCACAATCGCGTATACACACAGGTTTTTTTGGAAAAATCATGTATGTACATAGGTTTACCGAGAACAGTAGTGTATGCCCTGATTTTTTGCTTTTTTGGGAAGATTAAGTGTTGCTGGGTGAGTTTGGGTGATTGCTGAGTCTTCTTTGTTGCTTATGGAGTCTGTATCTCCCCTCTGTTTCTAACCAGAAACTCTTTTTGAGTTAATTTTTGAAAAATGTTCTTATCATTTCATTTTCTATTTTTTGTTTTGGGATTAGTGCATTAGGTCTCTTTTACGTTGGCGCTTTGCTTGGCTACTGTCTATGAGTGCTTTTAGAGTCATACTTTTTCCTTTTATCTCATTTAATTCAAAAATACAAAAAACATTTTGTTTTTTTGCATTGTTTGCATTGTGCATTTAGCATGGTACTTGCATTAGGTTTTATTGGTGAATATTAATCATATTTTCATAAAGGAAATGATTGCATATACATTTGAAGGAAATATTTTGCACTTCATGTAGTAGCATACCCTATTTTTCATTTGACACAGTGCATTTGCATTGATTGTTAGGTGTGAATTTTACTTCTTGTGCCGTCATAACATCATTATTTGCATGACCATTTACCCTTTGAGTAATAAATCCAATTAAAATCAATACATAATAAAATGAATTACACTCTTTTCTTTTTTAGGGTGCACCAACAAGACTAGGTTTTAGGGTCTTGGAATAGTTCATTGTGAGTCAATTCTCCAAGACCACTAAACAAACATTTAGGTGTCTGTCCAGGTGAGAGTGTGAAATCCTTTATATAATTAGTGTTTTCAAGATCCTCCTCTTACAAGGGAGTTAAGCATGAGGCAGTGTGAGCAGTTATCATTGGGATGACCCATGGTTGTAACTGAGTAGCACTGGAGTATTTCCAGGATTGTATTTGTATCTGGGGGCTCTTTTGAGAGTTTCAAGCTTTTCTACCTTGCCCATACAGTCAATCCTACCTACGAATATCCACCTGAGCATTGATTATATCTAGGTGAACTTAGTTTCCTTACCTAGGTTATCGAGGGGGTATTTGTAGAGGTTATTCTGCATGTGTCCTGGCCAGGTAGGGGTTGGACAGCACAGTCACTATATGCATTGAAGCTAAGGGCCACTATAATTGGTTATGAATCTCCACTTGTTGTGTATGGGAGTCTCAAGCCTCTCCTAGGTGAGACATACCTGTTTCATTCGGGAGATCACATGTCCTACCCTTGTTTTCTTGTGATTTGGATTTACATTTTATAGGTGTATGCTCTGTGCATGCTAGTTTGCCTAGGGTTTGCATAATTAGATCAAGTATTTTTATTTTTTGAGTCATTGTGGATTTGGGGGAAACACCCCATTGTTCTCATCGTTTAGTAGGACTTCCACCTTCCACGTCTCCTCCTTTTTTGGGAGAGAGAACCAGACAGTTTGGGAGGACTAATTCTCACTTTGATTCACACACCATGGGAGATCACGAGGATGAGATTACAGAGATGTCTTCTCCACCTCATGAGGTTGGGGAGGAAGATCCTATTAGCACATATGATGCTTCACACAAACAACCTTCACGATCTAGTTATGATCCCTCATTCACAGGTCACCAGTATTGGTTTTCGGGCGATGAGACTCACCATGAACCTGTAAGCACTAGTCATGTTAGTTATGGCATGTCTGATATCCCTGCACCCGATTCAACACATCGTGTTGAGTCAGAAGTTGATCTTAACACTACGCATTGGGGCACTCCTGTCCCTTTCCATGCAGAGATATTTGGGGGCACTAGTCACATTGCACCCTCCATCCCTGTGGTGGAGGCAACTTCACATGCTCATCCTAGACCTAGTGTTAGTAATCCTATGCAGATACTAGAACCAAGACGAGTGAACATTGAGAACACCACTTACATTCCTTCACATGTCCCTTAATCTTCAAACCCTATTCCTTTGAATGCATTTTTAATGACTCATCCTCTCCCTAGTTCACGTGGGACTTCAGTCCAAAATGTTGCTACTAGCCATGTTCATTCGGTGATTGCTTGCACGGTAGTATCTCAAATTCAAGTACCTCCTGTTGTGTCAACATGTCATGTACTTGTCTCTGGATCATCTCATGTTCCATCTTCTGGAGCTTCCCATACCCTTAATTATGGACATTCTTATGGTACATCCCATGGAACAACTTATGGAGCTTCTCATGGACATTCGTATGGACCGCACTATGGACAAAACTATCAATTGTATGGGTACGGTTATCAACAACCCACTTACTCTTCCAATTATGGCTTTGTAGCACCTCATAATCAAGGCACCCCACATCATAATTCTTCCATGAAACCCTACATGGGTCAAATGGGAGGAGGTTATTATGGCCAAGGCCATGGTATTTATAGTAATCAACCTTACACGAATCAAAACTATCAGGGATCGTGGAATCAACCAGCTCAACCTAGGTTCCCTTTCCTTGCAAATTTGAACTTGTCTGACTTGTCGATATTGATGAACGATCCTGTGTCTCATAACCCAGCATGGCTGACTGTCCCTAACAATATTCCTTTAGACATTCCCAAGTTCGAAGGTAAGACTGGTGAAGATCCTAGTGGGCATGTCACCACTTTCCACCATTGGTGCTCTTCCAATTCCTTACATGACGATTCCATTCGTTTGAGGCTATTTCAATGCACCCTAACTGGTCCTGCAATGAAATGGTATATAGAGTTACCTGGGGGGCTTATGTTACATTTTATGATCTTTTCTTGACTTTCCTTAATCATTTCCAGCTACCCGTACATTATGACTTCGGTACCGAACTCTTGTCGACCTTCCGACAAGATAAAGCCACACACATTTTGGATCATATTCAAGAGTGGCGTAGACGGAAACAGTTAATCAAAGCTTTTATACCACCAGAGTTTTTTCTTGAGTGTTTCCTCTATAGAAATTCTAAATCCTTGATGGGATAAGGAATTTCATAAACTTTCTAAGGATTTAGGCACACAATTAACCTCACATAGAATTGTAGAGAATTAGTATAAGGAGAGAAGAAGAAGAATTCATGAACACACATTAATGAATGATCAATAAATGATAATTGATATTATTACATAGGTAATACATCCTTATAAAGGAAAAATGAGTTTCTAGAAGACAACTCAAGCCAGCTCATAAAGCAGGCTTACTAATTATGATAAACCCCATAGTTGACTAAAGCACTTTCCCAATATATCAAGCACCTCATGAATTAGCAATAGCATGTGTGAGTGATGATGAGTGAAGGAAATACTTGCTAATCCTAGAATATGGAGATAAAATAATGGAGGATGGGTTGGCAACAAAAGCTGCCAGTTTCCTAGTTGACTAGCTTTACCTTATCCACAGAAAAGCAGGATAAAGCAGAAAAAGGAGAATAAAACATAATCTACTGTAAAACATAGTCACCAATTCTGGATGGCCATAAAGTGGTCAAGATCAACCTAGAATCAGAAATAAATATTTCCAAGGATATAGATATCAAGTGTTGACTCTAAGGTGCAAGTGGATGCCAACTATCTAAGCTAGTGGGTAGGAAATTAATCAAATAATGATTAATTATTTTATGAGTGGGTTTATTATATTCCAACACCCCCCTTTAAGCTTGACTTTATGATGACATTCCTGAAATAATCAGAAATATATATGCATATAGGGCCCAGCAATAAAGCTATGGTCACCCTTTTACAATTTATCTTGTCCAAAGAAATGAGGAAAGAGGCAAAACCTCAAGGGGAAAATACTCCCTCAAGAAAGGACATGAAAATCAATAGCAAATATGTTGAACTGCTGGTGTTGCTGCTGCTCCAAAATAAATGCTGATGTCTGGAGGAATCTTCTTCTTGGAAAGAAGATAAATCTTCTCACCTGGATCAAGGACAGCTACAGGATGGAAACTAGGACCATGTAGAACAACTGAAATCCAATGATGTGAGGGAAATACTGGAGGATCTTGAGACTTGTAATCAGCTCCAAGATGATGAGATGACTTGAAATTCAAACCAATAGAGATAAAATGAGCTCTATATAGGTGAAATAACTGTCCAAGAGAGTGTATCATGTCTCCATCTTCATTTACATAGAGAGGATGCGTGGAAGTGATCTTGTAGGAACATAGAGAAGGCATAGGATCAAAGAGTGTGAATGAATGGGTTCCATGGGTTGATATAGCTTCCAAAGAATCCAAGAGATCAGAAATAAGCACAACATTAGACTCATGGGAATATACTGGTAAAGAATCCCCTATGGTAGAAGTATGAGAGGAGGAAAGATAGTGATGTTCAAAATATTTAAGGAGGCTCTGAGAATGAGTGCCAAGAACAAAGGAGGAGCTATAGAAGCACATGGGATCAAGTATGGTAAGTGGAAAATAACTAGAAGGACTTGATTTGGATAAGCAAACATCCTAAAAGTCACTGGGTTGCGCACCATCAAGAAGAGAGACATGCACAAAGTGTGAGAGGTATGGCATATGGATCTCAGAATCCATGATAGAAGACATAGAGAACACTGAATGTGTGAGTGAATCAGCAATAGCAATAGCAGCTCCATTAGTCACTTCTTTTTCATCAACAACATCATAAGAAGATGAATCAAAATCTTCTACTTCAAGAGACACAGAAAAAGATGGATCTTCAATATTTGCTTCTTGATTGAAAGAGGAAGCATTTGAATCAAAGAGAGTAGTAGAAATAGGAACTATATGAGAAACTTCTTCTTCATGATCAACTTCATCAGAGACTGTAGAGGCTGAGACATCTTGAGAGAGAGAAATCATTGAGGAGCTAGAGGCACTCTCCACATAGCTAGAAAGATCCTCATTGTCCTTTCCCAAAACTCTATCCAATGCTTTCCAAAGATCCTTTGGGTAATAAACAGAATCAACAAGGTAGCGCATGCATGGAGAGATAGCTAGACAAATAGATCCAATTTCTCTATCATAGTCATTCAACCAATCACTTGGCTCTTCATAAGACTCTTCACTAGCTCCAATAAATATCTCATAGAGACCTTGTCTCATTAGACCTTGTGTCTTTAGATATGAAATCATCTTCAGTTTCCACTATGAATAGCTTGTGAATGGAGAAAGAAGAGGAACTGATACTATTTAATCCATTCAAAGTTGAACCTGCAAATCTGAAAAGGAGGATTAATTAATGAACTCTCAAATATTTGATATCATGTAGAGCTTTGATATCCTCAACTCTGATACCATGTAGAACTTGAACTTTGAGAACCTTAGCTCTGATACCATGTATAAATTCTAAAGCCTTGATGGCATAAGGAATTTCATAAACTGGCTAAGGATCTAGGCACACAATTAACCTCACATAGAATTGTAGAGAATTAACATAAGGAGAGAAGAAGAATAATTAATGAACACACATTAATGAATGATTAATAAATGATAATTGATATTATTACATAGTTAATACATCCTTATAAAGGAAAAAGGAGTTTCTAGAAGACAACTCAAGCTAGCTCATAAAGTAGGCTTACTAATTATGATAAACCCCATAGTTGACTAAAGTACTTTCCCAATCTATCAAGCATCTCACGAATTAGCAATAGCATGTGTGAGTGATGATGAGTGAAGTAAAGAGTTTCTAATCCTAGAATATGGAGAGAAAATAATGGAGGATAGGTTGGCAACAAAAGCTGTCAGTTTCCTAGTTGACTAGCTTTACCTTATCCATAGAAAAGTAGGATAAAGCAGAATCTATTGTAAAGTGCAGTTACCAATTCTGGATGGCCATAAAGTGGTCAAGACAACCCATAATCGGAGATAAATCATTCCTAGGATATAGACGGCAAGTGTTGACTCTAAGGTGCAAGTGGATGTCAACTATCTAAGCTAGTGGGTAGGAAATTAATCAAATAATGATTAATTATTTTATGAGTGGGTTTATTATATTCCAACATCCTCAACTCTTTATTACCTTATATATCGAAGGATGTTTTGACATCTAGAGTTCAAAACGAGTAACAAGCTATTTTTAGGGCACAAGAGTTGGATTTGATCTATGCTCAATCCAGACTTTTGTATGAGATTATACCCAATGCTCCTAGATCGAATTTCAACCCCAAGGTCAAGCCTGGACCACATGTTGATGGTATTGTGGGATTTATAGGTACCAAACCTGTGGACTCAGTTGGAAAACAAGTGAGCCAATTCTCAATTAACTAGTCTGTGATGGGACAAGCTATGACTTTGTCTCAACCTACCCAATCAGAGAATGTACTTTTCGTGCAAACATCGAACCCAAAAGGAAACCAGCAGCATGGAAGGAATAAGAAAAATGGAAAAAATAATCTTAAGGGTGGGAATAAGAATGAAAATGCTAATAATAATGACAAGAACACTAATGCTGGGGGGGACAAGCAGTCTAAATATAAGGTGAAGTTTCCTTGAAAATTATGTAATGAGGACCATCTCACTCACTGTAATATCCCAAAATTTTCATTGGCTCACAATGGCCAAATCACATTTTCCATATTCATGAAAGTTGTCAAATGGATGCTAAAAGTCAAACATTTACCAAGGAGGAAAATCACTAGTTTCCTTGGTTGGGGTGGAAGCTTTGAGATTTGGAATAAGGGGGATAATAAATGATGTTCAGACATTAGAAGAAGATAAATATTAAATAATTTATCTTATTAAATAAATACAAGAGAAAATTTAAATGGCTATGGAGAATGGAGACACATGGAGACTATGGGGCCCACTCAAGCTAGAATTCCTATGTTAAATGACGTCCTCCTCTTGTAATTTTGAATCTATGGGAAGCCTAATGTTTTGGGATGGATTATGAGGTTAATATAATTGTCCATATACTTCATAGGTCAAATTTGGGATGAATTTTAACTTACATGGGAGAGGAAGAGCCAAATGGAAGTCTCATGGACACTTGGCTAGATTCCCCTTACATTTATGACATCTATGACACCAATGATGGAGATTCTATGATAGTTATGACACAAGTCAGATTTTAAGGCTGAAATAATGACATAATGACATGTTAGGCATGAATAGAGCATCTTATAGGTTGAATTTGGGAGTTGGAGAAGGCCAAGAGGCTCCTACTCAAATTTGGGAGAAGAGGGAAGGTGAAGAGAGAGGCCACATGGCATAGCATGAGAAGCCACACCAATTAGAATTGGATTTGGTTTATGGATGGATTTGGAACCTTATAATACTAATAATTTTTATAAAATACAAGGATAAGCCACAAGAAGAAGATTTTTCTCATTTGTGAATTGTGAGAGCTAGTAGATGACTAGTTTTCTTGCTTAAGCCAATTTCGAGGGTGAAAGATTCCCATCCTAGTTGGTGTTTGGAAATGCCACTCAATTATTTAATGGAGATTTAATGGATCATTATTTGTAGGTTTAAGCTACAATAAAGTGTGTGGATTCTTCTATTGCAGCACTATCTCTCAACTATTTCCAGTTTTCATACCATATTCATGCCAATGGAGGGATTGCACTTTAGGTGAGATATTGATCTCTTTGGGGAAGATTATAATGGAAATTATATTGTGTTATGATTTATATTATATATATTTAATGTTCATAATAATCTCAGATCTAAATACCCAAAAGATTTCATGTAAAAATGTTGAACAATGAAGAAATAGTGTCATTTCCCCACTGTCTTGTTGTGAACCATTGTAATGCTGATGATTTTGAATTGGGAGAGAATTTAATTGTCAATTTATGATTGTAATCAGTTAAATTTTATATTTTATTAATTCTCAAAAATTTTCAAGTCAAAATTCCCAAGAGTTGTATGTCAAAATGACTTTTAATGAGCAAACAATGACCATTTCCACTCCATTTTGATATATGCCATGGTAATGCTTATTATTTTGAATGGAGGAGTGTATATATGATAAATGTATGATGGATGGACTGTAATTAATATTTATTTCAAGTCTCATGTTCAATACTTAAGCATTGGAAGGCATTTTACTCATTTTTATTGCATTGGGAGAAGATTTGGTGGATTTTTCCCAAGGGTCAAAATTGTGACTTGGGAGTTGTTTTGGAAGAGTCATAAAAAAATGTATAAATTGAAAAATGATGCATATCAGACTTTTAAAAGCTCCCTTACACATACCCATACTTTTTTCATAAATTAAAGTGACTTTGGGATCATTTGTGAAGCCATTTCCGGCAATTACCCAGGGGGAATTGGAGCCCCAATTTGCTAGTAAAGACTCCTACTTTGAACAAAACATTAAAAAAGTTTGGAGAAGTAATTTGGAGGTAAAAAACCATACATGAGAATAATATTTAATTTATATTATCATTCACATACCTTCAGAGAAAATTTGAAAGCATTTGGGTCAATTTGGAGGTCTAGACATCAAAACTAGTAAAGAGCCAAAGTTGTGAAAAAATTGGAAAAATTGTCATTTTAATAAAATTACAAAAAGGGGACATTACAATCACTTATGCCCTAATATGGAAGATTCCTCAAGGTTAATAGCACAGGGTCCAGATGTGTTAAATAATCCTTTACCCAACAATGGAAATATGAACTCGAGGACCATTGATCCTAGTTGTGCATCGGGTGGAAATCAAAACCCGTCGGAGGCGTCTAGTGGTCATGGATGCATCAACGTGATGAGTGCTGCTAAGGTTGTGAACCATACAAAATACTATGGTTTTTCAAAACCATACGTTGGGAAAGAACCTTCCCCACCCGAGAGCTCTTTGTGAATTGAAAAACCTATGGATAAACCTGAAGCTCCACCTCACATTCCTAAGGGAGTCTTAAAGTGTTTAGGGCACAATCCTAATTCCTGAGCCACCTAGAACTATTCAGTTGTTGAGGATTTGGGCCAAACTCCTTGTGCGATGTCCACGTTAGAAGTGCTTCATAGTTGTCCTCCGCAGAGGAAATCCTTGTTATCTGCTCTTGGGGTCAGTGATGATAACTCTTCCACTATGATCAAATTTGAAACCAAGGGAGTACAGCCTCGCTTGCCTTACTACATGTCTCTTTTAATTCATGTAGAGTGTCTTAACAACACCATCAAGTGCACTATCATTGATGAAGGCATTGCTGCTTCTGTGATGTCTTTGTCTTGTTGGAAGGGCTATCCGCTACTATGTTGACAGCTTTTGATGGTAGATCGTTCAGCCACATGAAATTATTCCTTTCTTAAAAGTCCAATTGGGAGGGAAGACCGTTGCGATTGAGGTAGAGGTGGTTGATGCGCCCCTTGAATACAATATTTTGCTGGGTTGGAATTGGATGTATAGTATGCAAGTCGTAGTTTCTTCCCTCTTTCGAGTGATATGCTTTTCATTTAATGTGAAGATTGTTACGATTGATCAAACATCATTCCAAAATCTAAGTGTCAATGTATCATTGAGTGCTTCAAACCCGATTATCGATCATTCTCAGCCGGCAACTGGGAGTGTGGGCATAGGTATGTATCCTTCTCTTATGGGAACCTTTAATTGTCCTGCGCCCATTTTTATGATGGGGTCTAGTTTTGGTGGTGCTTCATCCTCATTGAATTCAGTGTCTTTTCGCGCTACCCATATGGAATTTCCTTGGATTCTTCCTTCATTGAGTACTTCGAGTGTGCCCATTGAGATTGACATGCCATTTCCTGCAACTATGGTGGCTTATCAAGAAAATATTGATCAGGTTGTAGAGCCTAGTCCTCCCTCTTCACTAACAAAGGAGGAGGACCTGTATGTGATTCTAGCATGGGAAGTAGAGTCATCTCACTCACATGATTTCCTCAATGATGTTTTTCCATCGGATGAAGCTATCCTTTAGTCCATGTCGGGAGTTGGGAAACATTGGGAGGAATTGCATCATCAATCATATTTTCTTCCTAAGCTTGATCATATGGAGTGTGATCACTTTAGGGATATTCTTAGGAGAATATTGGTAGCCCCATGGTTCCATTAATCTCTCCTAGTCCGATGGCTGATGGAAACATGGCTAATGTATCACCAACTATTCCTATCAATATTTCTCATGATCCTGGCAAGGTTGAGAATGTCTACATTGGGGCAGATTGTTCCCCTGATGAGATCAAGGAGTATACCATGCTGTTTAAAGATTTTCGTGACATTTTTGCATGGTCATACGATGAAATTCCAGGTATCGACCCTCATATTTCCGAACATGAGATTAAAACCTATCCGGATGTGAAGCCAGTTCGACAACGTTTACGAGCGGTGAATCCTAGAAAAGCACCCGCCATTAAGGATGAGATAGAAATTTTTTTGAAATCTGGTTTATCTATCCCATTCCCTTGATGGAGTGGGCTTCAAGTCCCATTCCGGTAGATAGGAAGCAGGGAGTGATCCGCATATGCACTGATTTTCGTGACCTAAATCGTGCATGTCCTAAGGATAATTTCCCCACACCATTTATTGATCAGATTTTGGATGAGTGTGCCGAGAGTGAGGTATTTTCCTTTATGGACGGTTTTTCCAGATATAATGAGATTCAGATTAAGCCCGAGGATCAACATAAGACCGCATTTATTTTTCCTTGGGGTACTTTTGCATATCGGAAGATGCCTTTCGGCCTTAAAAATGTTGGAGCTACATTTTAGTGGGCTATGGCATTAATTTTTCATGATCTCAAAACTATTATCGAAGTATATTTGGATGATCTCACCGCTCACTCTTGTTTGAGAGTGCGTCATCCATATCATTTGAGATTAGTATTTGAAAGATGTCGTCATTACCAGGTTCATTTAAATCCTCATAAGTGCATCTTTTGCGTGACTGTTGGTCGGTTGCTGGGATTCATCGTGTCCAATGAGGGTATAAGAGTCAATCCCTTAAAGGTTGAGGCAATACTTCAATTGTATCCCTTGTGTAATATTAGACATCTTCAGTGTTTGCAAGGCATGGGAAACTTCTTGCGGAGATTCGTGGTTAATTTTTCCAATTTGACTAAAGGCTTTATGTGTCTTTTGAAGAAGGACACTCCTTTTTACTGGGATGAGCGAGCCCAGGAGTCCTTTGATGCTCTTAATCGAGCCTTAGCAATGCCCCCCATGCTTAATCCACCTGACTATAGCCATGATTTCTTGATTTAAGTGGCCGCATCCATGGAGATGATTGGTATGGTTTTGGTTCAGGAGGATGACGAGCTCCATGAGCATGTCATATATTATTTGAGCTGAAACCTTATAGATGTATAACTTCTCTATTCCCATGTGGAGAAGCTAGCCTTGGATACCGTTCATGTAGTTCAATGTTTAAGACACTACATTCTCCTTCGCCAAACCTTGGTCGTAGCTCATATCAATCCATTTCAGTTCATCCTCACTAGAAGGATGATTGGGGGAAAATACGATAAATGGATTGTCATTTTGCAAGAGTTTGATCTCGAGTTCGTTTTGACGAAATCGAAGAAATATTTGATCTTTGCAGAGGTCATATCCGATTTTCCAAGTTTGGAGGAGGAGGAAGTTTATGAGGATATGTTTTTCTATGAGCATATTTTCCTTATCTAAACTTTGGACCCGTGGTGAGGGGATATCATTGTATATTTGCAAAAATTGAAGGTCCCTACTCACCTTTCATGGTATGAGCGATGATGATTACGTCATGTAGCTAAGAACTACCTTATAGTCGATAACACTTTGTACTGTTGTGGGGTAGATTCCATTTTGCATCGTTGTTTAACCCATGATGAGGCTGAGGTTATGCTGAACGATTTCCATGGAGGGGCGTGTGGTGGTCATTTATCTAGGCTTTCTATAGCCCAAAAAATATTGAGACCAGGGTATTTTTGGCCGTCCATCTTCAAATATTACATTAATGTGGTCAAGAAGTGCCACCCTTTCTAGGTGTTTGCACACACTATGCACTTGCATCCAGCCCCATTACATCCTATTGTCACCGCTGGTCCCTTCAACAAGTGGGGGCTTGACTTTATGGATTGCAACCTAGCTTTGGCTGAGGGGCATCATCACATTATAGTGGCTATCGATTATTTCCTAAAATGGGAGGAGGCTATGCCTACAATTAAATCCAACAGTTAGACATCCCTGCATTTCGTGTTCAACTAGATTATCACCCGGTTTGGCATTCCAAAAGAGCTTGTCACTGACCATGGTAGGAAATTTCAGAATAAAATGATGGAAGAGTTGGATTCCAAGTTAGGGTATAAGCAAAAAAATTCATCTTCTTCAATTACCCCTAGGCGAATGGACAAGTTGAAGCAGTGAATAAATCACTTAAGTCTATTCTCCAACGATCCATCACATGAAGCAAGACCAATTGGTATATTATGTTGTATCCTACTTTGTGGGCCTATAGAACCATGGTTAAGACTGCCACTGGTTTCTCTCCATATCAGCTTATGCATGGGGTGGAGTCAGTTTTACCGGTTGAATGCGAAATCCCTTCTCTGAAGCTAGCAGTAGAGATTTTACCAGACACTTCTGCATTGGAAGAACATTTGTTCCACTTAGAGTAGATTGACGAGCAACGTCGAAATGCCTTAGTGGCTCTAGAAGTTAACAAGTGTCGCGTTAAGGTCCAGTATGGTAAGTCTATCCATCAAACGATATTTAATGAAGGTGACTTGGTCCTTTTGTGGGATCAAACTAAGGAACCCTTGGGGCAGGGAAATTTAATCCCATGTAGCATGGTCCTTACGTGGTTAAATGAGTCTTAGAGAAAGGAGCTTATGAGCTGGTTGATTATGAAGGGACAGCCTTGACAGAGCCTAGAAATGGGCTCTATCTCAAAAAATACCGTGCATGAAATTCAGCCAAGGCTGATTGTTGTATATTATTGTACAGTTTTTGCATTGCCACAGTTAGGTTTTCTTAGGGTGATAAAATTTGTTGATTAGAATTCATTTCTTATGGTAGATGTCAATGGATTCTTCCATTTACATAGGATTCACTGATGGTGCTAGCTGCCACACTCAAAACTCAGCTTCGGCTGCTTGGATGATTTATGCTCCTATGGGTTAAGTATTGACTTTAGGAGGCGTGTGTTTACAGCCTTCTTCAAAAAATGTTGCTGAATATAGTGCCATTATTGAGTTATTGCATGATGCCATTTCACATGGTGTTCATTCTCTTGAGGTACGTCTTGAATCGTAGTTAGTGGTTTCATAGCTTAATGGCTTGTATCATATTAGGGATCTGGCATTATTACGAATATTATTACGTGTGAGATTGCTAGAACGACAATTTGAAAATATAACATACATTCATGTTCCAAGATTTTTTAATCAAATTGCTGACTCATATGCTAACTATATGTTAGATTGGCATTTGTTTCATAGACCATAAGCATATCACAAACATACATTTTACACACATGTAAATATAAATAAAATCGATCATCATAATTTTTTTTCATTAATATCCAAAAAGTGATGTCATAATACATAAGTGTTATATACAAAATTGGGGCTTCCGAGCCACCAAAATATAATACACGGTGATACAAAAATGAATACACTAAGGTCTCTAAGCTTGAGGAGGAGGGGGGTTCTAATCATGATATAGCACTATGGCTCTAGCTAGCCATCAAAAGAGTCGAATCCATACTTGTGGTACACCAACCACCTAACACTGCATGGCATCAGAAAAGTACTCAACTTGCGCCATCGATACCTTATGTGTCAAGCGAACAAATTTGGTGTGGATGCTTTGGAGCGTTCACTCCACATCCGCACCCATGATATCATATCCTCTTCCCCTTCGACAATGAAGAGGGAATCCTTTTGGCCGCCATGGTCCTACATCTGCATACACATGACAGATGGTCACTATGTGTCGTCACACCAAAAACATGTCTTTTGAGTCAATATATCAAAAAACACAAAAAAAAATTTAATAACTAAAAAATTAAAAAGTTAGTTTTGGATTCTTTACCTATGTCGCCATAAGCTTCTCCTGGTGGAAGTGGCATATCTGGATCTCCGTGGAAGTCTATCCCTGCATAGGGGTATCCGTGTATGGCGATGATCTATCTCTTCCACCATGGAAAGAAGTCTATTGGGTAGGGGTTAGCCACCCTACCTCCACCCAGTCTGCACATAACATTTGCCCATCATCGTTGGGATGGATCTTGAAATCCATGTGGAACAATGTCCACTCTAGGGCTTAGACCTGGTACCCCCTCAAAGAAGAATGTGCTCAGTAAGCTACTGAACCCAAAGTTCCACACCCTACCCATCTTGCAGTCACTGAGCTGATGTTTCATGTTTCTCAATAGCGTCGTGATCTAGTCATACATTGCAGGTCTCATACACTCCACCGCATAGAACATCATTGGCCGCGAGGCCTAGTGGAGTGAAGCTAACTCGACAATCCTGCCTAATGCCAAAAGTATGGTCTTCAGTCCCAAAATATGGATAGAGTTTTTTGGGATTTGACTCCCAACCTTTTCTGTCTCGGGAAAGTAGTACATATATATGTACTCATCAATAGTCAACCTGCCTCCTGGCCCACGATATCGGAGATTCACCATCTCTCCTCGTTAGGACAAACCAGTGATAAAGTATATGTCCTCAACCTCAATGCTGACCGACATCCCGTCAATATGAAATGTCTCAGATTATGGATCCGAGTAATCCACCAGCAGCTGGAGTAGTCTTTGTTTGGCCCTTAGGCTGCCAAGACACCAAAACTTGTATAAACCACATGCCCGTAATGCTTGTTGGGCCATAAGATGACCTTGCACGACCTCCTCCACATCACCATGCTCTCTTTCCCTCCACTATAAAACCATCCTACACAAAAATCTAGAGTTTTGATCAGTTATTACCTTTGAAAACCTTGTTTGCGGCCCTACACATGATAGTTCTAAAAAAAGCCACATATGCACGTGGGTTTGGGTGCTTTTTCTGCGTATGGAAAGCCCTATACATGAAAAAAACCTCAATTTTTGTGTGGGATGAAATGCACAATTATGGATGGCTTAAAAAATTATTTGGACCATGAAAATTCAAAAAATTTGCATGAAATAGGAAGAGGAGGGCATGAGAATCTACCTGGATCAAACGGGGAGAGATTCCACTGGACGATGCTCCCTGTTATGGAGCAAACTTCCTATGGATTGGGGTACCACAATAGACAGAGTAACTGCAGAAATCAATCCTTTCCCATATGCAAGAGAAACAAAACATCTAACACTAAAGGATCTTGAAACATACCTTATTCTGGATGGTTGATGTAGATCCCCGTTGAGCTTTTCCACTCTCGCTTGTATTAACAATTTTCTCTCTCAACATTCAACAAACAAGAAAAGCATGCTATATAATGGTTCTAGACCTACTCTAGCATATATAATCAATAACATATAAGCATTTAAAAGCATCCATGGATTCATTTTTCATTTAAATACACATTATTGGACATGAAAAGATATTTCTATTAATATAAATAAGAGATTACAATGGTGACAACCTCTGTCGGCATGTCTGTGAACCGGAGAAACTGAGTCCTCCACCTGGGCCTCCACCACTTCAATCCTCCATCTCTCAATAGCAAGTTCACAAGAAAAGGAAAGCTTGAGAAGAACACAAAGTGCTCCAAGGGACAAAGGGATGCAGACTCAATTATAAGCTCTAGCAACAATGGACTATAGTTTTCTTGCTCTTTAATTCCTCTCCTTTCAATGTATCCAAAGGGTTCCTTATATAGTGCTTCAATGGGGTAATGGAAGGTCAAATCCGAGAAATCTCAAGGCATATGGAAGGCCAAGAGATAAGTGACTCGGATCCACATCAAGGAAAACTCCAAAACTATTTGGCCTTTTGAACACATCCCAATGTACGCGGGTTTGAGGGTCATATATACGTATATACATGAGAATAGGTTTAAAATTCATGTATGACAAATAATGCATGTTTTTAGGGATGATCTTGGAAACATCAAAGGTACAAAAATGGTCCATGGGGTCCAAAGAGTTTGTAGAGGGACATGGAAGGCCATAAATATGTGATCCACCATGTGTGGTAAAATCAGTAGTAACAGATTCCCCCTAACGTGTGAGGTCAGAGGGGTGATACGATGGCCAAAATATATTATAAGTCCATCCCAGAAGTGGAGTGATGAAGAAATAGGTGTAAGAACCAGCCATCCAATAGTATAATACAATAATCAAACTCTGCACATGACTGCAAGTACATACAACAGTCTCGGATACATAAGAGTACAATGGCCATGAATAGGCATGATACAAAATATGACATGTGTGGTCATCACCACATACAATATAGATAGATCAGAATCTCCATGATGAAGATATACAAAGGATCATGATATCCATGAAAGTTGAAGATATACGATGGATCAAGATCTCCATAATGGCTGAAGATATCTGACATACACTGGAATCAAGTCACGAGAGCTGAAATCTCATTAACATTGGCACAATCATGGAGGTAACATATATGAAATGCCACCAGTCTGGAAGGTCTTCTACACAATCCTCTATGAGTACATGTGCTACTATGTGAATAGAGGTGTCGAGGTCGAACATAGTAGTCCATCGTCTGATTATCGGTCACTGATGTATACCGTTAACAGACTGGAGATCACCCATTGATAATGAAAATGGGAATCAAGGTACTAGAGTGCAATCTAACAAGTGTGAATAAATGTGTTGAGGTTGAATGCTAGAGAGAATCCATTGATCAAGGGACATTGATGTATTCCCAAAACTGTCGATGGTGAGAGAACCTACCACTGATGACTGTAGGTCTCAAGGCACTCAAAATGACTCTAGATTCCTATCCTAGAACAAATGATCTGAAGTCGATGGGATGAAATCCACTGGAAGGAGGGCATTAAGGCATCCCTCATCATCCAGCATGAGGTACTCAACAAAGTTGTATAATGTGGAAGGAATTGATCATAATGTGCACAACCAGTATCAATATTGGGAATGGATGACATGCAAAGTCAAGAGAACTGAGGAATGGATGACTCAGGTTTCAACTTCCTTCGAACAAGAGCATAAATGTGAATGGTGACTGAATGTAGGTAGCATAAACTAAATATACAAAACTAGGACATATTTGCAACACAGGAGGTATCGACAGAGACTCCATAGGGACTGGAAGCTTAACCAGTTGGTGGAGATAAACTCAGAGAAACGAGTATAGCTCCTAAAGTCAAACCATTAACCCAACCAATGGATGTGATATATAGTGCTCTGTTCAAAGGCAACACAACTCGACTACTACCAAAGATAACATCTTTTCCTGTCCGGATTTTTGGTTTTTTTATTTTTTTGGAATTTTTCAAATATTTTAAAAATCTTGAAAAATAATAAAAGTGCTTTATAGTTACAGACTAGGAGGAGACGAGTGTCAAGGGGCCAAAAATCTAGTTCCAAGCAATGAAATGTACCTATGCTCAATGCAAGGAAACATGTGTAGGATAACGACACTCGGGGAAAGTCCCCTCCCGATAAAAATGGGGAATCAAGCTACAGAAGATATATAAAATGGCTCTGCTTGGCTAGACATGAGACAAGCTCGGGATATATAGCTGATAATCAAAGTTAGGGAAGCCGGCATAAGGCTCAATAAGGCAAGAAAAACTCATGATAATGCAATTACAACTTGAAATAAGGGAGTCCTGGGGAAAAAGGCTAGCAAAAAGATCAAGAGGAGTATGAGGCTCTTGCGGAAAGTCATGGCGATACTATACAAAAGGACTCCCACACCCTAAAAGAAAAATGTCGGCATGGGTGCCAAATGCAAAACAGGAGCTAACTAGGGTACCCATGTATGGTTAAGCTCTACCATTCACATCATGTCACTTCTAAAAGCAACAAGAAGGTTCCAAGACAAGACATAATGGGTTCATACCTAAGGTTATAATGGAACGATCATAAGGTCATGCAAAGTGCAAATGGATGTGAAACCTAACCTATATGCCACTTTAGACATAATACCTGAAATAGGCATGAATGGGCCAAAACCACGATCAAACGGTGCTCAAAATGGACTCCTACATCATCAAATTAGTCCAAAACGGTCCAAAATGGTCAGAAACGGTAAAAAACTATAGAAACTGGGTAAATTTTTTTTAAAAATTCAAAAAATTTCTATAAATAGTAAAAAACTCAAAAATTCCATATCATTTAAAATTTTTACCCATTTGAGCTCAAAAATTCCAACGCGAATCCAAGGAGCATTGTATGGCGAAATTCGACATCGTTTGTTCTCGGTAACTCCTCATGTCCTCCTCTTCCCATTTCATGCAAATTTTTTTTTTCCGTTTCGATGGTCAATTTTATTTTCTAGGCCAATCTAAAGTAGGCATTTTGGGCCACACGGATATCAAGGTTTTTTACATGTATAGGGTTGGCCATATGCGGAAAAACCTCCCAAAACCCCGTACATACGCGGCTATTTTGCAAACGATCACGTATGCGGTCGCGTATAAGGATTTTTAAGGTAAACAATGAGAAAAATCATGTTTTATGTGCAGGATGGTTCTAGAATGGAGGGAGAGGGAACATGGAGATGTAGAAGAGGTTATTCAAGGTGGCTTCATGGCCCAACAAGCTCTACGTGCATGCAGTTTGTATAATTTTTGGTGTCTTGGCAGCTTGAGGTCCAAACCAAGACTCCTGCAGATGCTAGTGGATTAATGGGATCCAGAATCAGAGTCTTTTCACATGGATGGGATGTCTCTCAGTATAGAGATTGAGGACATATACTTTATTACTGGATTATCTCGACGAGGAGAGGTGGTAAACCTACGCTCTCACAGGCCCGGAGGTGACCTGACTATTGATGAGTACATTGCGGTATACTGCTTTCTAGATATGAAAAAGGTTGGGAGTCAAATCTCAACAAACTCGATCCAGGTACTGGAACTGAAGGCCATGCTATTGGCACTCTATAGGATAGTTGGTCTATCTTCACTCCACCAGGCCTCAAGGCCATTGATGTTCTATGTGGTGGAGTGTATGAGACCCATAGTGTACGACTGGCGCACTGCGTTGTTGAGTAACATGAAGCAGAAACTTAGTGACTGCAAGATGGGTAAGGTGAGAAAATTTGGTTTCGGCAGCATACTGAGCATGTTCTTCTTTGAGCGTGTATCGGGGCTAAGCCCTAGAGTGGAAATTCCTCCACACGGAGTTCAAGATCCAGCCCAATGACATTGGGCAAATGTTATGCACAGCCTGGGTGGAGGTAGGGTGGCTAATCCCTACCCAACGAACTTATTTCCATGGTGGCGGTGGTAGATCATTGCCATCGATGACTACCCCTATGCAGGGATATATTTCCGGGGATATCCAGACATTCCCCTACCACTAGGAGTGGCATATGGCGACATAGGTAATGAATCCCAAACCCTATTTTTAAGTTTTTTGAATTTGTTTTTTGTTTTTTGATATATTGACTCAAAAGACATGTTTTGGTGTGACAACACATAGTGACAATCTGTCATGTGTATGCATATGTTGGACCATGGTGACCTAATGGTTTCCCTCGTCATAGATGGAGGGGAAGAGGAGACGACATCATGGGTGTGGATGTGAAGCGGACGCTCCAAAGAATCCACACAAGATTTGTATGCTTGACACATAGGGTACCCATGGCACAAGTCAAGGACTTGCATGAGGCCATGCAACGCCAAGTGGTTGGTATACCATGGACATGGGTTCGATTATTTTGATGGCTAGCTAGAGCCGTGGTGTGCTACCATTATTAGAACCCCCCTCCTCCTTCTCCTCAGGCTTATATACCTGAGAGTGTTTCAGTTTTGTACTACCATGCATTATATTTTGGTGGCTCGGAAGCCCCAATTTTGTATTATGACACTTATGTATTATGACGTCACATTTGGGATGTTTAATGAAAAACATTTATGATGATCGATTTTATTTAGTTACATGTGTGTAAAAATGTATGTTTGTGATATGGTTATGGTCTATGAAAAAAATGCCAATCTAACACATAGTTAGCATATGAGTCAGCAACTTGATTAAAAATTCTTGAAACATGTATGTATGTTATGCTCTCAAATTGCCATTCTAGCAATCTCACACGTAAGAATCTTCATAATAATTTCAGATCCCTAATATGATACAAGCCATTAAGCTGTGAAACCACTAGCTGCGAATCAAGACGTACCTCAAGAGAGAGAACACCATGTGAAATGGCATCTCACAATAACTCGATAACGACACTATATTCAACAACAAGACAAGCATGCTATATAATGGTGTTAGACCTACTCTATCATATATAATCAATAACATATAAGCATTTAAAAGCATCCATCGATTCAATATTCATTTAAATACACATTACTGGATAGGAAAAGATATTTCTATTAATATAAATCAGAGATTACAATGGTGAAAACCTCTATCGGCACGTCTGCGAACCAGAGAAACTGAGTTCTCCACCTAGGTCTCCACCACTTCAATCCTCCATCTCTCGATAGAAATCTCACAAGCAAAGGCAAGCTTGGGAAGAACATAAAGTGCTCCAAGGGACAAAGGAATGCAGACTCAAGTATAAGCTCTAGCAACAATGGACTATAGTTTTCTTGCTCCTCAATTCCTCTCCTTTCAATGTATCCAAAGGGTTCCTTATATAGTACTTCAATGGGGTAATGAAAGGTCAAATATGAGTGATCTCAAGGCATATGGAAGGCCAAGAGACTGTTGGAGACATTTACCACCATACACACTCATTTTGGTGAATTTGGCCTACTTAAACCACTATCCTAAGTTTTATTGAGTTAATTGACATCAAAGGAGCACTGGATGACATCAACATGAGCACAACCATGCCTACCTTCAGTCAAGGAGGCTAACTTATCCTTTTCCTACATTTGGGAAGGCTAACTGGAGCACTCCGGGGGTGATTTGAGTGTCATAAATTCCCCATATTACTAACTGATGGTTACAATCAGTTAAACAGAGCAGTGAAGGCACCTTCCTTCATTAAATTGATTATTTAATGATTATTTGATGAATTGGTGTCAATACGGGTGCCTCCAACCACTTCTGATGGTCAGTTACACTTCAGTTAACCTCATCGAGGTTCATTGGAGTCATTGATGCACTACCACTTGTTTGTTGGCTTGCAGTGACATGTGTCTGAGTTACTTTCAGTTAAGCTCAGTCATTTATTGCACTCCGACTTCAGTTAGGGCTCAGTTGAGTCAATTAGGGCTTTGATCAGTGGTTAACTTAAGTGTTGATTGTGGCTTACATTCAATTAAGGTAGACTCACTCATTCAATTTGAATGACCTCCTTGGGAATTCGAATTGCCTTGGCATTCATGCTTCCAACATGATCATTGTATTGTATCATTCATTATTCATTTGATTATACAGAGTTGCAACTTCCATTGCAGCACCGTTTTGCCAATTTTATGATTATCTGTCTGTATTCTTTGTGAGACTGTGTTTTCAGTTCCTAGACCACTATGACAAATTAATATGGTACCAGTGCTCACGACAGGATGAAGCTTATATCTCTCAAAAACAAGGTTTTTTAGAGATCTTGCATGAAAATTGAGCAATAGCTCAAAAATCCAGCACTACAGCAGAAGCCAAGGCTTACCACTTAATGCCCCAAGTAAGGAAATTGTTGATCAAGCTTGCTTGATTGACTATGCTGGGTGTGATAAAAGCCTAAAATGTGCAGGCCGTCTAACCTTATGGTGCCCCTTTTGTTGTGATTTTCAGGTTTTTAACAGGTGAAAGCATTCGCTCCAGCAGATTCAGATGGCTTCTTTCGTAGAACTCTTGACTCCGTTAAATTTCCACTCATGGAAAGGAGACATGGAGATATAGCTACATTCCAGAGGAATCTATAGGGTCACTATGGACACTAAAGAAGAGCCTACTTCTGTGATAGACAAAGCTAGATTCTTGAACAAGAAGGATGAAGCATTTAGATTCTTGTGCCTCTCTGTTTCCTGGGATCTTCTTTTCCATCTTTCAGGATTGAAGACTCCAAAGGAAATATGGAACAAATTGGAAACCCTATATGGAAAGTAGGATGATTTGAGAGTATACCTGCTTGAGAATGAGTTGATGTCTCTCTATCCTTCTAATTTCAAGACCTTGAATGAATTTTTTCACAAAGTTCAAGCACATTGTATTACTATTGAAGCAATGCACAGTGGATAAGGAGGATGATCAGCTCATCCTATCCATACTCTCCAAAATTGGAGCTGATTATTTAGTTTTTGTCTCTACATTCCGTGCAGGGAAGCTCACAACCCCTGGATGGAAGATGCCTGCACTCAATGCCTTCATTGAGTCCCTAACAAGTGAACATGATAAGCTTATCTAGATGGGGATCATCAGATCCTCCCATGATCAATCCCTCCATGTCTCAGGGCCCAAAGATATGAAGGGTAAAGGAAAGTAGTAGAAGAACCCAAAATCTAAATTCTAAGCTCCTAAGCCTAAAGTTGAAAACCAGCAGCATGATGAGTCTTTTGGCTCAAAGAAGAACAAAGGAAAAGGGCATCATGGAAAGGAAAAAGTCAAGTGTTTATACTGTGGGAAGGGATTCCACCCTGAACATGCCTGCATGAAGAATAAACTTGATGAATCTACCCCTCTCCTTGATAGAAATCACATCAATCTTTCGTAAAGCTTTTGGAGGAGAGATCAACAAGATCGGGAACCACAGCATGAATGAGGTCATGCCCTCATGGAAAGCACTTCGAAGTCCAAAGCACTCTTGATAGATTCTGGAGCTTCAAACCACATGATGGATGAAAGAGACTCCTTCTCATCTTTGGAGACCAGAAAATCCATCCCCATCCACATGGGAGATGACTCCACCATCATTTCAGAAGGACAAGGTATGGTTGATTTTGAGAACGACTATTTTTCAAATGTTTTGTATGTACCGTCTCTGGCATCAAATATCTTGAGTTTCTATCAAATGACACATAAAGGAGTTCCTAAGAGAGTATCCTTCAGCCTGAATGATGTAGAGACCATGAAACTTGCATCCAGGAAACTTGTTGCAAAAGGTCTTGCAAACCATCATGCAAAAGCCTATGAGTTTTCCCACTTTGTGGCGGATGCAAAGCCCACTGCACTGCTGAATCATGGAAATGAAGTTATTAGACTGTGGCATGATATTTTCAGCCATCTCAACTTCAAATACTTGCATTAATTACAGAAAAAATCCATGGTTGAATGCCTCCCGGTCATCAAGGCAACCATTGGAATTTGCAAGGGATGTATTGTTTGAAAGCACCTTGAGCACAAGTTTGATCGGGGGAAGGCAAGCCAAGCTACATGCATCTTGGAATTGATACATTCTGATATCATGGTCCCATGCATATCACATCCATGAATGGATCAAGGTATGTTCCAGCTTTTATTGATGATTTTTCCAGGTACACATGGGTCTTCTTTATCAAAAAGAAGTCTGAAGTTTGTGAAAAATTCACTGAATTGAAGGCCTTGCTTGAGAATTCATCTGGAAAAAAGATCAAGACCCTCAGATATGATAATGGCAGGGAGTATGTCAGTAATTATTTTCTACACATATTCTCCCAAATTGGTATTCAGGTCCAGCATTCAATTCCCTACACTCCCCAGCAGAACGGTGTAGCGGAGAGGAAGAATCGGTCTCTCAAGGAGATGACCACCTGTATGTTGGAATCAAATAAATTGGATGAAAATTTGTGGGCTGAATCCCTATAGCATACATTCAAAATAGAGTGCCATACTCATCCATGAAAGTGAAGACCCCTTTTGAAGCATACTTCAGACACAAGTCGGATGTGTTGAACCTGCAGGTGTTTGGGTCCACTGCATGGGCCCAAATTCCACTTGATAAAAGGAGGGCTTTGCAAATGCAAAGCATAGAATGTCTATTTATTGGGTATCTTAATTAATCAAAAGGTTTCAAGCTTATGGATATCAAAACAAAATAGATCATCATCAAATGGAGTTTCAAGTTCGATGAGCCTCTTCAGGAGGTGGAACTAGTGAAGGAGAACACTGTTGAATTTCCTTCCTATTCTATTGAATATTTGGATGATGAAATTGGGGGTGATTACCTTGATTTGGATCCTATAATTTCTGATATCAGTGTACAAAAAACATCAGATTATGAATCAGAACCTAAAGTACAAAATCATCTCCCAACATGGGCTCGACAGACACTCTCCTCCGCAGAAGATAACATTGGAAATCTAGATGAGCCAAGGAGAACTCGGTCTGATTTCCAAAGAGCAGGTATTGTGCTCTCTTGTCCTGATTTTTTTCTGTCCAAATATTGTTATTTGATGATAATTTCAGACCCAAATTCCTACTTCCACGCTTGGAAGGATCCGAGATGGCAAGTTGCCATGGATGAAGAGATGAATTCTCTTCAGAAAAACACTACTTGGGAGCTAGTTTCTCTTCCTCCGGGAAGGAAATTGGTTCAATGCAAGTGGGTTTTTCGGAATAAGGTTGCTATATATTGCAGAACCTGAAAATATAAGGCAAGTCTGGTGGCAAAAGGTTTCTCCCAGGTCCAAGGTGTGGACTACCATGAGACTTTTGCACTGGTTGCAAAAATGGACTCCATCCGCCTAGTTTTGGCAATTTCAGCATCTAAGCACTGGGAAGTGCATCATATGGATGTTAAGACAGCCTTTATACATGGATATATTTATGAGGAGATATACATGAGGCAACATGAAGGCTACATCTCTGATCCATCTTTGGTTTGCAAGCTAAAGAAGTCACTATACGGGTTAAAACAGGCCCCAAGAGAGTGGTATTCCAAGATGGATGCCTTCCTTCTCTCGCAAAAAATCCAAATGTGTATATACAGAAGTATGATGGTAATTTTATTATTATTTATATATATATTGATGAATTACTCATCACATGTAGCACAATTGCTTCTATTTCAGTCATCAAAACTGCTCTCCACAATGCATTTGAAATGAGCTATTTGGGGCTCGAAATTGAGAAAAATTCTGATGGGATAATGGTCACTCAGTCCAAATACATATCAAACCTATTATTCAAGTTTAACATGGCTAAATGTAGGCCTATACCATTCCCTTTCCTTTCAGGGATCAGCCTTGAAGAAGGAAAAAGCACACCTCCCATGGACTACACTATTTATCGACAGCTGATTGGTAGCTTGTTGTACTTGACACAATCTTGGACTAATATCTGTTATGCTATGAATGATGTATCAAGATACATGTAGCAACCCCATGATATTAATTGGATGGCAGCCAAGAGGATCCTCCAATACATTCAAGGAACCAGGACCTATGACATTCACTATGCTGCAGACTTTGGGCTAGAGCAAGTTGGATACACAGATTTCGATTGGGTGGGTGATTCTATTGATCAAAATTCTACTTCTAGATATGTATTCATTTTTGGTGGTGGAACCATTTGCTGGTCTAGCAAAAAGTAGGCCGCCATACCATTGTCTTCAGCAGAGGCCAAGTATCGAGGAGCGGTGAATGCTTGCATCCAAGCTGTTTGATTGAAAGGCATTCTTTCAAAGTTTGATATTGGTAGTACTTTGTCCACTATCCTCTTTTGTGACAATCAAAGTGCTATTAATATATCCAAATATCGAGTTACCAGGAAGAGGACCAAATATGTATAGATACACATGCACTATATCAGGGAGCTAGTGCATGACAGGACCATCATTCTACAATATTTCCTGACTGATGAGCAGATTGGAGACATCTTGATGAAGAGCTTTTCAGAAAAGAAGTTCACTTACCTCTATTCATTGCTGGGGGTGAGTTCATCAGGGTGATCCAACTAGTTTCAGTGTTCAGCTTGAGGGGGGGGGGTTTCCCACTGGGTTTTCCCTCTTTTCCTCACTTAGTTTGTTTTTTGAGCATTGTTTGAGTTTCACTATCATATAGGGTGACCTATGGCCTTAGTTGCTGGGGACCTAGCATTCTTATGCACTTTATGTTTTCTACTCCTCTTGAGTATAGCTTAAGGGGGGGTGCTGGAGACATTTACCACCATACACACTCATTTTGGTCAACTTGGCCTAGTTAAACCACTATCCTAAGTTTTATTGACTTAATTGACATTAGAGGAGCATTGGATGACATCAACATGAGCACACCCACACATACCTTCAGTTAAGGAGGCTAACTAGAGAACTCTGGGGGTGATCTGAGTGTCATAAATGCCCCATATTGCTAAATGATGGTTACAATCAGTTAAACAGAGTAGTGAAGGCACCTTACTTCATTAAATTGATTATTTAATGAACTGGAGTCAACAGGGGCACCTCCAACTACTTTTGATGGTCAGTTACACATCAGTTAACCTCATCGAGGTTCATTGGAGTCATTGATGCACTACCACTTGTTGGTTGGCTTGCAGTGACATGTGTCTGAGCTACTTTCAGTTAGAATCAATCATTTATTGTACTTCGACTTCAGTTAGGGCTCAGTTGAGTCAATTAGGGGTTTGATCAGTGGTTAACTTGAGTGTTGACTATGGCTTACATTCATTTAAGCTAGACTCACTCATTCAATTTGAATGATCTCCTTGGGAATTCGAATTTCCTTGGAATTCATGCTTCTAGCATGATCATTGTATTGTATTATTCATTATTCATTTGATTAAATAGAGCTGTTACTTCCATTGCAGCACCATTTTGCCAATTTTATAATTATCTATCTATATTATTTGTGAGATCATGTTTTCAGTTCCTAGACCACTATGACAAATTAATAGAGACAAGTGACTCAGATCCACATCAAGGAAAACTCCAAAACTATTTTTCCTTTTGCACACATCCCGATGTATGCAAGTTTGAGGGTCATACCCACATATATACGTGAGAATAGGTTTAAAAGTCACGTATGGAAAATAATGCATGTTTTTAGGGATGATCTTGGAAACATCAAAGGTACAAAAATGGTCCATGGGGTCCAAAGAGTCTACAGAGGGATAGGGAAGGCCATAAATGTGTGATCCACCATGTGTGGTAAAATCAGATGTGACACTCCTGGAATTCGCTTCTGAAGTTCTGAGCTCAAATACACTATGTTGGGTAAAAATTTCAAATGATATGAAAATTTTTAAACTTTTTACTATTTATAGAATTTTTTTAGAAATTTTTACCAACTTTCTATAGTTTTTGACCATTTTGGACCGTTTGAACTAATTTGATGATGTAGGAGTCCATTTTGAGTGCGGTTTGACCATGGCTTTGATCTGTTCATTCCTACTGCATGTATGATGTCTAAATTGGCATACAGGTTAGGTTTCACATCCATTTTCATTTTGCATGACCTTATGACCATTTCATTTTAACCTTAGGTACGAACCCATTCCATCTTGTCACAGAACTTTCTTGCTACTTTTAAAAGTGACATGTTGTGAATGGTAGAGCTTTACCATACATGGGTACCATAGTTAGATCATGTTTTGCATTTGGTTCCCATGCCGACATTCTTCCTTTAGGGTGTGGGAGTCCTTTGTATAGTACCGCCATGAATTTGAGAAAGAGCTTCATACTCCTCTTAACCTTTATGCTGGCCTTTTCCCGAAGACTCCTTTGTATATGTCAAGTTCTAATTACATTATCATGAGTTTTTATTGCCTTTTTGAGCCTTATGCCGGATTCCCTGACTTTGATTATCAGACATATATCCCGAGCTTGTCTCATGTCTAGAAAAAAAGAGCTGTTTATATATCTTTTGCAGCTTGATTCCCTATTTTTTTACCAGGAGGGGGCTTTCCCCCGAGTGTCGTTATCCTGCAGATGTTTCCTTGCATTGAGCATAGGTATGTTACACTACTTGGAACTAGTTTGTTTGCCTATTGACACTCGTCTCCTCCTAGATTTGTAACTATAAAAAATTTTATTCTTTTTCAAGCTTTTAAAAATATCTGAAAAAGTCCAAAAAAAATAAAAAAACCAAAAAAGTCGGAGGGGAAAAGATGTTATCGTTGGCAGCATTCAATTCATGTCTCCTTCGAACAGAGAATTGTATATCACATCCATTGGTTGGGTTAGTAGTTTGACCTTAGGAGCTGTACTCATATCTCCAAGTTTATCTCCACTGACTAGTTAAGCTTCCAGTCCCTATGGAGCCTCTGTTGATGCCTCATGCATGGAAAATATGCCCCAATTTTGTATATTGAGTCTATGCTACCTACATTTAGTCACCATTTTCTGTTATGCTTGTTCGAAGGAAGTTGAAGCCTGAATCGACCATTCCTCAATTGTCTTGAATTTGCATGTCGACCATTCCCGGTACTATTACTGGTTTGTGCACATCTTGTTCAAGTCCTTCCACATTATACAGCATTTCTGAGTACCTCGTGTTGGTTTATGGGGGATGCCTTAATTCCCTCCTTCCAGCGGATTCCATCCCATTGACTTCATATCATTTATTCTGGGGTAGGATTCTAGAGTCATTTGAGTGCCTTGAGACTTATAGTCATCAATGTTAGGTTCTCTCGCCATCAACAGTTTTGGGAATACATCAATGTCCCCTGATCGATGGATTCTTCCAAGTGCTTTACCTCAACACATTTATTCGCACTTTTTAGATTTCACTTTAGTACCTTGATTCCCATTTTCATTATTGGTGGGTGATCTCGCGTCTGTTAATGGTATACATCAATGACCGGTAATAAAATGATGGACTACTATGTTTGACCTCGACACCTCTATTCACATAGTAGGACATGTACTTGTAGTGGTTTGTGTAGAAGAATTTCTAGATTAGTGGCATTTCCTATATGCTACCTACTTGATCGTGCCAGTGTTCATGAGGTTTCAGCTCTCGTGACTTGATTCCAGTGTATGTCAAATATCCTCAGCCATTACGGAGATCTTGATCCATAGTATATATTCATATTTCATGGAGATATCAGTCCTTTGTATATCTTCATCATGAATATTCTAACATCCTTATGTATCCATGACTGCTATATGTATTTGCAGTCATGTGTAAAGTTTGATTATTGTATTATACTATTGGATGGCTAGTTCTTCCACCTTGTTCTTCACCACTCCACTTCTGGGATGTATTTATAATGTATTTCGGTCATCATGTTACCGTCTATGACCTCACACATTAGGGGGCATCTGTTATAACTAATTTTACCACACATGGTTGAACACACTTTTTTGGCCTTCCCTGTCCCTTTGTAGACTCTTTGGACCCCATGGGCTATTTTTATACCTTTTATGTTTCCAATATTATCCCTAAAAGGACTCATTATTTGATGTACATGACTTTTAATCCCTTTCTCATGTATATACGTGGATATTACCCCTAAACATGCATACATCGGGATGTGTGCAAAAGGCCAAATGTTTTTGGAGTTTTTCTTGATGTGGATCCAAGTCACTTGTATCTTGGCCCTCCATAGGCTTTCAGATTACTCGGATTTGACCTTCCATTACCCCATTGAATCACTATATAAGGAACCCTTTGGATACATTGAAGAGGAGGAATTGAAGAGGAAGAAAACTATAGTCCATTGTTGTCGTAGCTTGCTTATACTTGAGTATGCATCCCTTTGTCCCTTGGAGCACTTTGCATTCTTCCCATGCTTGCCTTTGCTTGTGAGCTTGCTATCGAGAGATGGAGGATTGAGGTGGTGGAGGCCCAGGTGGAGGACTCAGTTTCTTCGGTTTACAGACGTACCGACAGAGGTTGTCACTTGTGTAATCTCCGATTTATTTAATAGAAATGTCTTTTCCTATCCAATGATGTGCATTTAAATGAATATTGAATCCATGGATCTGTTTAATTGCTTATGTATCATTGATTATATATGCTAGAGAAGGCCTAACACTATATCATATAGTATGCTTGCTTTGTTTACTTTTGTTGAGAGTAAATTGCTAACGCAAGTGGGATTGGAAAAAGATCAATGGGGATCTACTACAACCATCCGGAATAAGGTATATTTCAAGATCCTTTAGTGTTAGATGTTGTATTTCTCTGGCATATGGGGAAGGGATTGATTTCTGCAGTTTCTCTGTCTATTTTGGTACACCCCAATCCATAGGAAGTTTTCTTCGTAACAGCTTATAAAATCGCAACCCCTATCACCACATAAAATCATGAACCAGGTAAGAAATTGCCGACAAAAAAATGGGCCACCTCAAAATTCATCATCATGCACCAGTGTTGTGAGCGAAATGTACTGGAGGGAAAATGGCAGAGTAGCTTGGGAGAATGTAGAAAAACTACAGCTTGAGTCGGCTATCTTAAGAGATGGATGGACCAAAAGACAAGCTACTGAGCAAAATAAGAGGTCGAGGTGAAGGTTCTTTTTAAACTCAACAACGACACGGCCACCCTAGCCTTGCAACGAAACCTAAACTCCTTACTAACCAAATCGTGACTGGTCATGACCTAAACACCTACCAATCAAAAGATACAAAAACAGATTAAATCCTACCTAGCAGGATGAGCTCAAAAAATGTTGTAGATATAGTGTCTAAAATACCATGTTAGCTCCAGACAGAAACTCTCATGTCGTAAAAGATGTCCAATGAGGGTAAAAAACATCTAGAATGGGTAAAATCCACAAGTTCTACCAACTCCTAATTCCCACAGTCAAAATATAACTCCAACAATGAACCCAAATAGTTATTATTAACCCAAAAAATTCCTCACTCAGCTCTACATGGCCTACACCACCCAAGGACACCCATGATTGACCCTCGTAACACCCCATTAGACCCCCACACCCTAAAAAAGGATTAAGAATTAAGAAAAGGGCTTAAAACCCCAAAAAATGAACCTAAATAACTCTCCTAGGGGCTAAAACCCCTCAAAGGAGCCTAAAACCCTAAAAGGAGCTAAAGTTAGGGCAGAAGGGGATAAAGCCCGGACCAAGGGCTTAAAAACCTAAAACCCCCAAAAAAAGCTATAAAAGGAGGGTGGGGGGTGTTAACCCCAAAATCCCCCACATAGCTCTCTATGGCCTACACCACCCAAGGACACCATCTCACAACACTCATTTCACTCCATAAGACCTTCCATTTGAACCCCACACCTCCAAAAGAGCCCAAGGATGAAGAAAAGGGATAAAAACCCCAAAAAAGAGCCCAACATAGAACCCCAGGAGCTAAATCCCTCAAAACAGGGCTAAAACCATGAAAGGGGCTAAAGTTAGGGAAGAAGGGGCTAAAGGCCCAAAAAAGGGGCTAAAGACTTAACCAAGGGCTTAAAACCCTAAAATCCCTTAGAAAAACTATAAAAGGAGGGTGGGGGGTCACTCTCAAAACACTCCTCACTTACCTGTTGTTATGCTGCCCATGGATGCTTTGAGACCTCTTGCTCTCAAACCACCCACTCTCCCTCTCCTCCATCTTCATCTCATCAAGCCATTGCTTCCCAACTAAGAGAGAGGTGCTCCCATGAGCTAGGGCATTGTGGCCCATTTCCACCTAAGTGAGGTATAATTTCTTTTCATGGTTATTTATTTGTTTTGTTTCCTAACCCTCATTTCTATTTGCAGGTTTTTCATTAACAATTGTTTGCAGGTTTTCTCCAATGTAGCTTAGGTTTATTTTGTAGGTTTTGGAGGCGGAACCCTAACCTACTGTGTGCAGAGTGGTTCAACAGTGCTGCATCTCCTCTTCTTCATTTTCCGTCATTAGCTATTAGATTTAGTTTACAGTAGTTCTCCATTTGATTATGTTCTTGCTTAGATTAGCTTAGTTTCAATTCGCAGCCAGCTACTTTTGGGTTCCCATGGTACTCCTCACAGTGAGATTCTGAGTTGAGCCCAAGTACTTCCCATGGTTAAGGCAGTCAGGGACTTATGTCCTCAAAGACTGCAGATTTTTTGAGCTTAGTGTCAATTGATAAATTTTAAGGGCTCTCTCAGCATCATGAACTGAGTTGGGTCGATTACATGGTATGGTGTATATTTTTTTCTATCTTTCTGTTATCGGGTGGCTACAAGTGGTTTATGAATATGTTGTAGAATTCATATCACTGTGTGTACAAGCAGTAAATAAATAGAAATTTGTAAACAGATACAATTTTTTACCCTGAATGTGATAGCTTAACTAGGTGACTACCTTACACCTATATTCTTCTTCAACCAAGAGAAGGTGTTGGGCTCTCAACACAATGGGACTAAGCCCATCCGTAGATCCACAGGTCACCTCTCGGATGCAAGGTTGGTCAATAGGGAGGATGCTTAGTGCCGTGAGAAGCCCTCTTTCTCTACCCCCTCTACCTTCCAGGTCATCTGTTTTTAATGGTTTAGAACAATATTTAGTGAAGGGCCTATTACTATAAGAGTTGTGCCCTTCGTCGTATTCCAAAATACCCTAAAGGGTGATTATTGGGTAGAGGAGGAAGGGTAAGCAAGACTGTTAATTTTATGTCAATTTTAGTTAAGATACATTCATTAAGCCATTAAAAAAAATTGTTTCAATTTACACTTTGTTTGTACATGAAATTACAGTAAATTAAAACAGAAACAGAAATGGAACTAATATGCTAGATAGAGGCAGATGAGCCACACTGATAGTCCCTAGTAAACTGAAAATTAACCTCTGATTGATAGACAGCACACTTCAGATCAAATTTGGTGAGGGGGTCCAAATTTTTTCCAGAAACAGGCGAGGGGGTCACACAAATTTCACAGAAAGAAGTGGTCTATCTTTCTGAGTGAAGTCACACATTTTTTGGGAAAAAGGGTGACCTCGTCACACCTGTGAGGCCTAAAAGAGCGACCTCATCCCCTGTTCAGGCCCGATAAGTGCGACTTGCTCCGGATTTGGGGTTTCTCTGATCCTGAGTTAGATCCGGTCGATAGTAACCTGTACTGTGGCCAAACAGACTCGGATTTTCCTTGTAGAGGCTTCGACAACAATAAAAATTGAATTTAAAATATATTTAACCTAGATCTAACAAGAAATTTTAAAAACTAGGGCATAAACTAAAAAAACTTGAAATTTCAAAAAACTGAACCAGGGATCCTATGGGATCGACCTAGTATGGTCGTCAGTTTTGTCGCAGGGATTTCTCCTTACTACAGGGGCATGAATGGCTCCCTTCCATCTATAGGATGCAAGGGTAGGTTCTTGCATGTGGAAAATGCATAAAAGAAATTCAGAATAGAAAGGAAAGCAAATGGACAAGAAATGGCCGTGAGCCCCTCTGCAAACAAGGTTAGGGCTTCACTCCAAGAACCTGCAAACAACTATTAAACAGAAATAAACCTACAAAACAAGGTAAAAAGCAAGCTTGCAAAAAAATATTGGTTAGAAAGAACTAAACTACTAAAGCAAATACATAATCAAAACTAGGTTATACCTCTCCTTTGGTGAAATGGGCCACCATGCCCTGGCTAGAAGAAGCACCTCCCTATCTCACTCAGCAATGGAGGAGCTATGGCTTAATAGGGAAGATGAGTGGAAGAGAGGGGGATGTGGGTGGCTTGAGAGGCAAAGAGTGTCAAGGCATCCACAGGCAACATAACAATATGCAAGAGAGGAGTTTTTTGAGAGTGACCCCCTATAGTGAGAATTTCTCCTCACTACAGGGGCAGGAATGGCTCCCTTGTGCCTATAGGGCACAAGGGTAGGTTCCTACCCTCTGAAAATAGTAAAAAAACAGAATGTAAATATGGCATAAACAGAACTGCGAATTGAAACTAAGCTAATCTAACCAAGAACATAAGCAAATGGAGCACTACTGTAAACTAAATCTAATAGCTAATGACAGAAAATGAAGAAGAGGAGATGAAGCACTGTTGAACCCCTCTGCACACGGTAGGTTAGGGTTCCGCCTCCAAAACCTGCAAAATAAACCTAAGCTACAATGGAGAAAACCTGGAAATAGAAATGAGGGTTAGGAAACAAAACAAATAAATAACCATGAAAAGAAATTATACCTCACTTAGGTGGAAATGGGCCACCATGCCCTAGCTCATGGGAGCACCTCTCTCTTGGTTGGGACGCAATGGCTTGATGAGATGAAGATGGAGGAGAGGGAGAGTGGGTGGTTTGAGAGCAATAGGTCTAAAAGCATCCATGGGCAGCATAACAATACGCAAGTGAGGAGTGTTTTGAGAGTGACCCCCCACCCTCCTTTTATAGTTTTTCCAAGGGATTTTAGGGTTTTAAGCCCTTGGTCAAGGCTTTAGCCCCTTTTTTGAACCTTTATCCCATTCCACCCTAACTTTAGCCCCTTTTTGAGGGATTTAGCTCCTGGGGGTCTATTTTGGGATCTTTTTTGGGGTTTTTATCCTTTTTCTTCATCCTTGGGCTCTTTTGGAGGTGTGGGGGTCAAATGGAAGGTCTTATGGAGTGAAATGAGTGTTGTGAGATGGTGTCCTTGGGTGGTGTAGGCCATAGAGAGATATGTGGGTTATTTTTGGGTTAACAAATTACCCCCTGATGTGTGAGGGAAGGAGCTCAACGTATGGCCAACGGACATCATAGGATTTGCTGTCGAGAGGTGGTGCTTCTGGATCTAGGGCATGGTGTCTTTTGGTTTTTGTATTAATTTGGTTCCCATAAATGGGTGAGATACAATAAATGTGTGACACTTCTATGGATGAGGTGAGCATTCCCATGCTCATGACCATGTTGAAAAGAATCATTTGATCTATGCTCTAAAATACAAGAGCCGATCATATACAACTGTCCTTACAATGATGGTTGCCTCTCATGTGAGGCTGAATACAATACTGATCTGGTACATTGTACCAATGGCATTCTCATGGAATTCTATATCTTCATGACTGAAGGTCTACTGGATCTGGTACATAGCTGTGTGGACTCGCTAATTGAGAGTCAGAGTCTCTGTGGTACAAGTATGCTGCATCAATCATAAAGGTATATCGAAGCACTGTTGGGGATTTTAATCACTGTCTCCAATGCAACCCGGAAATCACAAGGGACATAACCTGTTTAGGTCCCTAGAGTGGACTCACCAATGTGCTAGAGTTGGGTGACATTTGAGGTATTTGACCAAGTACTGTGTGGAACAAACCTTGTACGAATATCAACGGTGCGATGATGGAGTTGAAGTCGAGCACGTGAGAAACAACCATCCCAAGAGGCGCTAAGGACTCCTCTCGAGTGGTCCAAGGGAATCATTAATGATGTAAATGAAACCAAGGTACAGGGACCTCTGGGTCTATCCCTTGGAATATGTGTGTTGGCGTCGACAGAGGGAGACCTACCCCTAGTCAAGGCAATGATGTTTCCTTGACCAGGAGCAAGAGGGAGATAACCGAAAGGTGTGAAGCAATCTACGGACTGACTCACTGAATTGGTGGGGGGGAGGGGAGGGGAGGGGAGGGAAAGTACTGAACAGGGGTAGGGGGAGTGGAAGACTCAAACTTCCTTTGTTTAGAGTATGACAGCAGGGCGGACTAGGTATTAAATGAAACTGACTCAAGGGAATGGGATCATAGCTGTAATACCGGGAATGTCGCTGCAGATGGGAAATACTTGGAGGTGGACACTTTTGATATTGATGGGATCCAAGGAAGACACATTGCAGATTACTCTGAACAAAGGTGACCCAATGTGGGAATGCTGCCAAATTTTTTTCTATGGGGTGGTGTCTAGGGACACCATTGTGGTACGATCTCGTGGATTTTTGGCTAGCTCAAGAAGGTAAATGCTTGATGGTGCTTTGAATTTTAGAGAGTCTGAAAGCACGAAGAAGAATCCAGTGGGGGATCTTTTTTCATTGGTAGTCTCCTGTGCTCAAAAAAGGGTAAAAGTATACATAGGAGAGTTCGCCCATCCTGGAGGGGATGAGAGACTTCTTTACCATTGGTATTCCAATCAGGCCGGAAAAGGTTAAACCTATACTGACTAGATGGTCATTCAAATAATTTTACGAGCATGAATTAAACCAAGTTTGCTCAGCAATATTTTCTTGTTGAGACATCTAGAAAAAAGCTTAACGGCAACCGGTGGTGAGATTTTTCGTAAAGTGCGGCCCCTCTGCCCGAGAAAGCACAAAAGTATGCAAAGGGGAACGGTCTTGGCTTGAGTGTGCCAAGAAGGTCCTTTTCATGAAATGGTCTAAACGGTCTGCAAAAGGAGGTAAATGAGACAATGTAGATGCCCTTTCCTATACTTTACTGAGTGGGAAAGGAAGCAGCTGCACTCAGCAATCTTTTCATTGTTTTAAGGAGTCAGAAAAGAGCTTAGACGAAACTCCAATGTGGTTAACCGACTGCGATGGCACGAGCGGTGCCCCATGTCAGGATGGTGGACAGAGGTCCAAAGGTCATCCACATAGTATGGACAGAGCATAAGGCTCTCAAACATACCAATACATGTGTGGGACAAATCGCGGCAAAGGCCTGCAAGACGGTGCGGCAGAGGCACGCAAACCAAGGTGGCTCTCGAACAGAGGTCAGGGGAGCGTGTGTGTGTTGCGGTGCATGAACTTGACTACATGCGATGTGAGTGCAAGTCCAGGGGCACTTATATGCCAAATACTTGTAAGAAAAGAAATTGTTTTATGGACAATGGTCTAGAGGTCCGCGTAAGGTGCGGTAAGAAGAAAAGACAATCTATGTGTTAAAAATACAAAATAAAAGCTAAAATTACATTCCTTAATGGGCGGTGGCCCGAGGACATTTCTATGTCAAACATATGGAAGAAAAGAAAAGGGTTTTGTGGACGATGGTCCAAATGTCCACGTAAGGTGCGGTGGAAAAAGACAATTATAAATATAAAAAGTAAAATTATAGTACAATCCTTAACGGGCGGTGGCCTGACAGCTTTTATGAGTAGCGGTCGGGAAGTGTGATACGAGTACCAGTCCATAGACAATCGCATCGTCATGTCATGGCTCATGAATCGAGGTGAATTGTGGGAAATGGTCTTGAAATGGACTTATTAAACATGAGACAATGGTCTCATAACTAGATAGAGGGTGGAATTCCGAAACCAGTGGCATGAACAACGTCTCAAACGGAGTCTGTATGGTCCTGTTATGTCGATCGAAAGAAATTAGGTCAAATGGGTCCTATAAAAAGGGAGGGTCCACATGGTGAAGTGTCATTGTCACTGTCCATTGTGGAGTTGGAGAGGTGGGCCCTAATTCTTCATTTTCTGATTTCTCTTGATCTGATCGATGGTTTCGTGAGCCGCGATTTGCAGGTAAAATCTCTCACTGAACCTCTTCATTTTTATGGCTTATTTACTGAATTTGACCACCTAGAGTCCCCCCATGAGCTATTTGGGGTTTCTTGTGGACCAGATCGCTCATTTCAAAGGGAAAGGTGCACCCTAGGAACACCTGTTGGGCCATTATGAGTGCCCTTGGCACTCCTTTTGCTCATATAAGTGTGCCCTGGCCTCCTTTGGGTGGTTTTTTTATGGTGGGGATGTTTGACATCAGGGTTTTTGCTTTATGAAGGATGGTGGAGATCAAATGGAGGGAGAGAGACTACAAGCCAGTCAGAGATGCATCATTACGAGACAGGGGTGTTAGAGATACACTAGCCACTGTGGGTTGCTGAATTTTATGAGGATTCTGCTTATGCAGAGCTTCGGTTTGCTGATGCAAACTCTGATCAGTTTCTGGGATGTTACTGAGGAGGTGTTCCTCTTCCAGGGCCAGCGTATTGAGATTACGTTGGAGGATGTGTATTTCATTACTGGGCTCCCAATATTGGGAGTAGTTGGTGACTTGGCACCTATACTATCTCAGGGGGAGACATTAGAGGATTTATGTGAGTGCCATTGTTATGCTACGGCATATGTGCATGGTTCTTAGATCCTGATGTGTGACATTGAGGAGTTGTCCACATGGGTTGTGGGGACTTTAGTGCAGTGCATATTGGGTTCCATGGGGAGCTACAAGATTTCTGGTGGTCAGCTGCAGTTAGTCGAGCATGCCATTGGTGGCACATATTATGCATGGGGCCATATGTACTTGCAGGCTGTTCGGCATCAGCTTAACAAGTTGAAGACTAGTGGCATCGGTTTTTTCTTTGGCTCCTTTATATGTGCTTTCTTCTTTGAGAAAGTACCTACACTTCATCCTCATTGGGTTGTGGAGGACAGTGGTCTGTAGGAGCTGAGGATGTATAGGTGGTGCCAGATGATGATTCGCAAGGGTGGCAGTAGAGTGGGTCGCTTCTTCATAGAGGAGTTGTTGGAGAAGTGGCTCCAGTTGCCTGTGGTGATCGAGGAATACCCGTATGTGGGTATGGATTTCTAGGGAGATCCTGAGATGCCTTGACCTCCTGGTCATCCTTAGGGACCAGCTGGTATGTATGCTTGATATTTTTATGTTTATCTGTGGGCATAGTATAGTTGAGCTGGTTAATGATTTTCATATTGATGCATGTGGACTGATGGTGTCCTTGCTTGTGTGTGCATATGTCGGTCCTCGCCCGCCACCTGGGCATCGGAGGCAGGTTGTTACCGTACCTCCTGCGGCGGCTTCTGCGGCATCCCCTTCTAGGAACTCTTGCAGGAGGCAGCAGGATATGGATGGACTGGTACCGTACATGGAGGAGGTAGCTACAGAGTGTCAAATGTTGGTTGGTAGCACCTGAATACTAACTTTATTGCTGCAGTTCACAATCTGCCTCCCGAGCTAACGGGCATGATGAGGAACATGGCAGTGGTATGCGAGCACTTTCGCTGGACGGTGAGAGGTGGTCTTCTTGCAGAGGCTGCGTATTCTTCGGAAGACTATGAGTTTGAGTCGGATGATGGGTCTGAATAGGATTAGTAGCCTTGTGGGTCTGTTCCTAGTGCATAGGTGCACTTAGGGGTTTTTGTGTCGCTTATGTATATCCTATTGAGAAAGCATATGTGGCTTCTCATTTTTGTATTGGACATGTTGTGGACATGCGACTTTATGGATTTATATCTATATATATTTTTGACACACGTGGATGTGCTTTTATGGTTTTATTATGTGAGTCTTTTTATTATGTTGTGGAATGCAAATGCCTATGTGATGTATTATTACACTGTGTGTTTATTTTTATAAATGATTATGCATTATGTTGTGGTTGTATGTTTCCTATATGCTCTAATGGATGTGCCAATTTAGAATATCGTTAGCCATTTGATCTGTGACACTATTGAGGTTCCTGGGAACATGTGTGAATGTGATAGATTCAAATGTTCTGACCATGTCTTTAGTGCGCAAGCACTTGCTAAAGAGGCAAGGATTGTGAACTCGGTAGTGGTTGTTCAGTTGAGAAATGAGCAGGTGGGAGTCTAAGAATACTTCGAGATGATGAATTCCTAATTGTAGAGTGGTGGCCAAGAGGTCATTGACACCATCATACTCTTCCTAGTTGTTGGTCGCAGTGCCCACGCACATTCCGTTGATGTGGATAAACTTGTGCGATGGGGAGAAGATTACCCATGTGGCCGAGGCGAGGTTCAGGTACCATCTGCTTGCTCCATCTGCAAATCCCATATACCAATCTGAGGTGTGCTCCATTTGAAGCAATGAGAGGAAATGATACATAAGACTCAATCAGGAAAAATGTGTAAAAGAAAAAATGAAAAGACTATAATACAATTTAGAACATTGTCACTCAAAGGGGTGACGTTAGGGGGGAATTTGTTTCGAATTTCCCAGGATCAGTAGTCATTCCTTTGTGTGACACGATGAATCCTTGGAGATGGCCCATGGGGACACAGAAAACACACTTGGATGGGTTCAAGCAGATACTATACTGGTGACATCGCATTAGGACTTGTCGCAAGTCATCTATGTGTTGTGTGTGGTTTTGCGACCGCGCGATAAGGTTGTCAAAACAAACCTACATGATGTGCATGAGATCACGGAAGCAGTGCATCATGGCGCGCTGGAGGGTGGTTCCAACATTTTTTAGGCCAAAGGGCATGACTTGGTAGGCGAATGTGCCCCATGGGGTTGTGAATGCTATCTTGTGATGGTCTTCTTTCCGGATTTGGATTTGGTTGTAGCAAGAAAATCCATCCATGAAGGAGAAGGCCTCATGTCCAGCGCATGGATCGATGAACGGGGTGGGGAAGTTGTCTTTGGGACATGCCCCATTGAGATCATGGAAGTTTGTGCAAATGTAAATGGTACCCTATTTTTTATTCACGGGAACAGGATTAGAAACCCATGTTGTGTATGCAATGGGATAAATGAAGCCGACTGTGCACAGCTTCTCTATCTCGGCTTTAACCGCAACCACTTTGGATGGATGGATGGGTCGTTGCTTCTAGCGGATGGGTGCCACATCAGGCCATTTTTCGATGTGGTGTTCCACAATGGATGGATCTAAGCTGGGAATTTCAGTGTATGACCAAGTGAAGATGTCATGGAATTCTTGGAAGAGAGCGGTGTAGGCATCAACCTCTTCCAGGGAGCAAGATGCCCCTAGCATGATTTATTCAACGATCTCAGAGTTGGTTGAGATGTCGAATTTAATTGTTGGAAAAATGTTTGCCATGTTCCCTTCTTTGAAGGAATCGGGTGTTGGGATTGGTTTCTTGAACCAGTCAACCTTCCCATGGATGAAATCTTTGGTCTCCATGGAAAACTGGTCAGATTGCGACACTGGCTCTTCCGGGAGGAAGAATGAGCGATGGTGCATGTCATCCCATGGGTATTTCAGGGCGGTCAGAGCTTCAAGTATCTCCTCGTTTTTGTTGAAGCAACGAAGTGACAGGTCTGATGGATCGTCGTTGGAGATGGGGATGAGCTGGTCGAGGGAACTAGACATCATGTAAATGGACATGGTGTCGAACGAAGGAGGTGGTGGGTGAACTTCTTCGATCAAGGTGATCTCAGACTCAAGGGAATGGTGACGGAGGTTAGCAAGAGCCATTCGAAATTTGGGCAGGTCTTGGCAATGGTGGGAGTAATGTCCATACAAGCCGCAAAGGGCGCAAGCATGGTTTGTCCTCAATGCCTTTTTCTTGGCTAGTGGTGCGGTTGGGAGTTCAACCATGGGGATGTTTTCATTCGTATCCATGGCATCCAGATGCACATGGATCACTGGGATTTCAAGGCAATTCTGAGTTGGATGGTCCTGTTGTTCGCAGACGGCACAAGGTGGGACTTGTTGTGATTCTGCGGTGGCTTTGGTGTTCTTTCCCCTACCCCTTTTGGGTTGGGCTGATGCAGGTGCGGGTGCAGTGGTTGGCTTATGCAGACTAGGTGGGGTGTGGGACTCAATCGCAGTAGCTTGCATCGAAGTTAACATGACCTGGGGCATTGCTGGTTGACTTGGTGGATCTAGATACCACACCGGGATCCCCAACGTAAAGTTGGGTAGGCTTAAGGTGGCCATGACCAGCTTGGTCATGACACCAGGTGGGGGAAAGAGGAAGGGAATTGTATGGACTGGAGATGAGCCCACATAACTCCCAGCTGGTTGCATGTGGGGGTGAGGTTGTGGTTACGGCTGCGCATAATGTTGTTGTTGTGGGTGATGAATCGTGGGAGGATTCCTTGGCATTTAGTGGGGTGTCCATCATAAGCCCACAAATTTGTGGAGGACGGTTGCAAAATCAGTGATCCAAGCTTCTACCAAACCAACGTAGACATGATGCATGTGGATTCCCCCTCATCCACTATGCATCGGTGCACAACCAAGTTCTGGATGGATACTGGGATTTGGAAGGCGATAGTGGAGGGCATGCACAGTTTTCCATTCTCTGTGTCAAATGTGATTAGCTTGGAATCGAAGGGGTCTACTGCCCCTACAGCAGCTAGTAAGGATTTTCGCTGCATTGGGCACATTTTAAGTACCTCAAGAGCAGACATGGTAGTTGGCGTTTGGGTCAAATCATCCACAATGCTATAGCTGACTGCAGCTCTAGCTATGGCGTTATTGGCAATTTTACATATGGGGGGGCACGAGAACGGGGGTAACTGGAGAGGTAGGTTGGTTTTCTTAGATGTGGATGCTGCTAATGAGTCGGCAGGTTTGGTGGTGGTATTGTACCGATTTCATCTAGTCTATAATTTGTCCTATTTAGTGGTCATGGTCATTAGGTGGTGAACACCTATTTTGGCCATGGGCAGTGCCCATGGAGCATTGGGATTGGCCTAGGGAGGGGGAGAAGTTTCCACCTGTCCTTGGACTTGTAGTGGGTTTTGAAGCACCATGGGAAGAGGTCCTTGTGGTGCCTAGTTAGGTTGGGCTTGAGTTGCGGCATTGGCGACCTGTTAGGCCTCATTTTGAATGGCTTGCTTAGCATGAGCCATGAGGGGACACTCAAACATGTAATTCCCATAGACATCATAGAGTGTACATGGTTGGTTTGTGTGGGGGCAGGGGTTTGTAGGTGCATAGTGCATCTGCACAGCCAGAGGTGCTTGCAGTGGCACCATAGTGGATGGGCCTATGCCACCAAGTGTTGTGGGTGGGATGGTATGTGTAGCGTGGGAATTGCCCCCATGTATGGCGGTAGGGGAAATGTAGGTGGTCGATGCACTGCCCCCCTGTGTGGCAGGGGAGACAATGTGTGTGGAGGGGCAATTGCCCCCACATGTTACCTCTAGGCCAGCTTGGCTGGTCACTATGGGTGGCGGCAATTAGCTAATCCCAGTCTGCATGACTGTGCTTGGACTGCTTGCCAAGTTGTGGGTGATAGGTTGTGATGTGGACATGGGTCCACTTGTGAAGGTTAGGCCATAAAATGGATCCGGGTTTGCACTAGCCATGGGGCTTGATGGTGCGTTGTGGAGGTCTAGTTCAGACTGATATGGGTCTAAATCAGAATCAGAGGCTGTGTGGCCCTCTGATGGTGTGGGAGATCACTAAGAATGGCTACGACAATGCCGACTAAGTGTTCCAAATGGTGGTGGTTCACCTCTTAGGAGTGAGGAAGATCGTGGAGGATCAATTGTGTTTGCTTTTGTGTATAAAACTGGTGGGTATGAGATTTGGACCCCAGTTTCAATGGCTTCCTATTGGATAAAGGTGGTCTCTCGGACACCAAGACTGCCAGAAGATAGTGCTTGGCTTGTTCCTCATGGGTGCTTCTACTCAATCGAAAGGGGTCGTTGCCCATTTCGCTTGGCAATTCCTCTCAACAGCCAGCTACTTTGGGGTTCCTATGGTACTCCTCACAATGATTTTCTGGGCAAAGCCCAAGTACTTCCCATAGTTGAAGCAGTCAGGGACTTATGTCCTCAAAGACTACAGAATTCATTGAACTTGGTGTAAATTTGGTAAATTTTTAAGGCTTACTCAGCGTCATGAACTGAGTTGGGTTAATTCTTTGGTATGGTGTGTTGGTTTGCTTGTTTTTTCTAGTATTTGGTTTGCAATATGGTTTATGAATTCATGGTAGAGCTCATATCATGGTTTTGTATGCAAACATAAATAGAAATTTGTAAGCAATTATGGTGATTAACCTTGAATTATTGTCCTAACTAAATGTCTACCTCTCAATGGTATTCTTCTTCAACCAAGAGAAGGTGTCGGGCTCTCAACACAATGGGACTAAGCCCATCCATAGATCCTCAAGTCACCTCCCAAGTGTTAGGTTGGTCAACAGGGAGGATTCTTAGCGCTGTGAGAATCCCTCCTTCTCTACCCACTCTACCTTCCAAGTCACCTCATTTTAGTGGTTTGGGAAAAATACCATGGAGTGCCTAGATCTATACGAGCTTTCCCTTCATCGTATCCCAGAATACCCCAGAGGGTGATGACTAGGTAGAGGAGGAAGGGGGCAGAAAGATGGTTATTTTTTAGTTACTTTTAGTTAGACTGGTTGATTTTATTAAGCCTCAATGATTGATTTAGCATATACACATTGTTCATGGATTTATTTGTAGAAAATGAAAACTGGAATTAAAAGAGACCTGCAATGGTGGACAGAGGCAGCTGGGCCGCATTAACAGTCCTCTAAAACTGAAAATTACTATTAATTAAACTTAAAAACAACTTCCGTGTGATAGGCCGCACATTTTTTACTAAATCCCGCGAGGGGGCTGCGATATTTTTCCAGAAATGAGCGTGGGGTCGCACAGAATGCAAAAATAGCCGCAACCTAAGCTCCTAGTATAAATTTTCACTTGTTTGAGGATTAAGTGTGCCCTGGGCGTGCCTGTCTGGGGATTAATTGCACCCCAGTCTCACCTTTTCCCCCAATAAGAGCGACTTGTTCTGGAAAGGGGTTTTTTGGTGATGCAGGGTCAGATATGGCCGATAGTAACTGGTACTGGGGTCAGTCTGAGTTGGCTCAAGATAGCAGAGGCTTTGGCACTAAATAAAATAGGAAATAAAGCAGATTTAAATAGATCTAACCTAATATTTCTGAAAACTAGGGTAAAATGGAAAAAACTTGAAAATTTGAAATTTTTAGGCCCAGGGATTCTGTGGGATCGACCTAGCGGAGTCACCAAAGCTGTAGTGATAATTTCTCCTCACTATAGGGGCAGGAATGGCTCCCTTGTGCCTATAGGTCACAAGGGTAGGTTCCTACCCTTTGAAAATAGTAAAAAAATAGAATGTAAATATGGATTAAAATGAACGACCCCCACCGATTGAGTAGAAATGCCCATGAGGAAAAATCCAAGCACTGTCTTCTGGCAGTCTTGGTGGGAAAGTGACCACCTACAGCTAATAGGAATCCATTGAAACCAAGGTCCAAAATATCATTCCACCAGATTGATACATAAATCTAACACAATTAATCCCCCACGCTCTTCCTCACGCCTAACAGGCGAACAACCACAATTTGAGACATTGAACCGACATCATCGAGACCATTCTCGACGATCTCTCACACCATCAAAAGGCCACATAATATCTGATTCATATTTAGACCCATATTAGTCTGAACCAAACCTCCGTACTGCACCATCAAGCCCCATGGATGGTGCAAATCTGGATCCATTTTTCGGTATAGCCATAGCTGGTGGACCCATGTACACACCACAAATTATCACCAACAACCCTATAGGTGGCCCTAGCATGATCATGAAAACTATCATCATTCAACTGCCACCATCCATAGTAACCACTCAGGTTGTCCCACTTGCAACACTTGCGGGCAGTGGACCTTCCATATACACTTCCCCTTCTGTCACACAGGGGGGCAGTGCCCCTTCCACATACACTACCCCTCCTGTCACACATGGGGGCAGTGGCCCTTCCATTCACACTGTCCCTCACATCACACTTGGGGGCATTGGCCCATCTACAATGGCACCACCAGCACCCCCACCTATGCAGGTACATTATGCACCTGCAAACCCCACCACCATACCTCCCCCATCCCACATCAAACTGGGGTCAAATATGCCTTTCATGGCTCATCTTAACTTGCTTGATTTGGATCGATTGAAAAAAGACCCCATCCACCATCAAACCTTTTGGCCTTCCATGCCAACCAAGCTGCCATCATACATTCCCAAGTTTGAAGGCAAGGCAAGGGAGTGTCCTCAGAATCACATTATGACATTTCATCTATGGTGCTCCTCAAATAACATCGTAGATTACTCGATCAGGCTAAGACTGTTCCGACGCACCCTCACAGGTGTGGCAGCCAAATGGTACATTGAGCTACTACAAGCCAATTACCCATATTTCAACTCCTTAGCTTTGATGTTCCTACAGTATTTCCAACTCCCTGTCAGATATGACGAAGGGGTGGAGATCCTGTTATCTTGCTGCCAAAGCACTACGACACATATAACCAACCACATCCATGAGTGGTGGAGATGTTGTAGTTTGTGAAAAATCCAACTTGATGACAAGATATTCTTGGATTGCTTTCTCAAAACCTTGCTCCCACCCATAGCAAAGGATGTCGCATCCGAACATCCTCAATCCGAAGAAGAGGCCATACTAAAATACCAACAGTTTGACTTGATCTATGCTCATTCTGGATACCTATACATCATCATTCCAGACACTCCCCGTTTGGGTACCTCCTACCAGGATGCATCGGGGGCATACCATGCTGCAGATGGCATCATAGTCTCAGTATCCCAACAACTACAGCACTGTCTGACACCACCTGCAGTTCCACCACAACCAAGCAACACTGCTAGTGTTGCTTACCAAAATCAAACTCTGGACTACGCTAGAATGATGTCCCAGTCTAGAGCAACAAATTCCTATGCAGAACCTATGCCACCGCAGCAGGCTCAGGCCATGGCATGGCCAACACATCAGTACATAGGGAAAATTCCCACATTTGTGGCACTGTAGCCCACCCAAATTTATTATGCACCACTAGTGCAAGCGGTTCAAGCCCCCGCCCCTGCTCAACCTACTCCATTGGGAAAAGTATTTGCACAAAGAAACCATCCCAACCATCCTACCCCCAACAATCAACAAGGGCAAGCTAGAAATAATCAGCCCCAGAACCAAACCAATAACCAACTGTAGGGAGGCGGTCAATAACCAAACCCTCCCAACAATGCCGCAGCAAATCAACCCGCCCGAAACCCCCCATGACCAAATGCTCCTAGATGCAACGCCCCATTGCGCACAAACCAACTGTGCACACTCTGTGAGGTCTATGGGCACTACACATTTGAGTGTCCCCTCATGGGTCACGCTAAGCATGCCATTCAGAACGAGGCCCAACAGGCTGCCAACACCATGAACCAAGCCCAACCAAACCCGGCACCACAAGTGCCTCCTCCTATGGTGCTTCAAAACCCACTACCAGTCCAAGGATTGGTGGCAACCTCACCCCCTCCCCAATCCCACCCCAACACTCCAAGGGAACCTCCCACGACCGAAACAGGTGTCAACCACTTGCTATCCATGACGACTGAAGAAGTCAACCTACAAACCAGATAGAATCAGTATGGTACCACCATTGAACCTACTGACACATCAGTGACATCTACATCCAAATCGATCAATGTACCTCTTCAGTTACCCCCTTTCCCCCACCCCCCCATACACCGAGTGGACAATAATGCTACGGCTAAAGCTGCAGTCAGCTATAGCATTGTGGATGATTTGGCCCAAACACCAACGGCCATGTCCGCTCTGGAGGTACTCAAAACATGCCCAATGCAGCAGAAAGTGTTACTAGCTTCCCTTGGTGCCGTAGACCCCTCCAACTCCAAGTTGATCAGATTCGACACAGAGAATGGAGAACCACGCATGGAATCCACCATTGCCTTCCAAATCTCGGTGTCTATCTAGAATCTGGTTGTGCACCGGTGCATAGTGGATGAGGGGGAATCCATGTGCATTATGTCCACCCTGGTTTGGAAAAAACTTGGACCCCCAATTCTGCAACCATCCTCCACAACTCTATGGGATTATGATGGCCATCCCACTAAAGCCCAAGGAATCCTCCCCCATGTCCCCATCACATTGACCAAGAAGACAGTTCTGATCGACATAGAGGTTGTCAATGCTCAACTAGACTATAACCTTCTCCTCGAAAGAAGTTATATGTACACCATGAGAGTGGTCACATCAACTGCCTTTTGTCTCATGATGTTCCCCCACGAAGGGAAGATCGTGACGGTTGATCAACTCACTTATCACGATCTAGAAGGGTTAACAACACCCGCCAATGTTATCCCGACCATCACCACCATTGAGCCGCAAGGGACAACCACACATGCCAATGTCGTCCCTGCAATCTATACCATGGTTGAAAACACACCAGCATCCCCATTGTTGAATGTGGGCCCTAGGTTGTTTGCCGATACCAGCATGACGGCTCATTTTCCCTTAGTGTCACTGCCACCGACACAAAATGAGACTGTGAGTTATGCATGGTGTCATCTAGCACCGTTGCACCCAAACAACAACTGTAGCCGCAGCCCCAACTGCAACCACAACACCATCCGCAGCCGCAACATCAACAATTGCCACAACATCAACAGCAGCCGCAACATCATCTGCAACCACAGCATTACACATAGCCGCAACCACAACCGCACCCCCACATACAACCAGCAAGGAGTTATCTAGGTTCCTCACCAGTCCATGCAATTCCCTTCCTCTTTCCCCTGCCTGGTGTCATGAGAAAGCCGATAATGGCAACCCTCAACCTACCCAACTTTACATTGGGAATTCCCTTGTGGTATATTGATCCACCAGCTCAACCATCAATGCCCTAGGTAGTATTAACACCCATGCATCATATTGTGATCGAGTCCCATCCTCCACCCTATCCGCAAAAACCAACCACTGCACCTGCACCTACATCGCCCCACCCGAAAAGGGCCAGGGGAAAGAAGGCGAAATCCACCACAGAACCTTGGTAAATCCTGCCTTGCACTATCTGCAAGCAACAGGGCCATCTAGCTCAGAAATGCCCTATGATTCCAATGATCCGTGCGCATTTGGATGCCATGGACACAACCAAAAACCTCCCCATGGTTGAACTTGAAACCGCGCCAATAGTTAGAAACAAGTCACTGAGAACAAACCATGCTTGCGCCCTCTATGGTATGTATGGACACTATTCTCACCATTATCAAGACTTGCTCGAATTTCAAATGGCTTTAGCTGACCTCCGTCAACATTCCCTAGTTTTTGAGATCACTCTGATCGAAGAAGTTCACCCCCCACCTCCTTCTTCAGACACCATGTCCATCTACATGATGTCTAGTTCTGCAGACCCTCTTGTCTACGCCATGTCCATCAGACTTGTATCTTCCCTTGTTTCCACAACTGCAACTCCATCCGCAGCCACAACCTTAGTTGCAACCTCAACCTCAGTTACTAGGGAAACAATGGGGTTCATTCCTGATCAACATGATCCTTTTCCTTTTTATTTTCCTTTTCCTTTTCCTACCATCCAGGATCATGAGTAAGTTTGCCTTGAAAACCCTCAATCTACAGGATTTCACACTAGGAGATCCTGTGTGGTACCTTGAACCACCTACCCTACCTCTAAGGCCCCAGGATGTGTTGACTCATGTCCATCAAATTAAGATTAGGTTGCACCTACCTCCAGGTCCATCAAAGAATCCTCCTATCTCCAGGTCTACCCCTCTTCCTCCAACCGAGACTGGGGGCAAGGCCACAAAAACCACAACCAATACCATTTTCATGATATCTAGCACCATTTTCCCTTTCACATCATTGGCTGTGGAAGATCCACCTGATCTATCCCATCACCACTTACGCGATGACGGAGATATATGTAGGACCACCTTCGGTTTTACCCCCTTCCCTTTAAACCATAGTGTGGAATTGGTTCTTCCCATAAAATACCATATTCCATCACCCCACCTTGTCAATGACCTTCATCTCGAAAAAGGGGCATACACCCTTATTGACTCTGATGGACAACTCTTGGAGAACCCCCGCAACGGACTCTACCTCAAGATATTTTACGCTTAACATCACCAATGAGTCGCTTCATTTTCTTTTCTTGCTTTTCAATGTTTTTACCACAAATTAGGGGCAGCACCATTAATTGCTACTCCAAAGTCCCCCGGAATAAGTTCGAGACACCCCTCACACCTCTGGGCTCAAATTTATATCTCTTTATGAGACCATCATCTCATGTTTAACAAATTTATTTTGGGACCGTTTCCCGGAAGCTACCTCGATTTATGAGTCACAACATGATGAATGCAAGTGTCTGTAGACCTGTACTTGTATCACTCTTGCCTATTGATACTCATGTGGGTTATCGGGCCACCTCCCATTAAGGGTTACCATTTCTTAGTTTTGTTTTGTATTTTAACACGTAGTTGTCTTCTCCATCCATCGCACCTTACGCGGACCTTTGGACCATTGTCCAATTTTTTATTTATTTTTCTTGCACGTATTTGTCATATAACTGCCCCTGGACTTGCACTCACATCACATGTAGTCAAGTCTGTCCATCGCAACTCACACATAGCTCTCCCGAGCTTTGTTTGAGAGCCACCTCAGTTTGCATGCCTCTATCACACCGACTCGTGAGCCTTTACCGTGATCTATCCTGTGCATGTATTGGTATGTTTGAGAGCCTTCTGCTTCATCCATACTATAGGGATGACCTTTGGACCACTGTCCACCGTCCCGACATGGGGCACCACCTGTGCCACCACAATCAGTTGACTGCACTGGAGTTTCATTTAAGCTCTTTTCTGACCCCTAAGAACAATGAAAATATTGTTGAACGCAGCTGCTTCGTTTCTCGCTCATTAAAGGATAGGAAAGGGCATCTACATCGTCTCATTTACCTCCTTTTGCAGACCATGTAGACCATTAAAAGGAGAAGGACCACCTTGGCATATTCAAGCCAAGACCATTCCCCTCTCCATACTTTTATGCTTTCTCAGGCAGAGGGGCCACACTTTACAAAAAATCTCACCATGGGTTGTCGTTAAGCTCTTTTCCATCCTTCTCATCAAGAAAAGATTTTTGAGCAAACTTGGTCTTGTTCATGCTCGTAAAAGTACCTGAATGACCGTCTAGTTAGTATAGGTTTATCCTTTTCCAGCCTGATTGGACTACCAACGGTAAAGAAGTCTCTCATCCTATATAGGATGGGCGAGCTCTCCTATGTATACTTTTATCCTTTTTCAGGCACATGAGACTACCAACAAAAAAAATCCCCCACTGGAGTCTTCTTCGTGCTTTCAGACTCTCAAAAAATTGAAAGCACCATCGAGCATTTACTTTCTCGGGCTCACCAAAAATCCACAAGATCATACCATAACAGTGTCCCTAGACACCACCCCATAGAAAACAGTTTGGAAGCATTCCCCCTTTTGGTTGCCTTTGTTCATAGTACTCTGCAATGTGTCTTCCTTGGATCCCATCAATATCAAAAGTGTCCACCTCCTCCAAGTATTTCCCATCTACAGTGACATCCCCGGTATTACAGCTATGATCCCCTTCCCATGAGTCAGTTTCATTTGCTGCCTGGTCCACCCTGCCATCATACTTTGAACAAAGGAAGTTTGAGTCTGCCACACTCCCCTTTCCCCTGTTCAATTCTTTCCCTCCCCCCCCCCCCCCCCCATTCAGTGGGTCAGTCCACAGATTGTATCACACCTTTTGGTTATTTTCCTTGACTAGGGTAAGGTCTCCCTTTGTTGACGACAACACACATATTCCAAAGGATAGACCTAGAGGTCCTTGTACCTTGGTTTCATTAACATCATTGATGAGTTCCTTGGACCACTTGAGAGGAGTCCTTGGTGCCTCTTGGGATGGTTATTTCTCACGTGCTCAACTTCAACTACATCATCGCACCGTTGAGATTCGTACAAGGTTTGGTCCATGTAGTATTTGGTCAAAGACCCCAAATGTCACCTGAATCTAACATATTGATGAGTCCATTTGAGGGACCTAAACAGGTTATGTCCCTTGTGATTTTCGGGTTGTGTTGGAGATAGTGTTCAGAAGCCCAAGCAATGCTTCTATATAGATTTATGATTGGTGCAGCAAGTCCATACAGTTATGTACCTTCCTAGAACTAGCAGGCCGTCAGTCATGAAGATATAGCATTCCATGAGAATGCCATGGGTCCAATGTACCAATTCTTCAGATCATTATTGTATTCATCCTCACATTAAGGCAACCACTATGTACCATCAGTTGTATATGATTGTCTCTAGTATTTTAGAGCATAGATCAAATTATTCTTTTGACATTGTCATGAGCATGGGGATGCCCGCCTCGTCCATATACATGTCACACATTATTTGTATCTCACCCATTGATGGGAACCATGTTAATACAAAAACCAATAGCGACCATGCCCCAACCCTGGAAGCACCACCTCTACGCAGCAAATCCTATGATGTCCATCGGCGATACGATGAGCTCCTGCCCTCACACATTAGGGGGCAATCTGTTAACCTAAAAAATCCCTCACTCAGCTCTACATGGCCTACACCACCCACGGACACCCACGATCGACCCTCGTAACACCCCATTAGACCCCCACACCCTCAAAAAGGCTTAAGAATGAAGAAAAGGGCTTAAAACCCCCAAAAAGGAGCCTAAATAACTCTCCTAAGGGCTAAAACCTCCAAAAAGGGGCTAAAACGCCTCAAAGGAGCCTAAAACCCTAAAAGAAGCTAAAATTAGGGCGGAAGGGGATAAAATCCCAAAAAAGGGGCTAAAGCCTGGACCAAGGGCTTAAAACCCTAAAACCCCTAAAAAAAGCTATAAAAGGAGGGTGGGGGGTAACTCTCAAACAACTCCTCTCTTGCATACTGTTATGCTGCCCATGGATGCCTTGATACTCTTTTCCTCTCAAGCCACCCACATCCCCCTCTCTTCCACTCATCTTCCCCATTGAGCCATAGCTCCCCCATTGCTGAGTGAGATAGGGAGGTGCTTCTTCTAGCCAGGGCATGGTGGCTCATTTCACCAAAGGAGAGGTATAACCTAGTTTTACTTATGTATTTTCTTTAGTAGTTTAGTTGTTTCTAACCAATATTTGTTTGTAGGATTGCTTTTTACCTTGTTTTGCAGGTTTATTTATGTTTAATAGTTGTTTGCGGGTTCTCGGAGCGAACACCTAACCTTGTTTGCAGAGGGGCTCATGGCCATTTCTTGTCCATGTTCTTTCCTTTCTGTTCTGTATTTCTTTTATGCATTTTCCACACGTAGGAACCTACCCTTCCATCCTATAGACAGAAGGGAGCCATTCTTTCCCCTGTAGCAAGGATAAATCCCTGCTATAGTTATATATATAAAAACGTGGCAAAGAGAATTTAATGCGGTTGGTGAAACTTTACACTGAACACATATGAAATAAACGCTATTTTGGTGCCAAAAACAAAGCGCACCGATGACACCAAATCAACACGCGAGGAAGAAAATCTTTGACGATGGCAGATCACACATCACAACTTTGCTGCTATTATCGACCCCCTCTAGCTAAGAAAAACTGATGGAGGTGACCAACCGTAAAAGAAATAATTTTCTGCAAAGTAAAACATGGCATCGACAAGAATATTGTCAGATCAAAATGCAAAACAAAATCGTTGTTGTGGCGAAAAGATGGACACTATTCTGATGTAGCAGGCTGGATATAATCGTGGTAAATGTCGGACAGGGAAAGACAAACTTTTCCGTTGTTGCGATGCAAAATTGAAACAAAATCCGATGCAACAGATCAAAATAAATTGGGAGAATCTCTAACGATAAAAGTAGAAAACCTCCACTGTTGTGGCAAAAAACTCAAGAAGTCCTTCGATGTATCAGATAAAAAATAGGTCAAAAAGCGCTTGTCAAAAAGTGAAACCTACCCGCCATATTGGTTCAAACTTTAAAAATCATTCCTTACATCGGATAAAACATTGAAACTCATTCGCTGTTGCAGATCAAACATTGAAATTCATCTGTTGTTGTGGATCAAACACTGAAATTCATCCACTATTACGTATCAAACATTGAAATTCATCCACTGCAGCGGGTCAAAAATATTTCCCACTTAGTGCCAAAAACCAACTTTTTTGAACTTACTAAGGATGAAACCAAGTCATGGATGATGGATTTTAAAGGGAAATAAAGGTCTAAGTAACAAACAGCTAAAAATTTAAAGGGGTGCCCTAAAAAATGAATTTTTTTGGGGGGTAATAGTTGCAGCATCAACAATTGATGACTGGCTGGTGAACATAGATATTAGAGGAAATTTCAACTCAAAATGGGCCTTTTAACTTTTATTCAAATTCCATGTCATCATGTGTTAGCCAATGAAATTGCTTTAAATTTGAAATACTGTATAGGTCTTAAACACTTTTTTTATTTAGGGATAGGTATCATAAAAAAAACTACTTTTTTGTTTGTATTTTTGACATATCTCCCTTTGTTTTTACTCAAATTTCGATCGGGAGAGCTCATTGGATGTAGAATTAAATTTTGTATCCAACGAGTACCCACTTGTCATACTTTTAACGGACCCCGCTACCCCAAAAACAAGAAATACTTGAAAAAAATGGAATGATGATGTCATCATTCCATTTTTTCAGGTATTTCTTGTTTTTGGGGTAGTGGGGTCCGTCAAAAGTATGCCAAGTGGGTACTCGTTGGATGCAGAATTTAATTCTACATCCAACAAGCTCTCCTGATCGAAATTTGAGTAAAAGCATGGGGAGATATGTCCAAAATACAAACAAAAAAGTAGTTTTTTTCTTTTCTTCCTCCAAAATTAATAAATATTATTTTATTATTTTAACTATTATTTTAGTAGTTCATTTTAGGAGGCCCATTTTGAGTTGAAATTTCCTCTAATGTATCTAGAAAAAACTAACATTTTAACTCAAAACTGCATGATAGCATCCAATCCATCCCAATTATTTTCAATATTTATTTAAGATATCCAGACCTTTCTAGGAATGTAATATTTAGAACTTAACATTGATTGTAGTCCAATAGGGTAGGGTAACTAGGTTTTCAAAGTGCCAATAACTCTTTTGAGGCTAAAGTATGGGGTTCATTTACCTCTGCATTCGGTTTCTTTCAACTGAGACACCACTGGATCATAACAGAGTGTGGACAGACGTATTCGTTTGTTTCTCATTCCCATGTATTTTTCATTCTTTTGATTCTTTTAGACTTTGGTCTTTTGAGTCTTCCCAAATTTCTCCATTTTACATTTGAGATTAGATTTAGGTTCTTCCATCCAAGGTATCCTTTTGTATGAGTGATAATTTGTTTCAGCTCACGGATGGAGAAGAACCTTTTAGCAATCCCATCATTTGCTGATTCATGTTTCCATATTATCCTTTTGATAGATACTTTATTTCTGGGAAATTTTGACTCTTTAATCCTTTGGCTTTGATTTGTGGTGTGGGATCATTTTCAATAGAATACACCTATCCATCCTGCTTCCTTTGCTGTAAGATTCCTAGGACATATATTAATGTGAAGTGGATGGAACCCCAAAATAGTATTCTTGACTTCTCCTACCTCATTTATTTAACGAGTTTAAAACAGGACTTCAATGTGTTCATAAAATAACTTCCTTTCAAATCATCTATCAAATTAAATAATCTTTTCATTGTACATTTTGATATAGGTAAATCTAATAAGACGTTCTTGTTAGTTTTTCCACATTTAAGCTAGTATTATAACAAGATCTTTTCACTGAGAGAATAACAAGTACAGCAATCACATAAGCACATCACAAGAGACAAGAGACACAAAGCATTTAGGAGGGGAAACCATAAATGGAGAAAACTCCTCAACTTCCTCTAAGATAGTATCACAACAAGATGTGACCCAAAAGAGTAAGATGACCTCCCTTCACAATAGCAGCCTTCTGTCTTCTGTCAAGCACAAGAATTTCCTTCTCCAAAAGTGCGCCACACTTGAGAGAGAAAGAGAGCT
>LPNX010476246.1:93753-133112 GCA_001517045.1 Pseudotsuga menziesii
GTTTTGAGGTGTTGTTGGCCTGAGCGCCCCATTTGTTGAGCTCTCCTTCTGCACACTCAGTTGCATTAGAGTTTTTTGAGCTGTTTGGTAGTTACCTCAACCCACACAGATTTGACATCATTTTATCACCATTGCTTCCCCGAGACATTCTCGGCGCCTCAGAGGCGAGCCCCCACAGCACGGATCACTTGATACCACTCACCGTAGATCTCGAGCCTTGTCACTTGACTCCACTCGTCAATGGCATAGGACTCCGTCACCAGATTCTGCGCCCCTTATTTTACATCAGACTCAGATCCTGAATCCGAGAACACCCTTTACACCGCCCCTACTAGCCCCATGGCCGGCATGAATCCCACTCCCTTAATGGGAGGGACCGTTGGTGGCACATCCACCACGGCACCCAGTACCTCACCTACGTTGGGTATGCCCTCCACGGGGACCCCCTCTACTGTCCCCCTCACATTACCGATTCCCGCAGCGGGAATACCAGTCCCCACTCCATTAGTGACTCATACCACCCCTGGGGGTGCAGGTCCGTCCTATACCACCATAGTTCCCCCACTTGGGGGCAACCTCCCTACACCTTGCCGCATTTATTTGCGTGCCACATCGGCCGTCATCAGATTATTTCACACTTTTTACATGAGCCATCCACTCCTGTCATACTGCAAATGTTTCGTTCTTTTGCCTCCATTCATTAACCCTGCAAGGAGGCCCACCAGTGTTCCCCCCCACCCTCAGTCCTGGTCACCATAAATACTCCTTGATTGAACACTTCCTCCTTGCCTGGCCATTTATTCAGAGTCTTCTTATTTGCTTTCAGACTCCTTAAAATTGAAAGCAACCACGAGCATGGACTATCGTGGGCTCGTAAAATCCACACGACAGTATCATTCCATTATTTCAGAGTCTTCTTATTTGCTTTCAGACTCCTTAAAATTGAAAGCAACCACGAGCATTAACTATCCTGGGCTCGTAAAATCCACATGACAATACCATTTTATATCCACACTTCTTCAAGTTCCCTAACCCATGAAGCAGTCCCCCCGAACCTCTTGGCGCTATGATCGATCATCTTGGCAGCACCCCCAATCAGGTCGCCTTTGTTCAGAGTATTCTGCAATCTCCTACCATTTTACCACAGCTTGAGTCTACCTCAGCCCATTCACCCTTAGATCCTATACCGCTATGATCCCTTTACCACCAATCAGTCTCATATGCTGCCGGATCATCCCCGCCATCATACTCTAAACAAAGGAAGTTTGAGTCCACCCACTCTACTTGCCCAGTTATTCCCCCCAGTGTATCACTCCTGCCATCAGTACTATCACAGTTCGGTTTTGTACCTCGCGCTCCTGTCAAGGAAACATCATTGCCTTGATAGTTGCAGGTCTCCCTCTGTCGACGTCAGCCCCTCTATTCCAGAGGATAGACCCAGAGGCCCCTGCGCCTTGGACCCATCACCATCTGTGATGGGTGCCTACGGACCATTTTGGGAGGAATCATCATTGCCTCTCCGAATCGTTGTTTCTCACATGCTCGACTTCAGCACCTTAATCACATCGTTGAGAATCGCGCAGGATGTATATCCATTCCACTATTTGTCGAAGACCCCGGATTTCCCCCGACTATAGCACATTGGTGAGTCACTTTGGAACGCTCAATGATATGTTCCCGTGGATGTCCAGGCTGCGTTGGAGATCGTATTCGGAAGCCATCCAGTTCCATGCTTCCTCGTGTACCCAGTTCAGTTCCAGATCAGTATACCATTGCATGTATGACCGTTGTCACTTTGATCCAGCAGCTCATCAGTTCCTTCGGAACCACATTTAGTAGCACTGTCGTCATTCCAGTGCATCAGTTGTTCAGCTCAGACATGGTCAACCCAGTAGTATGTTCCATCATTGTGTCCCCTCTGGACACTTATGATATACACAGTGGTTTTCTATGTATCCTACAGGTCACCCTTTTTTGGGCCTTATAGTTATTTTTATGTATCTTGATACGAGTATGGGAATGCCCGCCTCGTCCAGATTATCAAATGATTCCTCATCCATTATTGAGGTTATGTACTTTTTAGTCCTTGCAGGTGGTTCGAGATCGTTGTTCCGGGCTTCAGTTGGTTCCTTCTCTTTCTCCACACCCCAGCAACAAAAAGGAATATGACTTCTGATGTCCATCAGCCATACGATGAGCTCCTGCCCTCGCACATCAGGGGGCAATCTGTTAACACCCAAAAATGGTTCACTACCTCATCTGTCCCATTACATGGCCCATTTGTCCACTCTCCTACCATATTTTCATCAAAAACCCATAAAAACCATGCAAAAAGCCTCCAAAAGGCTTAAAATGCCTCCAAAAGGCCATAAAACCCTCTTTTTAGCTAAACATATCCAAAATTCCTCCAAAAAAGCAAAAATATCCAAAAAGAAAGAAAAAATATAAAATAATGAGGAAATGAGGAAAAAACCATAAATAGCTGAAACCCTAACCCTAAAACCGCATGGTTTTCAATTATAAATAAGGGGTGGAAACCCCTTATTCCACATCCACAATCACAAGTATCCTGCCTCTGCCAAAATTGCTCGTGAAACCATAGCTCACCATTGAAGCTACTTTCACCGTGAGAGCCCCTTTTGGCCTATTTCCACCATTGGAGAAAGAGAAGAAGCAGCTTGAAGCTCGGAGCTACCGACTCGGATCACCACAAAGGGCTTCACCAACCTTCACATTGAAGGTCAGATTAATACAAAATTACTATTTGCTTTTCACCGTTTTGTTTAATGAACTTGTTTAGATTTAATTCTCATTATTGTTTAGCATCTTTTTATTTCAAGTTATAGCTTTTAATTCATATATCATTGAACTGCTACTAAGGAATCCATTGTCCTTAGTACGTACTCATTCGTACAAGCTAGGGCTCAAACCCTAGCAACACATATGTTGCAAAGAATTAACTATTTGAGAAAAATCAAGCACAAACCTTCGCACAAAATTTATAGTCCCCATGAAAGATTGCATGCCTTTCTTATTGTGGGGTAAGAGGATCTGTGCTATAGCTACTATCCTCTCTGGGTCTATGGAGAATCCCCTCATAGAAATGATGTGACCCGATATCTTTCCTTCTAACACTGTGAAAACACATTTCTTAGGATTCAAGGAAATACCATATTTTCAATAGTGGTCAATTTTTTTATAGATGAAACATGTGATCCTCTCTCTTTTTGGAGAAAATTGTTAAGTCATCCAAATAGACTACCATACCGTGGCCAATCAAACTGTGGAAAGATATCTCCATTACCCTTTGGAAAGTTGCTCCAACATTAATGAGACCAAAAGGAATTATCCTATAAGAAGTAGTCCCCAACTTTGTCCTAAAGGTGGTCTTCAACCTATCTTGTTCTGCTACCAACACTTGGTTGTAGCCTGAAAAGCCATCTAATAAAGAGAACAATTCATATCCTGAGACCATCTACAATATTTTCTCTATTGGTGGGACTATCCTTTTTTGAGGCACGATTCAAAATTATGAAATATACACAATGTCTTATTTCACCATATTTTTTCCTTACTCGTACCAAATTCGCAACCCATTCTGAGTGTCTAACTCTAAAAATAATCTTTGCATTAAGTAATTTTTTCACTTCATTTTGAATCAGGGGTTCTAACTTGGGATGCATCTTCCTTAATGGCTGCTGAAATGGTTTAATTCCGGCTTTAATTGGAATCACATGTTGGATGATGTAGGTGTCATAAGTCTTCAGATATTCTTAAGTCCAAGCAAAGACATCTTTATATTGTTGAAATAAACTAAAGATTTTGCTTCTTTCACTTGGTGAGCTTCATTTCCCCAAGTTCACATACTTGGGTTCCGCTTTTGTACCAAGATTTACCAGCTCATACTGCATAGAAGAGCTGTGTGTTTTGACATTGGATGGCCTCCTGAATTTGTTATTCAAATCAAACATTCCTTCGAATGTTTTGAACCCTTTAGGTATGAAATTACTATTTTGAATATTGGTTTGGTGTTCTTCGTCATCAATCACAGAGTCTTTAAAATTCTCATCATTGGTTAGAAAATCCAGAATATGTGAATCGTCATTGAATAATCTCAGATTGGTAATATTCTCTGCTACAACATGCCTGAAAATAAATTCAATTGAGCATCCATTATTTGGAGGAACTAGTCTTGTAGTAGAAGTAGATAACAAATCAGCAGCTGCATTTTTCAATCTAGGAATCAAACCGATATTAAATACATCCATATTTGTCATAATATCCTGAACTTCATTTTGATAACCCTTTAAATGTGGTGACAAACAATGAATTGTATTTCGAACATGTTTAACAATTATTTTAGAATCACCATAAGACTTTAGATTTCTAACTTTGAATTCAATAGCCTTCTTTAAACCATGGATTAAAGATTCGTATTCAGATGCATTATTAGTACATTCAAATTCTAATCTACAAGAAATAAAATGTTTATTTTTTCTGGATCAATTAAGATACAACTAACCTGATCCTTCCTGAGTTTTAGAACTATCAAAGTATAACAACCAAAATTTATCTTGTAATTCTACATAACTAGTGCTACTTTCTACATCAGAAACTAAATTAACTATGTTACAATCAATATTGTCAGTGTGTGAAAAATGAAGGAGCTCGGAATGTGTATCTGATTCATCACTTGCTTCTTCTACCCGATAATTTCTTGGTTCAAGCTCAATAAAATAATCACCCAAAACCGAATGTAAAAAATTTACAGGATCATTTTTCCCTTCTAGTTGCATCACATTGTACTTCATATGCGGCTCTCTCATCACTTTTATATGATTCTGAGAGTTGTTATAAGGAAACCACAAGTGTGACTAGTCTGTAGCAAATTACCCATTGAGTTTCGCAGACCAATCCCTTCTCAAAATTAGTGCATAAGCTTATGGTATATCCACAACCATGATGTCTATGAATTAGCAGACCCTCTCATCTGCAAATAATCGTATCAACACATCCTTCATTTCTCCTACTAATTTAACTGTTGTTCTATACTATTGGATGATTTTACATGAAGAGGGTGTGGGTTGACCATTTATCTTTTTACAAACTGAAAGAGGCATAACATTTGAGGATGCTCCAAAATCTAGTAAACAATTGTGCACATTGTGATTGAAAATCTCAAAAGACAACATAAAAGGTAATGTTTGGGATTTAGACTTCCCCCAATTCTCTCTTGATTGATCTCTTCTTCTGATTGAACATCATCTTGGGATTTTCTAGTTTGTGAATTAAAGGCTTCCAAGAGCTTATTTCTTTGTTGAGGTAAATTACACATTTCAAACAAAGAAATATTTGCCTTAGCTTTCTTGATATCCTCTATTATGGCATATCCCTTGTCACCATCTATTAAACTTTTCTTGTTAGTCTCTATTTTACTTTCAACAACTTTCACAAGATTACTGACCACGGGAGCTTATTGCGTTGTTATGACTAAATTAGGTATAGGTGGGGTCTGAGTATTACTGTTGACTTTCTTGATCTTTTCCCGAATCCTTCTAATATTGGGAAGTAATATACTTTCATCCATCATTGGTCCCTTTCTTCTTATTGTGACATTTGTTGATGTATTTGTAACTTTGGAATGTATTCACTTGTATATCTTATGTATTGTACCTCGATGTTTATTCCGAGAAGTGTTAGTAATGTATTTGAGTCATGTCATGCCCCGATGTTCCTATCGGGAGATTCAATAAAGTAAACAAGTCATGTAAATTCATTGTGGGTAACCCTCCTATTAATCAATGGTTAAAGTCCCCGCAGTTGTGGGGCCCTAGGGTTATTAGACTCTCCTAGAGAATTCAACCCTAGTGAGTTATTATCAAGTTAGGAATTAGTATAAATAGAGAGTGAGACTCTCTATTTATCATACATTCAATCACACTCAGTTGTAGTGCATAACAGAGAGAGAAGAAGTTGCTGGGACAAGAGAGAGAGAGACTACTGTTGTCAGGAGATCATCTTACTGTTTTTGGGGTTTTGCTTTTGGTGTTGATTCTATCTCTAAGAAAGTTGCAGGGTTTTCTCATTTATGGTTTCCCTGAGGAAAAATTTTGTGTTCATTGTCTCTTATGTTTGATTGTTGTGCTTGTTATTCTCTTAGTTAAATATCTTAAGATAATGCTAGCTTGAATGATAAAAATCGAACATGGTATCAGAGCTAACCTAAGAAGAAGACACTGTGCAGCTGTGAAAACTAGGGATTCCTATTTTTTGGATCTCTCTCCAAATATTTTTAGAAAAAGAAGGCTGGGCTGACTCTCCTCTCCAGGGTGCATCTTTCTGTCGAAGCATAATCTGATTCTAAGCATTTTTAGTTTTTGACCTGACACTACTGCCAGAAATTAGGGCTTTCCACAGAAGTGGAATTTTTGAGTGAGCCCAGGAATGGATTAATCTCCTCCTCAAAATTGATGTTTAGGGATCAACATCAAATTTTTTGGTTGGACAGAACTCCAGGAAAGTCAAACCCTAATATGCTCCTGAACCAACTCTGAAGAAATTCAGCTCTAGATCCAGTTGTGACATCTTGACCTGGTAAGGTCTAAATATTTTGTATTTCTATTTTAGGTTCTTAGTTAAGATGTCTCATCATACCAAGCGTGATGAAAACCTTGAGGGAGCTGATAACTTTTGATCCTGGAAGTATAGGATCTCCCTAGTCTTGGAAGAAAATGAGTTGGACTCTTACATCAATGAAGAGGTTCTAGTTCCAGAGGGAGATGAGGCTATGGACTTACACAAGAAGAAATTGGTCATGGCTAAGAGGATTACTGATGATTCAATCAAGGATCACCTCATACCACATGTGTCCTCCCTAAAGATAGCTAAAGCTATGTTTTATGACTTGACCAAACTATTTGAAGGAAAGAATATAAACCAAAAGATGACTTTGAGGAACCAGTTGAAGAATGTGAAGATCCAGAATGTGGAGACCATACAGTCATACTTCACAAGGGTGTCCCAGATCAAAGAACAACTTGAAGCAGTGGATGAAGAAGTAGAGAATGCAAATATTGTAATGACCAACTTAAATGGTCTCCCTAGGACATGGGACTCTTTCATTCAAGGGATCTCTGCCAAAAAGAAGCTTGTCAACTTTAGTAGACTATGGGAAGAATGCTCACAAGAAGAAGCTCAAATAGTAGCTTGAGAAGAAAAGATGGGAAGTGAAGATCAAGCTCTCATAGTACACTCCAAGAAAAGTAGGATAGACTATCACAAAGGTACTAAGCATTGTCATCCTAATAAATTTAACAAGAATCGAACCAGATTTAGATGCTTCATATGTGATGAAAAAGGACACTATGCTAGAGAATCTCCTACGAACAAAAATGTCTCTCACAAGAAGAAGGGAAACAAGAGAAGACATCATGCTCATGCTGCAGAGGATGATGAACCTTCCACAAAGAGAATCAGACAAGAAAGTGATGATTCTTTAAGTGATGAAGAATATGTTTTGATTTTCTCTCTCATGGGAAACATCACACATGGAAGCAATGATTGGCTTATAGACAGTGGGGCTTCCAAACATATGACAAGATTCAAAGAATTATTTGTGAAACTATTAGAACATGAATCACCCCACAAAGTCAAACTTGGATATGACTACTAGTATCCAATAAAAGGTAGTGGGGAATCCTCCTATAAGCTAGATTATGGAAAGTCTATGTATTGTTTGTACCAGGACTAAAGAAAAACCTCCTCTCCATATCTGCATTAGATGCAAAAGGTATGAGGGTTGCATTTGTAGATGGCTAAGTTCTCATGTGGCCAAAGGGAAAGACTATTGATAATGCAGTAGTGATTGTAGAACAAGAAGGAGGTCTATACAAATTAAAGGGCCATCCAGAACAACCCTTTGTCCATGACTCAGTAGAGCCAAATGAACTTTGGCATAGAAGGCTTGCACATGTGCACTACAGAGAACTACGACTTGCTAGCAAAGCTGTTGAAGGACTTCCAAAAATTCAGACAAAACATGACGATATCTGCAAAGGATGTGTGAAAGGAAAGAATACAAAGAAGACATTTCCAAGTAGCGAGAGAAAGGAAAAATGAATCTTGGAAATCATCCACTCCGATGTATGCAGCCCGATGTCATCCAGTTCATTAAGTGGGTATGTATACTATGTTTCTTTTATTAATGATTTTTCTAGAAAGACATGGATATACTTTATGAAGAACAAAGATGAAGTATTCAGCAAGTTCAAGGAATTCAAAGCCTTGATCGAGAACCACATAGCAAAGAATATCAATACTTTTCGATCAGATAATGCCGGAGAATTCACATCAAATGAATTCAAAGAATTATGCAAAGATTCAGGGATTAAGAGGGAGTTAACCACTCCATATAATACACAACGGAATGGGGCTGTAGAAAGAAAGAATAGAATGATCATGGAAGCTACAATGGCCATGCTTCATGATCAAGATATTCCCATGCATCTATGGGAAGAAGCTTCCAGAACAATGATGTATGTACAGAACCGTATTTCACACAGAGTACTTGAGAACAAGACACCTGAAGAAGTCTTTTTCAGCAAGAAACCAGAAGTCATCCATCTCACAATATTCGGCTGTCTAGTGTATAGACACATTCTGAAAGAAAAGAGGACAAAGTTAGATCCTTCAGGAAGGAAGGGTATATTTGTGGGATACTCTGAAAGCTCGAAGGCTTACAGAATATACTTCCCAGGGTTCAAGAAGATCAACATCAGCAGGGATATAATATTTGACAAAGACTCAGCTTACAGCAAATCCAGAAAGAGACCTGCTGAAGAACCCGAAGAAACAAAAGTACCCAGAATTCATGACACGGCCATGAACAAAGAAATTCAAGAAGAAGATCGAGAATTAGAAGAACCTAAAGAACTTGTAGATCCACCTTAGCAGAAGAATCCTCACAAGAGGAAACCTGCTTGGGTACGAGAGGCTATCCAAGGTGCAGAAAGATATGGGGCTCCATAAGAAAATCATAGAGAAAGGAAAAGAACTAGGTCCTGCTCCGGTTATGTAGCCTTATTATGTGAATTCATTGATAAAGAACCTTCCAACTATGAAGAAGTGGAATAAAGGAAAGAATGGAAGGATGCTATGATGGAAGAGTATCAATCGATCATGAAGAATGATGTCTGCGACATTGTCCCAAGACAAGAAGGGAAGTCTGTTGTAACTTCCAAATGGATCTACAAGATCAAGCATGTTGCAGATGGCAGCATAGAGAAATATAAAGAGAGATTTGTGGCTCATGGATTCTCCCAGAAAGAAGGAATAGATTATGAAGAAAATTTTGCAGCTGTAGCCAGATACACTTTCATCAGATCAGTACTTGCTCTGGCTACAGTGATGAAATGGAAGATACACCAGATGGATGTCAAGACTGCTTTCTTGAATGGTGTAGTGGAAGAGGAATTGTATGTGGAGCAGCCACTCAGATTTGAGACACATGACTGGGAGTCTCATGTGTGTAGATTGAAGAAATCCCTATACAGTTTAAAACATGCACCTAAGACATGGTACGAAATAATTAATAGCTTTCTATCCAATTTGGGATTTACCAAGAGTAAAGCAGATTCAAACCTTTACTGCAAGGTTGAAGATGGTAACCTAGTGATACTCCTAATGTATGTAGATGATCTATTTGTAACATGTATGAATGGGTTGATTGCTGATACAAATAAGAAGCTTGTTGCTGTGTTTGAAATGAAAGACTTGGGTATGATGCACTATTTTCTAGGCATGGAGGTGTGGAAAAATACGGATGGAATCTCCCTTGGACAAGGGAAGTATGTAGTAGAGATCCTGAAGAGATTCTGGATGATAGACTGCAAGGCCATGGCCACACCTATGGAATTGAACCTAAAGCTATTGAGTGATGCTTCATCAGAAGCGGTTGATGCCACAATGTATCGTCAGATGATTGGGTCCTTGATGTATATGATAAATAGAAGATCATATATTTGCTTTGCTGTGAACACCTTGAGCTAGTTCCTAACAAATCTGAGACATGTTCACTTGATTGCTACAAAGCATATTCTGAGGTACCTAAGGGGTACAGTTGATTATGGGATCAAGTATGAGGAGAAACAAAAGATTAACTTGGAAGTTTATGTTGATTCAGATTGGGCAGGCAGTGCCATTGATAGGAAGAGAACTTCAGGGTGCTGCTTTAGTATGGGATCAGGTGTGTCTCTTGGTTTAGTAGGAAACAGTATTGCGTGGCATTGGTACAACTGAAGTAGAGTATGTAGCAGCTTGTTCAACTACTTGTGAGGTAGTATGGCAGAGGAATCTACTATCTGATTTATTTGATCTCCAATTGGATTCTACTTGTATATATTGTGACAACCAGAGTTGTGTGAACTTGTCTGAGAACCCAGTGTTCCATGACAAGTCAAAGCATATCGAGATCAAATATCACTATATCAGGGATATGGTGGAGAAAGGAGTAGTGAAACTCCAGTATGTTACGATGGACGAACAGATAGCTGATGTGTTGATGAAGCCATTGGCCAGAGTGAAGTTTGAGTACTTCAGGGAGAAGCTTGGTGTTCTCCAGATTGAGGTTCCTTCCAAGGGGAAGTGATGAGTTTGTGAGCCATTCTGACATGGTGAGAGGATTGGTTCCTTCCATGGTTAGATATAAGGGCTGAGCCATTCTATCATGGCGAGAGGATTGGTTCCTTCCATGGTCAGATGTGAGTGTTGAGCCATTCTGAGGTGAATGTGAGATGTGTTCTCACATGATCAAATATAAGCGCTGAATTCCATTCTCTGAATGGAGGCACTTGGTCAGTTACTAGTAATTTCATTCTGGGATTGAAGCTCAGCTTAAGTGCTGAGATGCCATTCTTTGGGAGAATGGAGGCACCTGGCCAGTTACCAAGAATTTCATTATGGGACTGAAGCTTAGCTTAAGTGCTGAGACGCCATTCTATGGGGGAATGGAGGCACCTGGTCAGTTACCAAGAATTTTAGTTTGGGACTGAAGCTCAGCTTAAGTGCTGAGATTCCATTCTCTAGGGGAATGAAGGCACCTGGTCAGTTACTAGGAATTTCAATCTGGGACTGAAGCTCATATTAAGTGCTGAGATTCCATTCTCTGGGAGAATGGAGGCACCTTGTCAGTTACCAGTAATTTTAGTCTGGGAATGAAGCTCAACTTAAGTGCTGAGAGGCCATTTTCTGGGAGAATGGAGGAACTTGGTCAGTTACCAGGAATTTTAGTCTGGGACTGAGATCCTATTGGCTATCATGGGCGGACCCGGGTTTACTGTATTTAACCAACAACACCCCTAGCTCATTGGCCCTTTTGGCGACAGACCGTGAAGCGACCTGAAGTCTCACTCGAAGTGATTATAAAGGGTTGGCCAAGGACTCAAGCATCTTGGACCAGGTTTTGTGGCATCCTACTTGCGACTAACAACTCTGCTAGTCACAGGGCCTCTATCTCCGCGCGTCGTGCGACCCTTCTGCTCACATCGCGCGATCTCAGTGTCTCGCAACCCTTCTCACCGCAAGATCTCTCTCTATCCAGTACGAGTCCCTGCCTACATCGCGCAACTTCCACCAACTCGCAGTGACCCCAGCCTTACCGCATCACTATGCACCAGGAGACACGTAACTTCCTCCAACACTAAGTCCTTAACCTTCGGTATCGCGCACCACAGCTCCTCTGCCGGTGCGGTATCACCTCTTTGCGATACCCTAACCCCACGGCTCAGTGCACTTAGTGTTGTTCGTGTCGACTTGCAAGACTCAACATAATAGGCTGTTCCACACCGCGACTAGTGATTGTTTCAAGCAAAGTATAACTGAACCCGCATACAACATATCAATGGTTTCAACTTATGTCTATCCTTTTATATTATTGCGAACTGAACAATGCATGCATACATTAAACTGTAACAAGGCTCATAAAATAACTGATAGATGCATCAAATAAACATAGCACAGAAATCAATCACATAATGCAGGATTTTAACATGGTTCACCTCCAAGATGGAAGTTACGTCCACAGAACCGTGTTTCTATTATAGCTCAGGGGAAGGTAAACACAGTTCTGCTGCACCGCATATGCAGCTTAAGATCTTCTCTCTTAGATCTCTTTTATACCTCTATATTGCACCTCTTACAATATACTCTTCCCTCTCTGTCGATCCCTACGGATCATTACATGAATGCTCTATGAGCCAGCTACTGGCTACAGTAAGATAATACCGCTAATAACAGAACCAGGGCTTGGATTTTATAACTGCCTAATACTCTACAAAACAACTACAACAGACGAACCAACCAGCCGATTCTCTAACCAACCCTTTTACAGTACAAAATATATCCCTTTATAGGCGGCCCAAAGGTCTCGCCATTACAACACTATGGGCTTGTCCCGACAGTAACCCAAACCCTAACTAGTGACAGTCGACGTATTTGTAATTTGAAGTAGCCGCTATCCATCACACCACAGCTCTCTGCGGTCTTCCATGCTTCCCGGTGCTGATCATGGGTACTATGCATCGCTTCCCTTCACCACAGCTTCCTGCAGTATTCCATGCTTCCTAGCGCTAACCATGGGTACCGGCACTGCTTCCTATCTGTCCTTCATCTTCAATGCCTCGGCCTCGTTGCTCCTTTTCCTTTATGAGGGTAGCTGAGCCCTCTTGTCTTCTGCCACTGCCTTCAATGCAGTGGGTGAGCTCTCTCTTCTCAACCGCTCACGTACCATCACCTTCCTTGACTTCTCTACCTTCTACGTCATGGGTTTCGGCTCTTCTCTGTAGCTGGAAACCTACTATAGTGTCATAGATCTACCTCTTATATCTCCTCCAAAACTGTCTATCTGTCAAAATAGCAGCTTCTTCTGTAGCTGCGGGATCCTACTCCAACAGATCCTTTTTGAAATGATGTGTGATGAGTTTCCTATCATGGTTAGATGTAAGTGCAGAGCCTTTCTGACATGATGTGTGATGAGTTTCCTATCATGGTTAGATATAAGTGTTGAGCCTTCTGACATGGTTTGCGATGAGTTTTCGACCATGGTCAGATGTAAGTGTTGGGAGGGCCTTTCTGACTCGGTTAGATATAAGTACTGAAGAATATAAATACCTACTTGAAGTATAGGCCTACAACTAGCATGAAAAAGGGTTTCCTCTGTAGAACTTCCTATGATGAGAAGAATTAAGAGATAGCAGCTGTGATGATCCAGTAGTGATGATCCAGATCGAGTGATGATGATCCAGATTGAGTGATGATATAGATCCAGATGAAGAAGACTTGAAGATGAAGATAATCCAGATGATACAGAGAAGAAGACTTGTGCTGATAAAATTGTGTCGAGAGAATACCTTCCTAGTTAAGAGGGAGTGTTGATGTATTTGTAACTTCGAAATGTATTCACTTGTATATCTTATGTATTGTACCCTGATGTTTATTCCAGGAATTTTTAGTAATGTATTTGATTCATTTCATGCCCCGATGTTCCTATCGAGAGATTTAATAACGTAAACAAGTCATGTAAAGTCATTATGGGTAACCCTCCCATTGATCAAGGGTTAAAGTCCCTGCAGTTGTGGGGCACTAGAGTTATTAGACTCTCCTAGAGAAGTCAGCCCTAGTGAGTTATTGTCAAGTTGAGAATTAGTATAAATAGAGAGTGGGCTTCTCTATTTATCACACGTTCACTCACACTCAATTGTAGCGCATAAATAAGAGAGAAGAAGTTACTGGGACAAGAGAGAGAGAGACTACTGTTGTCGAGAGATCATCTTACTATTTTTGGGGTGACATCCCAATCAATCCACAAGCTTCATCACATCTATTTTTCCATTTAATTTTCTTATCATCATCAGTGGTTTTTGTTTCTTTCCCTGAGGTTATCCTAAAAATTCCCCTACTTCGTAGAACATCCTTCATACGATATTTCCATGAGAAATAGTTAGAACTTGTAAGTATAATATCACAAGGGGTGGCCATACTGTAAATTAATGGCTGAAAGAACAGAAACTAATTGTCTGGATGCAAAGAGCTCGAAAAAATATGCGGTTTTAAAAAACGCGACACTGAAAACTGATTCTGGATGATGAAGTGATGCTTGACCAAAGAAAATGTTGAAGATGTCCCCAATAGTGACGTGGAAGATATTAACTTGACCAACTAAAAAAAAACCCTCTTTCCAAGATCAACCTTTGACAATCACTTTACAATAAAGTTGTTTTTAAGTGAATCACTTTTGTAAAATAAGTGATGTTCACTTTTACAATAATGTTACTTTTAAATAGTGCGTCAATAAATTAAAAGACTTAAGTGACTCACTTTTTATTTTATTTTATTTATGTGAGATGCACTTTTACAATAAAGTAACTTGAAAATAGAAATTGCATGCACTAAAAAGTAGCTTAATAAGACTTGAACTTAAGACCTATTAAGGAATAAATCAACTTTGGACCAAGTGAGCTAAGTTTAAAAGGTACGTAAAAGAATGGAAAGAGGAAGGGGGATTTTTGTTTTTTTTACTCTTCTCTCTCGTTCTCCGTGCTTGCCTTTTTTTCGTGGAAATCACAAAAAAAACAAAAAAACTTTTTCCACACAACGCAGTTAGATCTTGGTTAGTTTACCTAGAAAGTCTATGTTTTCAAGTTTTCTCATTGTTTCTAATTTGTCGTGGTCACACAAGGTGCATGACAAAGAGCATACATAGTCAAAAAGACAAGAAAAAAACTTTCCGTTACTGTTTCTGATTTGCCGCGATCGCGCAAGGTGCATGGAAAATAGCATACGCAGCCAGGGAAGGCAACAGTCCGAGACTAAAATAGTAAATATCTAATAATAAAACTGATAAAATATGAGATATTTTAAACAAAATAAAACAAATCCATCACCGTAACATTATACCTTCATATTTTTCAAAATGGGTGTTTCTAGAGCAAACAGAAATAGTTTTCAATAAAACTAAAACTATTTCCTAATGGAAACGGCACTCTAGACGCAATGGAATAGTTCCCACAGGACACAAATGCACAAAAAATATAGAACCAGAAACCCTTTCAAAGTTTCGACAACACTGGTTCTAGATCTTGATCAAAACTAAAAGCGACTCTTCATAAACACTCGGATACCATGTTCGAGTACACAGGGAACTCCCAAAAGACCAAACACCTTCAGTAACCACTTCACACAAATAGATCACAGATCAACACATTGATGTTTGTCATGTGGTTAAAACCCTTGACATGGAAACAGTCCATGGCCCCAGCCAAATAGCTACTTGGAGCAATTTATTATGCAAAAGAAAGAAAGTTACATGAGCTTCTCATAATCGATCAACTAACCAAGGACCCTCTATGGTCTTTAAATAGAGATAATAGACCAATTGGGTGTTAAGCCATGGATCAATGGTAGGTATGATCAAAAAGGAGTTGAACCGTTGGATCACTCTATGCCTAGAACATATCGTGACCGTTGGATTAGAATATTTACAAATGCATACTAATGCCTACTAAAGAAACACACTTTTACCTAACAGATATATTACACAAGTTGATCTTAACTAACTCCTAAGTGTCTAAATATCCTAACAATTGTGCCCTCCTTTGGCCCAAATTTGATGCTTTTCCCAATGACATCTTTTTCTGCATTGCCTGCTTTTGTCACTGAACCCCAGAATGGAAACTGTGCCCTCCTTTGGCCCAGATTTGATGCTTTTCCTTATTACAACGTTTTTCACACTGCCTTATTTTGTGACTAAGTATCCAAATGGAATCTACACCCTCCTTTGGTGTCACATCCCCAGTTTTGACCCCATTTGCATGACGTATATAATGTAATTAATCATGGTGAGGAGCTAAAGGCAAAAGCCCCACCATCGATTTGGTTGTGTATGTTTCGGCAAAAGGGATAGTTGTCGATGGTATGTAGTGCTATTTGGCACATTATAATTCGGCATCATATAAATATGCACATCAAATAAAACTAAAACCACAACCAGCTACGGTAGTGCAACGTTGAATGAAAAGGGCATGGTTCCAAAGGACAAGGGGTGGGGGATGTCAAACCTTGGTTTATGAGGGAAAAACCCATGTTTTTCCACCTTTGTTTGTTTTTCCACCTTTCCTTGTCTCATCCAAACTTGTCAACCTCTTTAATGCTTGCTGGTGGTTGAGGAGTTATGGCTGAGTGGTTGAGGGCAGTTATTGCCTTTGGGAGTTGGATGGCAGGACTGTCAGTCCCTTACCCACACCCACACACCACCCACGATGCCATTCTCACCCTGTCGGTTCATCCTCCCCATGCTGAGCGTTCTGCTGTTCATCCACGCGCAGAGGCCACTATCGGTTTGCTTGCACAGCTGGGCTTCAACCTTCACGACGGTGGTTGGTTTCCTGCTCGCGCGTAGGTTCGTGGTCTGTTCATTCCTCATGCGGAAGCCACTGTTCATTTTCCTCACGCAGAGGGGCAGGAGTCTTTCTCATCCTCACGCACAGGCAGAGGATCTGCTGGATCTCACGCGGCCAGGAAGAGAGATGCTTACCTGTGGTCATTCACATTTTCCACAAAGTGGAATTGGGTAAGTCTCCTTGGCGTTTTGTGGTCCAGTGCGGGTTTCCCTCACGCACAGACTGTTTGGGGTCATTTTCCCACTTGTGAGCCTTGCTCACTGGTTGTGTTTTGGGGCTGTTGTTTTCCCCACGTTTTTGGTTGGCTGTGATGTCCAATTGCGTTTTGGGCTGCTATGCTTTTGTATTGAGTCATTTTCTACAGTGGTCTGCATCTGAGCTTCCCTGCTATTTGGGACTATGTATAGCTGCCATCGTTGGCACTGTGAGTTGGGGTTGTTGATGGCCACAGTCATTGGCCGAGTCTCCCATGGTTATGCTGGGAGTTCTGTTCCTTATCCACTGTGGGCTATGGATAGTTGCCACTATTTTTATTGTGAAATTGAGCTGCTGAAGTGCCCTTGTTTTGGGTTGCAGCTGAGCTATTTTGGCCATGTTAGGGCCAAGAACAACTCCGTGTTGCCTTGTGGGCTTAAGCTGTTCCTCATCTTCTGTTGGGATTATCCCTGGTTGTTTTTCTTTCTTCACAGGGCTTTGAAGGGTTTGATTGCTACAGGTATGCAGTGGTTGGTCTTCATACTGTGCTGGCTTGGCCGCTTGTTGAAGGCCTGTTAAACCCAGCAGTGTTTGGTTTGGCTGTTTTGTGTCCCCTCAGTTATGTGTAAGCCTGCATTGTTTCCTTAGTCCTTGAGGAATCATGCCTAGCTCGGGGGTGGCAACATTGCTGAGAGATTGATGAGCAAGCTGGCCTATGGTTGGGTGGAACGTTGCAGCGACGTAGCTGGTTGCGAGTGAGTTCTTCATTGAAAGATAAGTGCTGCTGGTTACTTCATCTCTGCAATTTATATATTGATGTCAATGGATAATAATGAACATGTGGAATGCTGGAATTGTATGTGAGTTGCTTCCGCTGTAGGTTGTTGAAATGTGCATCTTGAATGATGGATTATGCATTCTAGAATCCCTGTTATGCATCATGTTAAGCTTTTATTTCAGCATTGATGTTTGTATATGTTCATGGGGCTGTTTGCCCGGCTGTATGTGGTCTTCATCGCGTCCTCCTCGCCGATCTAAGGGAGGGGGATGTGACATTTGGCCCAAAGTTGTCTCTTTTGTGTTTGACATCTTTTTCTTGGATTTTTTCAGTCCTATGACAGTTTCTATATCCTCCTTAGCAAGATGGCTTGCTCAAGTGGCCCTCTTGTTAATGGAAACTTATTTTCTACATAATTAATTGAATAATAATTAAAAAACAATAAATAAAACTTAGTATAAGCCTATTACATAATTATTTTAGCAAATTTCCCTAATTTAGTTAAATAATATCACTTAGAACCCCTAGGTGTTTACCATGGTCAACACTTTTGGTGGTCAAAATGTGGGGACATGAAACTATCATTCTTAGATTTAAATAATGAATACCTTTTAGCATATTGTATAATCTAGGTAGTGTTTTGAAGTGGATATGACCAATCCTCCTTTACCATAGTTCACAAGGACTGGCTATGTCATCAATCATGGATTTAATGAACTTTCTAGGAACCTTGTAAAGACCTCCCTCTCTAACTCCAATCACAACTGTAATATTCAAGTATTTATTCTAAGGCCATAAGAGTGCTTGATTGTCCCTAAAGATTACCCTAAAGCCTTTATCTTCAAACCAGAAACATATAGAATCTCATCAACATGGAGTACATCTTCTGAAGTCAACTTAAAAGAGGTGGATCGAAATCCTTAGACGGAATAGGTAGTATTATCACCAAGTTCCACCTGAGAGGTGAACATTTTCTCCTTCAAATATGTGATAGCAGTCCTATATGTAGTCATATTTTTGGATGTGGCACTCTCAACCAGCCACATCTCAATATACCTTTGAACTTTCCTTTTTTCTTTTATCAACACTCTTACAAAGTGGCTCTTCTTATTGTAGTTGAAGCATTTCTCTTTGTACTTATGAAATTTCTTGTTGAATTATTTTTCCTTTTGATGAGGAAAATTCTTCTAAGAAATTGATTTATTTCTTCTCTTCATCCTTGCATTAAGAGCAAGTCTATCTTCTTTGGAGGCATGGGGGGTTCACTAGCGAGACAATATCATATCACCTCCATTCATATTGGGGGTTTGAATACTCCTAAAAATCATAAAAATATAATCCCTCGTAATAAAGGGTCAATGGGGGGGGTTTAATTTGACATAGTAATATAAATATTGGGGGTTATTTTATTTGGGTGGGATGAGGAATAACCTCCAAATTGTTGGATGGATTCATACCTCCAAATCATGGGCTCGGTTCATACCTACAAATCATGTGTTGGATTCATATTAGTCCTAGTATTTTCTAAGGAATAACCTCCAAATAATAGGCTTGATTCACACCTCCACATCATGGGCTCAATTCATACCTCCAAATCGTGTGTTGGATTCATATTATTCCTAGTTTTTTCTAAGGAATAACCTTCAAATAACGGGCTAGATTCATACATCCAAATCATGGGATGGATTCATATCAGTCCTAACTTTTGCTTAGGAATAACCTCCAAATCATGGGTTGGATGTATACCTCCAAATAATTGAACTTATAAGGTCTTCATTTTTATAGAATAATTTTTTAGGTTGGGGTTTAGGTGGGTATTAAAATTCAATAAAACCTTGCTCCACAACAACTAATAAAAGTGAGATCAATATTTCTTGGCTCACAAGAATGAAGAAAAGTTAGATAAATCTTTCTTAACTAATTATTTATTTCAATTTTTTGTATTCTTGTTTAACATTTTCACATTTCCATTTACAAATAGTTGTTATATTGAGTTATATTTGGCACATTCATAATTTTCCTTTCAATTCTTATATTCAAAGAATTCATCTTAATATTGTGCTGGAACTGACATGAACATAGGTGAAAATCTAAATCCTTATTTACATACCATATGTGTTATTGTTACCATTGAATGATATCATAAAATTTTGATCATTTGTGTATATTTATAACTATTGCATGCTTGAAACTTAACAATGGAGATTTTCCCCTCTCCTATAAAGGTAAAAAAAGTAGATATAACCCAAGAAAAGGTAACTAAATGTTGTTAATTCCCTTGATTACAATAATAAATGTAGACGAAGTGGAAGCAATTCATTAAATCTTATGAATGGCCTATTCCAAGTTATGCACATGATCATATGGTGTTATTGGAAAGTAAGAGGAATATTTATATGTTAATTTGAGTTCAAACATCAATGATGTTTGTTTTTGTAGGAAGGTAGGGAAGTCCATCCACAAAAGGGTTTAAATTTTTCTTTTTTATACAGTTTAATTTATTAAGCTTATAGAAAACATGAGCTCTCTATGGCTATACTTGTATTTACATGACATAAATTTGGTATATTGGTAGGTTCTGGTGTGAAACATCAGTAATTACTATATTTTCTAAGAATTGCACTAACTATTAGACTATCGTACTTTTACATTCTTTGTTACATTGATCTCTTGACTGGGTTTCCTTTTACATCCCATTACTATTTTTTTGTGTCTTACACTATACAACACTACAAATTGATCATTCACCCCTACAATCTCAATGGGATGATTATTAACATTATACTATTATTTTATTTAGCATTGTGTTAGATTATACTAAGATCCATTAGGGATACTGTTTGTTACAACTTAATAATATGATATAGAGGGGCTATTAAAAATGGGTTGATAAAAATGGATACCTACAATATATGGTGAAACTAAGGATTTTATTAATTGGAAAGTTGTTAGGATTTATAATCCTCCCTTGTACATACTTAGTCTATTAGATTATATTTTCCTAACTTAGGGGTTATTAATTAATATATGGTTCCACTAGTACCATTGGGTCCACTTGGGCCATTGGTGCCACCAGTACTAGTTACTAGAGTGTGTAGAACACATATAGAGGTTGATTGCAACTGTCGGCATGTTCATGCATCAGTTTATGTGCCTCTAAGACCAATCCCTACAATTTAGGAGCCACTAGGAGTTCCACCACCAACCTCCTTCAAATGTTGGTAGTTGGTAACTAGTTAAGATAAGTTATGCTCCAGTTGCATTAAGTTAGATGTCCTCCAGTTCAGTTAGCACTAGTATTGCATGGATGCATGTGGGTAGGCTCCTATTCTCACCTACATCATCAGTTTAATTGGTTTAACTGATTGAGAGACTGAATTAGACATCTGGAGTTATACTAGCTAGATTTTATAGTGATTTAGACACTTCTACTTAGCCATGCAGTCAGATTGAGTTGGTAGATTCGAATCCTATCCACATGATTCAAATTCTCCTTTATGTAACACTATTGTATACTATTGGTATTAATGAAATTTATACAATAATTATTCTAAGAAATTCTTATCCATTTTCTTTGAAGTTTGTCTTGTTCAGTGTGTATTTTTCATTCCATTACACTGCATAATAATACAATTCAATTGCACTAATTGCTTGAAGATCAATGGAACATTAATTTAACATGGTATCACATCCTACTCAGGAATACAACAAGTCTATCCAATCTCCATTGTACACCAGAAGTAGCTAGGTTTCCAAACAAGTCCCGCAAAGTGTGCATTTCTAACTCTGGATTCGCTCAGATAATTCTCTGCAGGCATCACAGACCCTGAGAAAATATACATGTTGAGATGGAAAGCTTGATTCTAACATGATTGTGAATTGTTTTTTATTTTGAAATGTTTCTTACAGGTGCTACATAGCTCAATTGAAGAATTGATTGATCAAAAGGAATAATTGATGGATTCCACTGCTCTTGTACCCCAAATACTTACACCCTTCAACTATTTTGATTTGAGGGCAGATATTAGGTATCCTTGGGAAAGCTTGGCCTGTGTAGGATGAATATGGGTAGAGAGATAGAACATCATCATCCTACTGAGAAAAACAAGTTATTGAACTGATTGGATGAAGCATTTGGCTTCATTTCCACTCACATATCCAGGGGATCTCGTCTTTCATATTGAGGGATTGAAGAATCCTAAAGAATATTAGGAGAAGCTCGAATTATTTTTTTGCAAACAAGATGATATTCAAGGGCACATATTGGATAATGAGATAATAACATTACATCCTAGTAGTTTCAAGACTATCCAGTATTTTTTCATAAAATTCAAGTCTCTAACACTACAATGTAAGCAATGTGGAATAGAGAGGAAGAATGAGAAACTCGTGCTCTGTGTGCTCAACAAATTTGGCTCTAAGTCCTCTGTCTTCGTATCTACCTTCCATTCTGTAAGAGCTTCCATCCCCAATTGGAATATTCCTTAACTTGATGGCTTTGTCGAGCCTTTAATACAGGATCGGGATAATTTGGTCCACATTAAAGGAAATTTGAGATTAAAATGTGCCTCCTAAGGAAAATAATAAAATAATAGTTAAAATAACAAAATAATATTTATTAGTTTTGGAGTAAGAAATAAAAAAACTACTTTTTTTGTCATATTTTTAGCATATCTCCTTGTGTTTTTACTCAAATTTGAGTAAAAACACTCGAAGATATGCTCAAAATACAAAATAAAATTAGTTTTTTATGGAAAATATGTCAATTCAACCATTATGGTTGACTCATTTTATTGAAATTCTATTGTTTCTTCAATTCCAACTCACAAGAATTTATTGTTGCCTCGTTTTCTTATAAGGCCCATTTTAGACCCCAAATTTCCTCTAATGAAATGGGAGTTGTCCAAACTTCCAAGAACCAAACTCTTCCGATGTCGGACTCAATCAATGTGCAATCTAAAGGGAAGCATAAGGGGAAAGAGCCTAAAGCATATGATTCAAATATGAAATCACGGGGACTTCACTTAGTGAACCTCTTACATAGCACGTGCGATCATGGGATATTAAAGAATACCCTTAATTTCAAGATATATTGACCCAAACTATTTTTGTTGAAACCCACTCCCAATACTTAAAACCTCCTCCCCACCCCTTTTTATACCTCAATCCTTATAAACCACCCTACCCACCCCCACCTTAAACCCCTCATCCCCCCAATACCTGCAATATATTGGTTCGATTTTTTATAATTTTAAAACCCACAATATGAACTAACATGATAGGATATTGGTCAACAAGCGAAGCCCCCGTGTACTAAATAAAGTCATCATTCTTTCAAAGGATCCTCGAGCTCCAAGAGAAAGAATTTTTTTTAAAAGACTAAGTGTCCTTATTGTATGAGAGGTTTTCATTCAAAAATTCAGTGCATGAAGAAGACCCTTGACCAGTTTAAAACACTCCTTAAATAGAACAATATTTACCTTTCACAAGGTGAAAATATTTATGGTGATGGAGAGCATGCTGAAGAATATGCAAGATTCCATGCCTTAAAGGCAAGCCTCACTTCATCGAAGGCCTACTTAATAAGTTCTAGAGCATCCAACAACATGGTTTCTTCTGGGGAATCCTTCACCACTTTCACTCTATTAGGAGGACCTAGCACTCATATGGGAGATGACTCCCAAACTCCATCTATTGAGAGAGGTTCAATTAAAATCCTGCATCATGAGTTCAAAAATGTACTCTATGTTCCCTCTCCAGTAGCAAACCAAATTATTCAAGATGAAGAAGAACCAGAATGTTCAACACAGTCAATTCGAATTGAAGAAAGTCTCCTTGGAGTGACTCCTTCTCTTGTTTCTCTAAAAGTTTATGCGATATCTGATATATCATCTTCTCATATGGATGATACAGAAGAGTAAATTTGAATCTCTATTATTGAATAAAAAATCTCCTTCCATTCTATGCAAAATTCTCTAGTGATTCTTCTATTTTAAATTATGTGCATAGTTTATCGGTGATTGTTTTAGAAAATGAAGAGGAATTTGATTTCTCTATATCTAATGATGTTTACGGTGTGAATATAAGTAATGATTTGTATTTTTTGGAATAAATATCATATTTTAGGATTGATTCATTCACTCTCATTGATCTTGAGCTTCCAGAAAAATCCTACATGATTGAATGCACCAATACTCAGAGTTTCCAAGAAGGAGAAAATTGTGCATCTACCATCGCAATGAAGAAAACTATTGGATCTGATGTGAACTTATTTGTATCTGATATGAACTTATTTAGTTTGAGTTTTAAGTTTCAATATCCTCCAGTAATTCTTGTAGTCGTTCTCATCAATTTTGGGGTGAAAAATCAAGTACCACAAGTTCCTTTCAAAATTGTTGTTGGGGATTTGATGTCAGTTTTCTCTCATTAGTTTGTTGATATTATATTTTGTGGATCATTAGTTATTTTTGAAGATATATCATATTATGGATCTCAAGCATTCGATCTAAATGGTCCCAAGGCTTCTCTACCTTTCTATTTGATCACATGTTCATCTCCTCACATAACTAGTAAATATGGAGACATTCTACATTCGCCTGGACACTTGCTCCTAACACTTAGAGCTGATTTCACCTCACATGGTCTAATGTTCAAGGATTCCATATATTATTTTCTTGGGTTTTCCTCACATGGTTCAAATTCTCAAGAAATTTTCCTCTCTCATTATTTGATCTCAGTTTATATACATGAGTCCATTTTTCATCTTTCAGTTGTCTATGTTCCTAATTTAGTTGAGCATTTTCGTCTTCTTCAAAAGAGGAAAATTCCTCCAGAATTAATCATTCATTTGGAGAGGTTCACATGCAAAGTTCCAGGATGTTGCTGCATAGTGTTGAAAATTGCAGCAGAGTTTTTGCAAGTTATTTCCCAAAGAGGAATGTTTTTCTTCTAAAGATATATTGTGTCTCTTATTCCTACTTATTTTGAGGGGGGGTCCCATGAGTTTTACCCCTATTTCCTCGGTTTATTAAGGATCTTTTTTTAATTCTTTTATATTGTAATGGGTGACTTCTGGCCTTGTTTCTAGGGGCCACAGTTTTCCAAGTAAGGATTAAGGGGGGGGGGTGTTAGGATTTATAATCCTCCCTTGTCCATACTTAGTCTATTAGATTATATTTTCCTAAATTAGTAGTCATTAATTAATATTTGAGTCCACCAGTACAATTGGGTCCACTTGGGCTATTGATGCCACCAATATCAGTCACTGGAGTGCGGGGAACACATATAGAGGTTTACTGCAAATGACTGGATGTTCATGCATCAGTTTATGTGCCTCTGAGACCAATCCTTACAATTTAGGAGCCATTGGGAGTGCCACTACCAATGTACTTAAGTTTTTGGCAGTTGGTAACTAGTTAACCTAAGTTATGCTCTAGTTACATTCAATTAGATGTCTTGCCATTCAGTTAGTGTTAGTATTGCATGGCTACATGTGGGTAGGCACCTATTCTCACCTACCTCATCAGTTTAATTGGTTTAACTGATTAAGAGACTGGATTAGACATATGGAGTTACACTAGTGAGCTTCGATAGTGATTTAGACACTTCTATTCAACCATGCAGTCATATTGAGTTGATATATTCGAATCCTATCCACATGATTTGAATTCTCCTTTTTGTAACACTGTTGTATACTGTTGGTATTAATGAATTTTATACTATAATTTTACTGAGCAATTCTTATCCATTTTCTGTGAATTTTTTATTTTTCAGTGTGTATTTTTCATTCCATTACACTTCATAATAATACAATTCAATTACACTCATTGCTTGAAGACCAATGGAACAAAAATTTTAACAAAATGATATTGGGAGGGGGGTTCAAGAATATGATTTTAGGAGAAATTTTCCAATATTTAGTGAAATTATGGATATTATTTAATATCATGTGAATTATCATGCTATGTAACAAGTTCTCTGAGTGATCCCCCCGTGTTTGGAGGAAGATGCCTTTCTTTGGGTTTTCCCTTGTTCTTGGAGGAAATAATGCCACAATCTATCAAAGTTTGTTTGCACCTCTTGAACATTAATAGAAACCAATAATGTCTCCCATGAGGATGTAAGACCATCAACAATATTGTGTATGAGATCATCATCATTGAGAATTACTCCAGTGCTCATGAGTTGATCTCTTACTTGAGAGATATTTGTGAAGGAGGAAGAAACTGTCTCATCCTTCTCCATATTTAAATTACGAATATTGTTATTCAAGGATATATTTTGATTAAGAGACTTATTCTCATAAATATTGATCAAAGTGTCAAAGAAATCCTTTGCAGTCTTCAATGGAGTGATCACTAGCATCAAATTGTCTTTCACCGAACATAAATGATCCTCTTAGATTTAGCTTGATTCTTCTTGAAAGCAGTGTGCCCTACATTAGTAGTGGGATCTTCACCAAAATTGGATATGTATCCATCTAGATCATGCTCCTCCATGATGTTTAGAATCCTGTACTTCCAAATATTTAGGTTCAAATTTCCTTCAAGTCAGTCTTCTAGCCTTAGTGAGATCGATTCCATTATTATTCAAGTACTTTTCTCAGCTTATACCACTCAAGATCAATGTAGGCTCAATATTGATTGAAAAAATTATCTCATTCACTCCCTGATCTTTGTTCCCATGTTGAATTTTTTTGAACTTTGATCTTTTAATATTTAAATGCAGAATTATTGAGTACTTTATATAAATAAATCAATCATACACATAAGAATTCACACATAAGACAGTTTGTACCTTGGGAAAACCCTTGAAAAAATGAGGGAGAAAACCCCATAAAATATCCATAGCACAATTATAGATATCATAGAATGTATTTTAGAATTGAATATTACATCCAACACCCCTGGTGCAAGATAAGAGAGAATTGAAACACACTTGATGATTATTCTGAGAAAGGGAGAAGAGATATAGATATAATAAATCTACAGTGTGTTGAGCACATTACCAATTCACTAATTCAGGTCTCATTCAATATATAGAGAGTTCCTACATGGATGAAAGAGGTCTCATGTAGAAGGTAGAGAATTCATGCATGGAGAATTATCTTTGCACCTTGATCTTCTTAGCCTTGCATAACAACTGCACAATACCTTTTTATTATTGGCATATATCTTTCCTCTTCCTACTTTAGGATGGACTTGCCTTCCAACTATATTCTAGACCACTTATTTAGGATTCTAATTTAAGTTCCATCATGTAAGTGTCATAAATCAAGTGTCGTGAGTTAAGTGTCACAACTTAAGTATTGATTTTTAGTTTAACTAAAGTGTCATGATGCAAAATACTTTTAGCTAACTAGGTCTTCTTTATTAACATTTAGTTAATTATCTTAACTAAATACCTTATTTGATTTCATCACTGAAGTAATAAATTCGAGTTCTCCTTAATTAGATGAAGTATTCCTTTTTGTAAATATACAAATTCTATTATAGGGAGGAGTAAAAAAATACATGGAAGTATTGCTTCTGTGGTGGCCTACGATAATGGAACCACCATCCCAGCCATTGTTAACACCAAACATTGTCCACATATCTTTCTATGGTCCAAACCATAATTATACATCATAGTCCCACCTTTATTTCCTCCATTTTGACCTTCACAATTAAGTTCCATCAAAATTAGTCCAAAACATCATTATGCCTTCCCCCATAAATACAAGGAAGTTGGGAATTTATTGCAACATAACCCCCATTCTCCCAAAAAGGACCAAAAAACATAAAATGAGAATGGGTCCAAAACCATGGATCAATACCATGGGTAAGAAAATCGTGGATCATCCTATAAATACATTGTGAAGGTCTCCCCACAAATATTCCTTAATTAAAAAAAAATTGGTGATTATTATTTTCCAAAAACTTTTGATTCCCCAATCATTCCCATACTTTTTATATATCATTCCATGGTGTATGTTGAGCTTGATCCATACCCTCCTTTATCCATTTCCATTTGAAAACCATTGGTGAAGAAGATCAGAGAACCAGACCGTGAGAGTCGATGGACCATTTCCTCAAATAGCCGTAGTGGCCCAATTTAAAGGTATCCTTGTTCTTTTATTTTATTAGTTAAAGAAAAAATATAGAATAGTAAAAATATTTTGTTATTGGTTATTGTAAGTCAAGTTTGAGATCCTCCCTTGTACCATGAACTTTACCCTTAGATTCGATTGATCTAAGGTAGGTTCTTTTGCACGTAGTAGGGCATAAATTCCCACTTTGGTTTTGGCAACTCCACTAGCTCGATCCCCTTGGCTATCTATTTTTCTAGGTGGTTTTTTTTGTTCTACTTGGGTACCCTCAGTCGTCATAGATATGAAACCCTGTGGAAAATCCGAACCAGTCCTATCAAAGTGCCTTCCCCCCCAGACTGAGCTAACATGTTTTCCTTAAAAAAAAATTTAGTTACAGTCAGATCACACCTATCCGACAGAAAGTTGCAACCCAAGTCACAACTTTCTTCCCGATAAGAGAAACCTAGGTCTCTCTTATTTCCTTGATAAGTGCGACTTGGACCTAAACTCTAGATCGTGCTTATCTAGGCTTATGGAGTAATCTTGATCGCTACTGTGACCTAGTTTACTATGACTTGTCACAGAGAAACCATCGTTTAGTATAACTTGAGTTTTAATACTAATTTTTCATCTCTGTCATGAATTTTTTACAATTCTATGTGATCTCGACCTCACCTATTCTGCTAACAAGTGAGACCTACATCTTCCTTTTCCATCTCTTTGAGTTGTTTTGAAACCCTTTCCATACCCCTTATTTGTGTTCTACCCCTTCCTCTAATGTTTCCTTCCATGTATGATTACCTACAGTACCCTGATTTTTTTTGAGGTCCTCTTTTCCTTGTATGTGAGCCCATCTTAGTGGAGCATGGTAGTTGATACCCCCCATGTGTTTCCTACACCCTGTGAAGTTCCTTATGTGCTCATTTACTTGTGTAAATTTGTTATTTGGAAGAATTAGTTGTTAGGTGTTGAAAAATGTTTACTTCTATTTCTTAGCATACACCTATCCAACATGAGAGCATGGGGGTTTAAAATTTACACTTCACTTGGGAACCCATCTCACACCTTAAATTAAATGCTTGGTTCATGACCCCAAGCTGTGCATAAAATTTATCTTAACTCAACCAACATTGTAACCTCATTTGAGGACCAAAGCAATATTTTAGTTAAGTTAGGACACTCGGGATAGGCATCCAAATAGCACCCCATTGTCAATTACATCTGAGAAATATTTGTTGTCTTCTAGGGATCCAAATTCCTCTAGTATTTATTGACATGGTCACAACCATTTTATTGAGGGGCCTCTCGCTCTGCGTGGGTAATCCGCAACAAAGGGGTTCCGAAAGTCAGGGTGGAATACTGCACTCTATTTTGTACCGAAGGCTAACCCTTCATAGTCCTCCTCATGCATGCCGAGGACCATATCGAGTGTTGAGTACCAAATGGTTGAATTTCCAAGAAAGCATTTAAAACATTGCATGAATGAGGTAGCCTAGTTTCCATCCTTTTAGGGATATTTTACCCAAGGTCCCTCTCGGTAATGGGATTCTTTTAGCCTTTGGTTCTTCCATTTTGCATTGTTTGACTTTGGATTTCACCACCCAATAGAGGATGTGATTTGTGAGGGGATTCCATCTTATATCTAGGATCTTACTTGCACTTATACCCCATAGGTTAGTGCATCATTTTGTTCATATGTAGTGTTGATTGTTGGATTTCTAGCCACTTTGTTGTAGACTCACCTGCTATAACGCGTTGTTGCAATTCAGTTTTAGAGCTTTCTTTATGGCCTATGAGCCACCATTTATTAGCTCTCCTTCTACACACTTAGCTGTAGTTGGAATTTTGAGCTTGAATTTGACACCCTTGAGCCTTCATCCATCATATAGCGCATCATCACATCATCATTTCTCCACCACACTACTCCTAGAGACTTAAGGGGAATTGCCCTCCGTTTGGTTCCTTGAACCATCATTGTAGGATCCATATTTGACATTGTTCACCACCTTTAGATCCATAAATTGCATTTGAGTTAGATTTAGAATCCTATCAATCTTAACCTACCTTGTTCACTGCCCCATCTAGCCCCATGGCTGGTGCACCCCCCAACCCCTTCTAAGGGGTATTGTTGATAGTGGACTTGTAATTGCTCTGCCCATCATACTAGGTATCCTTACAATGGGGACTACAGGTGTTGGTCCTAGTGTGCCCCTTGCCACCGCACACACTGCTACTGTTGCACTACCCACTAGTGGTGTCTCCACTCTATCCACCATGGTTCACACCATGCCTACATTTATGGAGAAACCAAATCTGGTTGTCCATTAGTCAAATCCGACTATCATTTTAATAATGAATATGAATAATAATATATTGGATGATGATAATAATTACAAAGGAGTCTTGCCTTTATAGGCTTGAGCATGAAGGGTTACACCCTTCCATATAATTAACTAATCTAATTAATAATTTATTTTATATTCGTTACATTGCCAGTCCCTTTAAAGGAGCTTTGTCATCAAAGCTCGAATATTTTCCTAATATTGTTCTTCATTCTGACTTGGTGTCGGTATTAGAATCAGACGAGGTCTCTTGTGTAGAGACTTGCACTTCCTTTCCATTGATGATTTTGCTCTGCATTGTCTCATTGTTCCTACATTTATGACCAGGGGTCCAATCATCACCGCATCGACGACATATGCTTTTCTTGTTTTTTCTATTATCAGTGTAATTGTTAGATGACTTCGATCTATTTTCCATTTCATAGGCATATGATTGAGGTTTGTGGCATTGATGACCAAGTGACCAAGTATCTGCATAGTACCTACATTGTGTCTCTTTTCTTGTTGATAATGCTTATCACCTCTTATTTTAATTCCTTCCAATTTGTGTTCTACGGCTTTTGCTTTATATCTTGATACTTCTACGTTAGGTATGTCATGCAACTTTAAGTCTTTTTGGAAGTATGGTTTAAGACCCCCTAAATAGGTTTCGATTCTTTGCTTGTCAGACAACCCAACTACTCATGTGGATAAGGATTCCCATTGATGAGTGAATTCCTCAACGTTTTCGACTTGTTGTAGTCTAGTAAGTTTACTGAAAAAATCATCTTCTTTGATTCCTTGAAACCTATTCAAAAAATCATTTTTGAACAAGTTCCAGGTGTAGGTAAAATTATCTCTCTTCCACCATAAGTACCAATTATAGGCGTACCCTTCCATATGCAATGACGCATATTTCACCGTCTCCTCATCATATTGAATGTTGTAAATGTCAAAGTATTATTTTGCTTTGTTTATCCAAGCAACGCATTGGTCTTCACTCCCATTGTATTTCGACAACTCTATTTTTTCCATAGGTGGGTGCACTTTATAAGGGCGACGTTGATTTCCTTTTGCCTTATGGTTTGATGGTGGCTCAGAACTACTGGACGATGAAAGTGACATATTTGAATTGCTTCATTGTTAGCGGTGATTTTTAGTATTCTTACTCTCTACTATTTTACTGATAGCGTCTATTTTTGGTGTTTAATCATGCCTCCATCTCTGGTAGTACTTGTGTTTCTATCTCTTGCTTAAGCATCGCATTTTTAATCTTTATTTCTTTTTGCAATTCTTCTTGATTCTTTGCGAGTGTTTCTTGGGTGGCAAAATCAAATGAAGCATCTAACATGTCTGGACTACTGACCTGGTCCGGACTGGGTATGAGCCTTTGTAACATCTCGATTAATGTATTATGGTTCTGCGTCATGGTGCTCATGTTCTACGTTAAGGTGTTTATGTTTTGAGTCATGGTACTCATTTCGTCATCCAAATATTTTTGTTTTTCGTTCAGGATGCCAAATTTTTCATCCATCCTTCTTTCTAGTACCAAAACAAGCTCAAAGTTTGAGTAATGTATTGTTATTTTACATATTTTCCTTTAAGGCTTTTAGGTCAGCAACAAGGGACCTGGTGTCCTTCTCCACTTTTCCAATTTTATCTTTTAGTTCCACCATGGTCTTGGACCTTGTATGTGGAGGTGTGTATTTCAACGCTATTTTTGGCCTTTTGAGATGAAAATTTTAATAATAATATATTAATTAATTAATTAATTATTATTATTATTATTATTTTCGTAAACTATATAATATTTGTGTGTAGTTTTTTTCTTACAATTATTATAATAATATATATATATATATATATATTTAAATATATTATTATAAATATATTACAATGTGATATTATATTATATTATATATTATATAATATAATGTATTGTTTGTTTTGTTATTTTGCACATTAGCATGGAGATGGAGGGAGAGACAGTGTGTGAGGGGATGGAGTTGTGAGGAGGCGACAAGGGCAGTGAGAGCTGTGTGGGTATGGAAGGTCGGTGGATTGGAGGTGGAGGGAGGAGTTGACTGGTCTGGTGAGCGGGAGGGGGAGTAGAGATAAATAGGAGGTAGTATGAGGATTGCATGTATTTTGTGGGAGGAAGTGATGCACAGGAAGGAGGAGTGCCAAGGGAGAAGAACGATCAGTGAAAGAGCTAGGGGAAGAGGCGAGCAGAGAGATTGAGGGAGGAGGAATGGATGTTTGTGTGGGAGAGGGGTGGAGCAAAGGAGTGTAGGCGAGTTGAAGAGGAGTGCGAATGGGGAGGGTGAAGCATGGAGTGTGCACAAGGGCTACATGGAGGTGCGCAAGGGTGTGGGGAAGCATGGAGGACACAACAGGTGGATGGAGAGAGGAAGGTACGGGGAATAAGGATGGTGGAAGAGCATGGTAGTGGTAGCGCATGTGGAGAAATGGGGAGGGAGGATGGAATGATTATATGAAACTAGAACCTGGAGAGAATGAGTGATCCAAGAAGAGACGAAACCAAGCTCTAATAGTAGGAGGAGACAAATCCAAGCCTCACCCAAGGAGTTGACGAGCCGAGTCTGAGCTCAGAGTGCAGGAGAAAATCCGCTCTGATACCAAATGGAGCAACTGAATCTGGTTGTCCGTCAGTCAAATCCAACTATCATTTTAATAATGAATATGAATAATAATATATTGGATGATGATAATAATTACAAATGAGGCTCACCTTTATAGGCTTGAGCGTGAAGGGTTACACCCTTCCATATAATTAACTAATCTAATTAATAATTTATTTTATATTTGTTACAATTTATGCATGAGGGGATGATTCCTTCTACCACTATTTCGTCTATTTACACCATTCTAGTGACTACTTCTACTATGGGAAGTCATCCCTACCAACCCATGTTTGCATGCAGAAACTACATGTCCACCAACGGCAACACCATTGTTGGCCCTCCTAGATCTAATCCAAGTCATAGTCTACCATTTATGGCTAGTATCAACCTTCCTGATTTGGCATGGTTGACAAATGACCCCATCCTTAATGACCCATTATGTCCTCACATGTCTACCAAACTCCCTTCAAACATCCCTAATTTTGAAACAAAGGCGGGAGAAGACCCTCAAAACCACATCATGTCATTTCACTTATGGTGTTCCTCTAACAACAATTTCTTGGATTGGAAATTGAGAAATCTCAAGTGGGGATCAAGGTCAGCCAAAAAAATTATGTTGCAAACCTGTTATTGAATTTTGAAATGGTTTAAAGTAAGGAAACCAAGTGCCCATTCCTTTTAGCAATAAAACTAGGTGAAGTTGGTGCATATCCATTGGTGGACAACTCGTTGTACAAACAACTAGTTGGGATTCTACTGTATTTTACACACTCCCGAACTAATTTGGAATATGATGTAGTTGTTTCTGCTATATATATGAAGCATCCTCATGAGATCCATTGGAAGGCACCCAAGAGGATCATGCATTATGTACAAGGAACCAAACACTTCAGGGTACACTATGTTGTTGGTTCTCCACTAGAACTAGTTGAATTTATAGATTCTGATTTGGCTGGAGATCACTTTGAAAGGAATTCCACTTCAGGTTATATCTTCATGATTTCACATGGTCCCATATGTTGGTAAAGAAATAAATAGCGCACCATATCCCTCTCTTCAGTTGCGGCCGAGTACAGAGGAGCAGTGAACGCAACTACACAATGTGTGTGGTTTCAAGGTATTCTTCGGGAACTTCGATTTGCATTTGATTCACCCATAGTCATTTGGTGTGATAAAAAAAGTGAAATCAATATTTCCACTGATCCAGGGCACAAACAGAGGACCAAACACATTTCGATACAAACGCACTACATCGAGAGCTTGGTGCATGATTAGGTGATAGCCTAGCAGTATTGCCCATCTACAAAGCAAACTACTAACATTTTCACCAAGAGATTCACTGAGAAGACATTCACCTATATAAGATCCCTTCTTCGAGTGGGTGACACATGTTTATGGTTGATATTCACTTTCATATTTTTCTTCGTGTCCATTTTTTAGTGGAATTTTTGTTTCCATGCGGTTTTCCTCCTTACCTTGGTTTTTATGAAAAAATAAAATTTCTTTTGTATGAGGTGACTTGAGCCTTATTTTCCAAGGACTCAATAATGTTTTGTATAAGTTGTAATAATTTAGTATTAAGGTTTGGTGTTAGAGAAATAATACACCTTAGTACCATGATCATAGACCTAGGACACATTTCATTAGCCTTCATTCTATATTCCATAATGTAGACTTAGGCTATATTGATCATTTACTGATAGTTGGGCACTCCACTTTGATCATTTTAAAAATTGAGGTCCTCCAAATTGATCATTTTGACAACCCAAGAATTTTTATTGATGCAAGCTTAGTCTTCGTGCATTCCCCCATCCTCAAATTCAAGGATATGTTTGACCTTAGGTGCTAGTGCATGTTTGTGGTAGTTTTTGTCCTTCCTTGAGCCACTCCCACTCACCCAAACCCAACATTCCTTCATTTACAATCCATCATTCCTCACCCATGTTCACACTTACATTGGTGACTATTTGGGATTATTAGGAAGATCATTGGTCCACCTAGGGGGGTTTGAGGGTCAAATCATGGTCTGGAACTTCTATGCATCCAGATGGCCGCCAAGGCCTCATGATTTCTCCCTAATGTAATATAAACATGATCCAGACATAGTTACATGTTGGATGGTCATAATAATATCAATTATTGACTACATTTGTGTATGTTATTTTCACTCCTTCTATTGTTTTGTGCATAGATTGTGTGTAATATCTAATTGTTAGAAACTCCTTGGATCCTAGATCCTACTGTGAATCAATTTTCATAGAACTCCCCTACTAAATTGAGGCATGATTAATGTTGAACGGGTTACTTGTTCCATAAATAAATTGTATTCACCATGCTCGAGTTGTCACTAATCCATTGAGCGAGTTCAAGAACCTTTGCATTCAAATTTACAATACCTTATTTACCAAGCATGTAATTATTGTCCATTCAAAAAACATATCACTCATAGCTTGGTCATTTTATTTGTCCATGGTCATTTTTTCTCTCTCTTCATCCTTATTTGTAAGTTGATCACACTACAAAAGTTGCAAACTTATCTGCTTTTTGTGTTGCATTATTTGTTCAGGTGAAGGAGTTGATTTCTCATCCATTGTTGGAATTTTCAGGAGGAGATAAGAAATTCTATATTCAATGATTTTGTTCTTGTACCATTGTTGAAAGATAGAACAATTAATATATGTAATTTAACTTTACTTTTCATCTAGTTAGAAAACCGGTATCAAGTCTAGCATTTAATCTAGTCTTATGATGGGCTCACAAAAAATTCTTTGTACCAAGGTGACTTCAAGATCCATCTTGATGGCACGCTGCAGGTTAAAAATGGGAAGAATTGCAAAAAATGTGTTTTTCTTCTATCGTTTAGCCTTGCGATTGGTCTTGTAAATTATTATTTTATAATTTAATTATGCAAGCACTACTTTGGCATCACCATGAAAAACATGACGAAGTGACCAAGGTTGTTCGCATGCCATACTTAAGATAATATATTTTGATTTCAAATAGCTTATGCAAATCATGTAAGTACACACATAATGCAAACATTGCTAATGGACATGACATAAATAGTTCTTGCAACAAGCTAATTTTGTCCATGGCTCCCTTGGAACACTACAGTTGAAAGGGTGGGGTGTGAGAAGGTCCTACAATATGAATAATATGAACAATACAAGCACAAAATTAATAGCTAACATTTGAAAATTATTTACTTTCATTAAATTTACCAAATTTTAAAATTCACAAGATATTACCAAACAAAATTTTTAATGTTCAACTTTTCCCCCAAATCTCAAAAACAATATAGTAGAATATCATACTTAGAAACTTCACCTTTAAATAATAATAATAATATATTTGTAATGTCGTAGACTAACCAAGCACCAATTTGGTGTATGTGACCTACATGCTTTTGGTACAAGGGCCCCCTTTTCACACAATTATTTGAGTTCTAAAGTCTATGAAGGCGTACATACCCTACCCCCATCTAGGTTTGAACCTATGACTCTCCAAGAGGAAACACATCACATAGAAACATTCAATAACCATTTGTAATTTGTAACCTTTAAGGACTTTCTTATACCTGTTGATGTATTCGTAACTTCAGAATGTATTCACTTGTATATTTCTTATTGTATTTCATTGTACCCTGAGGAAGATGTTTGTTCCTCCGATCGGGAGAGTCATTAATATAATAAAGTCATGTAAAGTCATGGAGGTTAACCCTTCATTGTAAGTTGAGGCAACAATCCCCACAATTGATTTTAGGTTAACCCTCCATTGTAAGTTGGGGAAATAGTCCCCAAAATTGAGGGGTATTAGGGTTATTAGACTCTCCTAGTGAGGTCGGACCTCTAGTGTAATTTTCAAGTGGAAAACTAGTATAAATAGAGAGTGAGACTCTCTATTTGAAACACACACTCACTAGATTGTAGCGCATGAGTGAGAGAGGATGAGCTCGCACAAGTGAGAGAGAGAACAGTTGTCAGAGATCATCTTTGTGTGTTTGGTTTTACTTTTTCTATTAGTGCTCATTTTATCTCTGAGGAAGCTGCAGGGTTTTCTACTTTATGGTTTCCCCAAGAAAAATTATTTGTATCTCTTGTCTCTTGTGATTATTGTTGTGCATGTTATTGTTTCATATAAGACCCTAGATCATATTTATTAAATGATAAAAATCTAACATGGTATTAGGGCCTCTCTGAAAGAAGGCACTGTGCAGCTATGGGAACTAGGGCTTCCTAGTTGAAGGTGTTCTCTCCATAGATCATCAAGAAAGGAGGGATAGGCTAACACACCTCAATAGCGCGCATATATTGGTGGTATCAGTTTCTAAATCTGAGAAGTTTAACTATACAGCCAAAATAAAGATGCAATGGTAACAAATGGAAATTAGGGTTTTATGCTTGAAAACCCTAAAATACTAAAACTAGTAGTTTTGGTACATTCGCTATATATCGATATTGGAGAAGGATCGGAAGCCAAAATTTTGAAAGGCCGAAGAGAAATTCATGCTTCACACTTTGTAAATATTTCAACCTGAGATTCGCAATACTTCAGGGTATATGGTTCCTCCAATTCAGGGTTCTAGCCTCTTCCCATGATTCAGCCTTAAACATGTGACCTAGGGACAATTGCTATATCTTGGGCTACAAAGGTCCTAATGAAATTTATCAAGATGTTCTAGATATTTCATGGAATGTACTTTTTGTGGTAACTGTTAACCTAAAAAATCCCTCACTCAGCTCTACATGGCCTACACCACCCAAGGACACCCATGCATGACCGTCATTTGACCCCATTTGACCCCCACACCCTCGAGAAGGCTTAAAAACATGAAAAAGGGCTAAAAACCCCTAAAAAGAGCCTAAATAGCTCTCATAGGGCTAAAGCCTCCAAAAAGGAGCTAAAACCCATCAAAGGAGCTAAAAACCCCAAAAGGAGCTAAAGATAGGGCAAAAGGGGCTAAAATCCCCAAAAAGGGGCTAAATCCCCAACCAGGGGCTTAAAACCCTAAAAAACCCCAAAAAAGCTATAAATAGAGGGGTGGGGGTCACTCTCAAATGATTACTCCCTTCCCTATTGTTATGCTGCCAAAGTGAGTGCCTTGAGACCACCTTTCCTCTCAAGCCATTCACTCTCCCTCTCCTCCATCTTTCCATTGAGCCATAGCTCCCCCTTCCAAGAGAGGTGCTCTCCCAGCTAGGGCGTGGTGGCCCATTCCAACCAGAAGGTATACTTGTGTTGTTTTTTGTATTTGCTTTAGTAGTTTGTAGTTTTTCTAACAGTATTTGTTTGCAGGTTTATTGCTAAACATGTTTTTGCAAGTATTTTGGTTCTAACAGTTGTATCCAGGGCCTTGGAGTTTAAACCCTAACCTTGTGTGCAGAGGGGTTATTTCTTTGTTGTTCTTCATTCCCTTTCATTTTCTGTTCTATTTGTTTTTATTTGCATCCATCACCAAGAACCCTACCCTTCCATCCCATAGACAGAAGGTATCCATTCCTACCCTATAGCAAGGGAGAAATTCCTACTATAGAACCAACGACCATACCAAGTCGATCCCACAAGATCCTTGGGTCTATTTTTTCAAAATTTCAATTTTTAGTTCAGTTTTTCCCTAGTTTAGTTTTCTATTAAAATATAGCTTATATTCTTGTTTATTTACATTTTTAGTAACTGTCGATCCTCCTTAAGGAAAATCTAAGTCCATTTGGCCACAATACAGGTTACTATCGGCCAGATCTGACTTAGGGTCAAAAAAAATTCAATTTTTGAAGTAGGTCACTCTTATCGGGCCCGGAAAGGGTACCAGGTCGCTCATTTTGGCCTCAGAGGTGCAAATAGGTCTCTTATTTAGCCCCAAAAGGTGTGACCCCCTTCCATAAGTCATCCCACTTCTGTCTGCAAAATCTGAGCGACCCCCTCGCCTGTTTCTAGAAAAATTTAGTGACCCCCTCGCCACATTTGACCCAAAAAGTGCGATCTGTCACTCAGAGTTCGATTTCGTAATAGTTAAGGACTGTTAGTGTAGCTCAGCCACCTCTGTCCATCCAAACTGTGCTTATTTATGTTTCTATTTCTATTTATGTCCATTTCATTTATAGAACAAAGCTTAATTAAATCAAACTATAAATCAAAGTGTAAATCAATACTTAATAGGTTAATGAACAAGGTCTGATTAAAACATACTTAAAATCAACATCTTTCCTAACACTTCCTCCTCTACCTAGTCATCACCCTTCGGAGTATTCTGGGATAAGACGAAGGGAAAATCTCGTATAGTAATAGGCACTTCTCCTAATATTTTTTGAAGCCACTAAAAACAGGTGACTTGGAAGGTAGAGGGGGTAGAGAAGGAGGGCTTCTCACGACGCTCAGCGTCCTCCCTTTTGACCAACCTTACATCTGAAGGGTGACCTGTGGATCTACAGATGGGCTTAGTCCCATTTTGTTGAGATCCCAACACCTTCTCCTAGTTGAAGATAAATATAGGTGTAAGGTAGTCACCTAGTCAAGCTATCACGATTCAGGATTACAAATGGTACATGTCTCAAAAAATTTGGATTACTATTTACTACTTTTATTCACAATGTTATGAACTCTGCGGAATATTCATAAACCATTTAAGTAGCCACCGGATAAAATAGAAAAACAAAAGGCATACACACCATACCATATAAATCAACCCAACTCAGTTCATAACGCTGAGTGAGCCAGTAAAATTTAAAATTTACACTAAGTTAAAAATTTGTAGTCTTTGAGGACATAAGTCCCTGACTGCCTTAATCATGGGAAGTACTTGTTGAGTCCAAAATTGGTCCCTTTTTAACCACCTTTAATCACCTTTCTTCCCTTGTTTTACACTGCTTAGCATGCCAATCAGACTGACTTTTCTCACTTTAT
>LPNX010476246.1:133200-145746 GCA_001517045.1 Pseudotsuga menziesii
ATGAGTCTAGGGGCAAGGGATGGTCGTGACTAAAAAGGGATCCTCAATCTGTCCATCATCTATTGGGGCACGTGACATTCCAGACAAGAGCCAGTTAGAGTAGCTATAACAGAATGTGCAATAATTGAGGGATCTTCAGTGTAGCTGCTCAAATATTATGGCGATCTGAGAAGATCGCCACTTCTGGGCCAGTCAACAGTCTTTTTGCATTTTCTATAATTGTATCATGCCACGTCTTGTAACAACCAGTGTCATTCAGGGCGCCTGAAGATCAGAGATCTTCATGGCTTCCCTTTGTAATAGGATTGGATGTTATTGTTTGGATGTATAAATGCAGAAAGCTGTTTCGACCCAGGGGGTTGGAAAATAGTGAATTCATTTGGTGTATTGACAGCGGGAGCAATCTATAATAATTCTTCCTTTTTAATACAAAGAGTTACTGCTGGTTTAAGGGAGCTGTACATTGTTCATCCAGCGTCTCTGTGTGAAGGCTGCGCCCGCCTTCCGCAGATATTGCTGAGTTAAGGTAGAATCTTTTAATTCATGGTTGTGTGATGTTTTGTTAATCATATTTTCTGTGTGCGCAGCAGTAGTATGTGTGATTTACAGTATTGCATTTTCTTAAGATTGATAACTGTAACAGCGTAACAGTCGACTGAGTAGATAGTCTTTATGCAATTTATTCAATAGCTGTACACAGTTCTGTTCATCTCATGGTTTCAGGTTGAAATCCCACGAACCCCTTGCGATTCTTTGATTGTCATAATTGTTGATCTTTGTTCCTGCAATTCAATGCTTAGAATAGCCGAGCGTGATCTGTTACAATTGAATTTCTAGATTACATTTCATTTATGATTACAGATTCCAAGTCTAATTAGATCAATTAGGCAATTCAATTCTTTTGGGTTATGACTAGGATTCCCTTTCTGTCAATAATTGTTATTGAATATGATTTCATTTCTTGTTGATGCATAGAAGGAAAAGGTTGAATTTGTAGAGTTACAAGATTGGTGGGATTACACAAAGTTTGAGGGATGAACATAGTTGTTTAAGAGCAGTATTAACTACAATGATTTGGTGTTTAAGCATATATTGTGCACTTACCCTTTGAAACAAAAGACTTCCTTGGGTTGACAATGAATTTCGTAAGCTCTGTGTGTTGATAATAACTTATCTGCATTTAGGGTGCTCGACATTTTGGCGCCGTTGCCGGGGAAGGGTAAAAATTAAACACTATCATTAGTTGCATTTGGTAATTTCTAGTCAGTTTCTTTTTATTCTCTCTGATGAAATGATTTGGGTTGTATGAATACTAGAAGGGTAAAATGTGATCAATTCCCAACTCCCAAAACCCCACAAGAAACTAACAGTGGAGGTGGCTCGGGTCGAGGTCGAGGAGTACCATTGGGCAGAAGGACGTTCATTGACGACCTTGTTGACAGAACTGATTCATCCACTGGAGCTCATCTGCAAGAAAATCCTAACAGAAGAAACCCTGCTGATCCTGGGGTGCTAGCGTCGAGATCCACGGTGGAGAATACATGAGCAGATGCGACGTCCTCAGCCATCCTTGCAGACAAAGACACAGCTGTTACAACGGGACCTGCTGGTAGAGGTCCGAATTATCACATTAATGGGAGGACTGTAACTAAAGAAGAGTGGGATCAGTACCACCAGAATTTCCTGGGACAGTGGAGAAACAAAGAAAAGAACGAGGAACAAGAGAAGAACGAAGAAAACAACACAGGAGGAGACGAAGGGGAGAAAACAGAAGAGGAGATGAGTAACAGACATGGGGCCGACGAGGAAGAAGTGATGGGAGAAAACTATCATCATGAGAATCGCTCCCTGCCAGAAGGAACAGTGGCTACATTGCAATTTCCAATTCAACAACCAGATGGGGCAGCTCCTATGAAGAATATCTCACCATCGGTGTTACCTCGTTTCCATGGAAAGGCGGCAGAAGACCTAGACGAATTCCTTTTTGAATTCGATATTCTTTATCGCAGCTACAATTATATCACCGATGCCCAAAAACTAAAACTTTTTCCTGCTCCCCTGAAGGACAATGCATTACGCCGGTTCATGAGCCTTGGGGGAGGGACCATTACTAATTGGGATGAAATGAAGCAGGTGTTCCTGGAAAAATATCAGGAATATTGTAACACCAAGGATAAGAGAGAGGAGCTATTTAAAATGGTGCAGAAGGAGGACGAAAGTTTGGAAGATTTCGTGGAAAGACTGTTGTACAATGTGCAGAGAGATGGGCAGACGAACATGGGGCTGGATGTACTTAAAATAATCTTGCTTCGGGGAATCAGGGATGATTGTATAGACATGTTGAACCTGCTTGGTAAGGGAGACATCTCCAAAGAACCTTTCGACAAAATTGTGGAGCTGTGCAAAAGATACTCCAAAGGGTCTTCTAGGAATAATAAGCGGGATAAATGAGAAAAGCTGGAACGTGACGTATTCGACCGAACTCAGAAGTCATCCAACGGAGGCGCTAGCCATGCAGAGATAGGAAATCTACTTGAAAATTTTAAAACAGAAATGATAAGCTCCATCTCTTCGGAAATTGATGTCCTGAAGGCAAAACAAAAACAAGCAGTAGAGGATCTCACATTAGGTGTGTTCTGCCCTCGATGTAGGAAGAATCATCCATTGAGAGAATGCCCGCTTGACAAGGTGAACGTATGTCAGCTATGTGAACTGAACCATGATATGAAGGAATGCCCTTCACTTCCTCAAGTCAAGGCCGTTCTGCAGGCATCAAACCCGGAGGTGGAAGCAGCCTACTTTATCGCACAAAAGAAACCGTGGCAGCCTCGAAATCAAGGTATGTCTCCAGACTCTCTTCCATTTTTTAATAATATGGGGAATTGGAATAATATGCAAAATGTGAATACACAATTCCCTTCAAATTATACTCAATGGAATTCCTCTCAACCTGCAATGCAAAATTATAATCCATGGAATCCCTAGACACAGTCACCACCTCAACCTACGTCGTGGATTCCTGGATGGAGGAATTTTCATCCTGGGAACCAGTTTCCTCAACCATCTCTACCTCAACAAGCACCGTACTCTCCTCAATTTCCCCAATTCCCTCAAATTCCCCCATATCCTCAATACTTACCTCCACAGTCACAGCTGCAGCTGCAAAACAATTCTGTCCCTAATATACCGATACGACCCCAGCTGCCTGCCCAACCTAATCCTAACCCAAACAATAAATCAGTCCACCAATTGGAGACTGTCAACGTGCCGGCCTACTCTCTCTCCCCTGTACCCTGTAATGAAATTCATTTATGATCTGGGAAAATTGTAGAACCTGTAATTACAGAGGATGTTTCATCCTCTGAGCATAAAGAAGAGGAGAGCTCACAACATCCATTTGACTCAACTCCCATCATTGAGGATGCTGGGCATCCCTTAGAAGGAACGGCTGAACCATCTGATGATAAAGGGACGGCTGAAGCATCCAATGATAAACTTGACGAGATACATCCTTCCCATCTGATAAAGCAGCCACCATACGCCGAGAGACTACTGCTACCAAAAATGGGGGGGCAACCTCAGTTTAACCTCCTCGGAGAGTTAAGAAACCTTTATGCTAAAATTCCCCTCCTTCAAGCTCTTCAAGATGTCCCCATTTACGCTAGAACGGTTCAGGAGCTGTGTACAAGATGAACACAAAGGAAACTCAGGGATCCTCCTACGGTTCATGCCATAGGAAACTTATCGGCCTTGATAACAGGAAAAGCCCCTGTGGCTAAATACGATGACCCTGGTAATCCTACCGTTACTGTACAGATAGGACAGACACAGATACCCAACGTACTAGTGGATCTGGGAGCAGCAATCAACGTTATAACTATGGAAACTGTAAAGAAGCTTGGGCTCACTAAGTTCAGACCGACCCCTACTATTTTGGAGTTGGCAGACAGATCCACCATCAGACCCGAAGGGATTTTGGACGACCTTGTTATATCAGTAGATTCATGGGAGTACCCAGCTGACTTTTTGGTGTTACAACCAAAATCACAGCTGGGGGGACACCCACTGATCTTGGGGAGACCGTGGTTGGCCACAGCTGATGCTTGCATCAGCTGTCGATCGGGGTCCATGACTATATCTGATGGAATGGATACTAAAAACCTCACCCTGTATCCTCCAGCTCGGCCAAGTTTAGAGGCTGAAACATCCCTTTGGATAGAGCAGGAGGAGGAGGAGGAGGATGTCCAGCCATTATTAACTATAGGGAAGGCCTTGACCTTTAAAAATGAAACAGAGGATGATACCATTAGTAATTTCATTAGTGAACCCACTTCAGTGAATAGAGAGGTTTATCAAATTCTGAACACTACCCTGGGCAAGGAAGAGCAAGAGAATGTTACAGAAGAAGCCTTGGTTGGTGGCACAAACATAATCCCGGTTGTGAAAAATTCAGAAAGCATTCCAATTGAGGTAGAACCTGGAAGGACTTTGAATATCAATCCTAGTCTCTCCTTGGAGGAACAGAAACACCTGATCAGCCTCTTGAAAGAACACAAGGGGGCGTTTGCCTGGGAGTATACAGATATGAGGGGTATCCCCTCTAATATGTGCACTCATCATATTTATATCAAAAGTGATTCCCGGCCTGTGTGTCAACCCCAACGACGCATGAACCCCAATCTGAGGGATATAGTGAAAGAGGAAATCCAGAAACTTTTGGAAGCACGGTTTATATACCCTATTTCAGATAGTGAGTGGGTCTCCCCACTCGTGATTGTACCTAAGAAAAATGGGAAATGGAGGGTCTGTGTTGATTACAGGGAACTGAACAAAGCAACTCAAAAGGATCATTTCCCTTTACCCTTTATCGACCAGGTACTTGATACCCTGTCAGGGAAGAAGTTCTTCTCCTTCCTAGACGGCTTCAGTGGGTACAACCAAATTCAAATTGCTCCTGAGGATCAGGATAAAACCACCTTCACCTGCCCCTGGGGAACGTTTGCTTACAGAGTGCTTCCATTTGGATTATGCAATGCACCATCAACGTTCCAAAGAGCTGTGATTGGCATATTCTCTGAATTAGTTAATGATAGCATGGAAATCTTCATGGATGATTTCACTCCCTATGGCAGGGATTTTGATGAGGCACCAGAAAATTTAAAGAAGGTTTTAATTCGCTGTGAACATACTCATCTTTCATTAAGCACTGAGAAGTGCCATATGATGATGAGTGAGGGGGTGGTATTGGGACATTTTATCTCTGCCAATGGCATACAGGTAGACCCTGCAAAAATCAAAGTAATAAAGAGTATACCTACCCCTTCAACTCAGAAAGAGGTGAGAAGCTTTCTGGGGCATGCTAGATATTATCGAAGATTCATAGAAAACTTCTCCAAACTGGATTCTCCTTTGTTCTCTTTGTTAATAAAGGATGCATAGTTTGTGTGGAATGCAGCATGCCAGACAGCATTCGATGAACTTAAAGCAAAGCTGTCCACAGCTCCCATCTTGCAGGGGCCTAATTGGACCCTGCCCTTCCATATTTCCTCAGATGCCTCTGACACTGCCATTGGGGCAGTATTGGGACAGCAGGAGGGCCAAAAACCTTATGCCATTTACTATGTTAGTAAGAATCTAGCCCCTGCTGAACTGAACTACATTGTCACTGAAAAAGAATTCCTAGCTATTGTTTACTCTATCAATAAATTTCGACATTATATCACCGGGTATCCTACATTTATGCACACTAACCACTCTGCCATCAAATACTTAATGAATAAACCAGTTACCAATGCCAGAGTGACCAGATGGCTTTTGTTGTTACAAGAATTTGATATCACTATTATAGATAAACCTGGGAAGGAAAATGTTGTTGCTGACTTTTTATCCCGTCTTACTAACAGTGATGACAGTTTACCTGTTGAGGATTCTTTTTCAGACGAGCATTTATTTGCACTTTCAGTTCATTCTCCATGGTATGCAGACGTTGCTAACTACTTGGTTGCAGGGAAGCTCCCGCCATATATGTCAAAACGAGAAAAAAGAAAAATTATTCAGCGCAGTGCCAGGTTTTGTTGGTTAAATGGCCATCTCTTCTACACAGGGCCTGATCTTGAGATCAGGAGATGTGTAAGAGAAGATGAGATCTTTCCTATATTAAAAGCCTGTCATGAGGGGCCTTGTGGAGGGCACTTTGCAAATAAAAGAACAGGGCATAAAGCACTGCAGACGGGCTATTACTGGCCGACTCTGTTCAGGGATGCCAAGAAGTATGTCCAGTCCTGTGACAGTTGCCAAAGGATGGGCCAACCCAATCGAACAGATCAGATGCCCCTACAGTCCCAACTTGTAGTTGAACCATTTGATAGATGGGCACTGGATTTTGTTGGCCCTATCAGTCCTCCCTCCAAACAGAAAGTCTATATTCTGGTTTGTACTGATTACATGACCAAGTGGGTGGAGGCTGTAGCTTTGGCTAAGGCTAATGATCAGGCAGTAATTGATTTTCTGTACAGTGAGATCTTTACCCATTTTGGGGTGCCAAAATAAGTAGTTACTGATGGAGGGCCGCAGTTCTTGTCACACCAATTAGAATCCTTGCTCCGGAAGTATCATGTGCAGCACAGGGTGTCTTCACCTTACCACCCTCAGGCCAATGGTCAGGTGGAAAGCACCAATAAGGTTATTGAAAACATCCTTACTAAAACGGTTAATAGTCATCGGAAGGATTGGGCTGACAGGCTTCCAGAAGCACTGTGGGCATATCGCACAACTTGGCGTGACACTACAGGGTTCTCCCCATATGATCTGGTGTATAGAAAAAGTGTTGTCTTTCCAATTGAGTTCGAGATTAAAATCCTGAAGACAGCCACTGAAATGAACCTGGATGTAACAGAAGCTTAGAAGCGAAGGCTGAATCAATTAAATGAACTGGATGAGAGGCGGTTAGCGGCAGTAGACCAGACTTTGTTGCTTCAGCAACAGAGATCTAATTGGCACGACCGGTTTATTAAAAAGAAGGTCTTCAGTGAAGGAGACTGGGTGTTACTTTATGACTCCAGATTCAAAAGAGACTTTAAAGGGAAATTGCGTACAAGGTGGCTAGGTCCATACTTGGTTGACAGGGTTTTTGACAACGGCACTGTCTGTCTGGTGACCATTGATGACAATCGCATACCATTACTTGCTAATGGCCACAGACTAAGACTGTATCGTAAGCCTATCTCGAAGGACACATTCATTTCGCAGATTGCCGTCGACCCAGAGTATCAGCTGTTACTAGGGCAGAAACTTCTCTCTGCCTCTGCCAACCTTTGAATTGTAATTCGCACTTTGAATCACTGTACATAAATAAAAAAAATTCTACTGTAGCGTATAATTCTTGATTTTTCTTTTTGGTTGGTGTTATTTTTCAAGAAATAAAATTGCAGGGAAGTACCAGGCGAACGACCAGAATGGGCCCGCTGAACGAGAAACGTCTTCCTTTGCATTCCATTTTCCTTTTCCCAAAATACATTCCCGGCAGCTGAACACACTTTCCCACAGCCGCAACTTTTTTTCCAAGGACCAAAAAATCCTTTTTCCCGGCGGCTGAACATACATTCCCAGCAGCTGAACACACTTTCCCACAGCCGCAACTTTTTTTCCAAGGACCAGAAAATCCTTTTTCCCGGCGGCTAAACATACATTCCCGGCAGCTGAACACACTTTCCCACAACCGCAACTTTTTTTTCCAAGGACCAGAAAATCCTTTTTCCCGGCGGCTGAACATACATTCCCGGCAGCTGAACACACTTTCCCACAGCCGCAACTTTTTTTCCAAGGACCAGAAAATCCTTTTTCCCGGCGGCTGAACATACATTCCCGGCAGCTGAACACACTTTCCCACAGCCACAAATTTTTTTTTTCCAAGGACCAGAAAATCCTTTTTCCCGGCGGCTGAACATACATTCCCGGTGGCTGAACATAACTTTTCCGACACCGTGATCTTCCTTGACGGCTGTAACATCTTTTAATTGGTCGCGATATTATGCTGGGCAACTTCAATTCTGCTTTATTTGGTGGACATTTCAGCATTACAGACTGTTCTTTTGTTCTTTGCAGTGGTAACTCCTGTGTTAACCACAGAAAATTGCTTCCGCTATTACTTATGGCTCTGACTTATTCCACTCGTGCCGGCCAATTTGGCATAATTCCGACCCCGGTGACGCGATGTTTTCTCCGTTTTCACTGGCGATGGCATTATGGCATTAATTGCTATTATTATGATCAACTTAATTCCTGCACACGAGCTCGGCCTTTCAGCGTCAGCAAGCACACGGATCATCATTCCCCGTAGGTCATTCGATGCACAGTCGCACGAGGTATGGCTTTGATTTTTACATGATTAAGTGTTAATTTGGGTCTAATAATATCAGTCGTGCCTTAATACGTATTACCATTATGACTTAATTATTCCATTCCCTCGTGCGACGTAAAAGCTCATAACCGCCACCTTCCCCAATTTGGCATAAAAATTTTGAACCTCCCTCTGCACTGCACTTTCCAAATTTGCCATCTCCCTACTCCCATCTCCGCTCAGCGATCTGTGCATCCCCCGCTCTGCAACCTCCACTATTGGACTCTAGAACTCTGTCGCCAGGACTATGGGGCTTCCAGCTCATCATGAACCTTTGAACACGCAGGAACTCCGAAACAATCCTGCGGTTTTTGCCATCTTTCAAGCCACTGGCTGGATTGAATTCTTCGAGCGACTAGACGGATTTAACAGGGCAACAGCTTTGCAATTCGCTTTACACCTCAAGGACACTCACTCTGAGGTATGGGGGCTGCGGATAGAAGTTTCTGAGGCCATTATATCTGAAGTTACTACTCTTCCAATGGTGGGAAAGGCATGGTTTGAACGATGAGTCCCCACGATGGCTACATGGGAGGAATTTCTACGAGAGGGGGGGCACGTTCAATCATCGAAGAGGGGAATTGTACTGCACTCACTGTCGTGACCATGGGATCAGGTTTCTATCTTTCTTAAGAAGTACATTACTTGCAAAGGTAGGTACCAAACTGTTTATAATTCAGAACTACCTCTACTTTCCCATCTTCGCCATGGAATTTTGTTGAATATTCCCTACTATCTGTTCCATAACTTACGCCAGATGGCGGGGTTTGTCCAAACGGCTAAACATCCACATGTTTCCCTAACCCACCATGGCCTTATAAAATTAATTATTTCAAGAACCTTGGCCCAGCACAATATCACCTGGGATCAATTCATAGCCCGCACTCAGGAGCCTGCTCCTTTGCTCGGTCTCCCAGCCGAACAGGCACAGCTTCAACATCATGAGGAGGATCGGTGTCCCTCCAATGTAGTTGGGGGGGGGGATGATATTGCATCAGAACAAGAACAACAGGGGACACAGGCAGGACCATTGGGGGAAAGTGTTGATAAAAATCTTGAGAAAAATGTAGACAATAGGGCAACTCTGCCATCAGAAGGTTCAATTGGAGCAGCATTGAATGCTGCGACAATTGAACCTGAAGATGACAGAGCGAAGGCAGTTGAAGAACAGATGGAACAGATAGAACCGGTCACTATTGAATCCTCACCGGAGTGGGGAGGAGGAACCCTAATTGAGGAGGAACGATCTGAGGAGCAAGAAAACATTCCTTTGACCCCAGCAGTGAATCTTGATAAGTCAGCCCCTCAAATGAAAACGTCACGAAAAGGGAGAAAGAGACCAATTAAGGAGCTGAGCATAACTGCACCAATAAGAGGCAAAAGAACAAAACCAAATACAGCAGCAGAGGCAGCCAGAAAAAGATGGGAAACCCTGGAGGCACAGGTGGAGATCCCAATCCTTGTACCAAGGCCAATGGATGCGCCAGAAAGGCCAGTTGAGGTAGAACCCAGTCTTGAAGGACTTTTGGAGGAAAACACAGTATTGAAGGAGGAAGTCCAAATACTTCAAAGGGAATTGGAGACTTGGAAGGAAACTTGTAGGAAACTAGGTGAGAAGAAAATGTATACATTGATGGAGGCGGTAGACCACCTTGAGGGAGCAGATTCTATTGACCCCGACAGGGAGGAGGAGCAAGTGATTTGCCCCAATTGTGGGGAAATTTTCAAAAAGAAAGGCCATGGGGTCATAGTTCGCACAGTGCAACAGCCCACATCCACAAGGGAAGAACCTGCAGAAGAAGAAGATGCTGCAACACAAGAACCAGCATCTTTGATCATCCTTGCTGAGGCTGCTACTAATCCTAGGGTAGAGGAGAGAAAGAATGAAATCAGGAGTGATGATGGAAATAAGGATTGCGCTGTGAACCCAGAATTCTCCCACGATATAGAGATGATAGAAACTGAGCCACGAGGGCAGAACATTGATGAACCCGAACAGGGGATTGCAATTTCAGAAATGCAGATGGAAAGGGGAGAAGAATCTGGAATGGAGAACACTCTGGAACCTAATGAAGAGTTTGGCATTATGGCCCCAGAATGTCCCCATGATACAAAGCTTAGAGAAGAACTGCAGCCACAGGAGGATGAAGAGGTAATCCAGGATGTTGTTACACAAGAACCAACATCCTTGGGAATTCCTAAATTTCAATTAGAAGATGACCCAGGGATAGATATCAGACCCGATACACAGTGGAGTGAGGATGAACAGACAATAGCCTCAGGTGACACTGAGGTCCTTGAGGAAGAGATGTATGATGGGGAAGATATCCAATCTCAGAAGCAGGGGAACGAAGATGTTGCTGCTACACAAGATCCAGCAACACAACCATTGGATTCAGAATCACAGGAGGGAGACACTGCCACACAAGAACCAGTGTCCCCAAAAGCAATGGAGGTGGCTGCTGAGGAGAGTTTAAAAGGTGTTGTTGTCACACAAGAACCAGCAACACAAGAATCAATTTCAGAGATGTAGATGGATTAGGGAGAAGGCACTGTTACACAAGAACCAGTGTCCCAACAAGCACCAATTACAGTTATGGAAGAAAACCCAGGGAATGTTGCTGTCACACAAGAACCAGCAACACAATAATTGAATCCAGGAATGCAGAAGGAAGACACTGCCACACAAGAACCACTGTCCTTAAAAGAAATGGAGGAGGATGCCGAGGATAATTTGAAAGATGTTGTTGTCACACAAGAACCAGCAACACATGAATCGGATTCAAAAATGCAGGATGATCAGGGGGAAGACACTGTTACACAAGAACCAGTGTCTCGACAAGCCTTGGATACAGCTGTGGAAAATAACCCAGGGGATGTTGCTGCCACACAAGAACTAGCAACACAAGAATTAGAAATGCAGATTGACCAGGGAGAGGACGCTACTCCACAAGAGACAATACTACCCCCTTTCAAAAATTTTATTGATTTGGATTCAGAGCAGGAAGAACATTATAAAAAGGAGATTTCAGACCTCACAGCAGAAGTTTCAGCCCTAAGGATGGAAGTAATTAAATGGAGAAGTCAAGTGGAAGAAAACCAGAAAAAGACAATTGCTTTGGATGAGCATAAGAGAATTATAGAGCGCTGGAAGAGCAGGGGGCTGAAGAATGTATGGCCCACAGAGTTCAGGTAGAGGAGCTTCAGAAGGAGATGAAGAAATTGAAAAAATTCTCATCCATGCAGAAGGATAAGGATCAAATGTATGCCCTATCCCGAGAACTCATAGGCACTAGGAAGCCCTCTTCCTCTTATCCAGTGTTTCTCTTCGAGCAGTTTGTCTGGTTTAAAATAAAAGCTGTACAGGAAGGGAGGTCATTTGAAATTGCAACCTCAGAAAAAATTTTGGAGACATTCCTTGGGAGCAACTTTGAAGAGCAGAACTTGCTATGTGAACTATACCTACACGAGATGGCGTTCCCTATGGATCGACACTCAAACCCTGTTCCATTTGCGGGGGATGTTCAGCTAAGAGCCTTTGCCTCTTTTGTGAGCAACCATGTTCAGTGGGAAAGGTCTTTTCAGACCTTTTCCCACAATGAAGCTCATACTAATTTATGGATCCGTAGTGAACCCCAGAATCCTGGCATTCTTGTGGCTCGATACAAGGGTTTTCTTTCCAATCCTTCCCAGGAACAACATATCATGAACTTGCAGGAAGAGGTAATCTCCACCTGTACAAAATCTATTTCTAGACAGCAGCAGGTTGCATTAGATGGCAGTCGGCACAGATGGCAGGCTGCCTCCTCTGCACTTAGAAGCAGGGACCCCTACTTCTTTAAAAATTTCAAGCATGCACTCTCTAGAGTCAAGGGTTATGTAGGAAGCATGAAGGAATGTGGAGTTGACTGGCTGGGCTTGAAGTTTAAATTTCCTCTTATCTGGTGGCCAGCAAAACCATATCATATGGACTTTTCCTTGACTAGGGCAGAGGAGTAGAAATGTTGGCAGTACTGGGTTATGCACAGGGGCTTTCTGAGAATAGATGAGGAACCTGAGTTCCCTTACAATTTTTCTTCTCTCCACGAACAGAGCTCAATGCAGGATTCAGATTCCGAGTAATGCAGGTTGTTGCATGAGGACATGCA
>LPNX010476246.1:145788-167914 GCA_001517045.1 Pseudotsuga menziesii
TTGGGGCACGTGACATTCCAGACAAGAGCCAGTCAGAGTAGCTATAACAGAACGTGCTATAATCGAGGGATCTTCAGTGTAGCTGCTCAAATATTATGGCGATCTGAGAAGATCGCCACTTCTGGGCCAGTCAACAGTCTTTTCGCATTTTCTATAATTTTATCATGCCACGTCTTGTAACAACCGGTGTCATTCAGGGCGCCTGAAGATCAGAGATCTTCATGGCTGCCCTTTGTAATAGGATTGGATGTTATTGTTTGGATGTATAAATGCAGAAAGCTGTTTCGACCCAGGGGGTTGGAAAATAGTGAATTCATTTGGTGTATTGACAGCGGGAGCAATCTGTAATAATTCTTCCTTTTTAATACAAAGAGTTACTGCTGGTTTAAGGGAGTTCATTGTTCATCCAGTGTCTCTGTGTGAAGGCTGGGCCCGCCTTCCGCAGAGATTGCTGAGTTAAGGTAGAATCTTTTAATTCATGGTTGTGTGATGTTTTGTTAATCATATTTTCTGTGTGCGCAGCAGTAGTATGTGTGATTTACAGTATTGCATTTTCTTAAGATTGATAACTGTAACAGCGTAACAGTCGACTGAGTAGATAGTCTTTATGCAATTTATTCAATAGCTGTACACAGCTCTGTTCATCTCATGGTTTCAGGTTGACATCCCACGAACCCATTGCAATTCTTTGATTGTCATAATTGTTGATGTTTATTCCTGCAATTCAATTCTTAGAATAGCCGAGCGTGATCTGTTACAATTGAATTTCTAGATTACATTTCATTTATGATTACAGATTCCAAGTCTGATTAGATCAATTAGGCAATTCAATTCTTTTGGGTTATGACTAGGATTCCCTTTCTGTCAGTAATTGTTATTGAATCTGATTTCATTTCTTGTTGATGCATAGAAGGAAAAGGTTGAATTTGTAGAGTTACAAGATTGGTGGGATTACACAAAGTTTGAGGGATGAACATAGTTGTTTAAGAGCAGTATTAACTACAATGATTTGGTGTTTAAGCATATATTGTGCACTTACCCTTTGAAACAAAAGACTTCCTCAGGTTGACAATGAATTTCGTAAGCTCTGTGTGTTGATAATAACTTATCTGCATTTAGGGTGCTCGACAGTACTTGGGATCAGCCTCGAAACTCATTGTGGGGAGTACCATGGAAACCCCAAAGTAGTTGACCGCTGAGAGGAATTGCCAAGCGAAATGGGAAACGAACCCCACCGATTGAGTAGCACTCTCATGAGGAAAAAGCCAAGCACTGTCTTCTAGCAGTCTTGGTGGCCAAGTGACCACCTGCAGCCAATAGGAATCCATTGAAACCAGGGTCCAAAAATCATTACCACCAGTTTGACATACAAATTTGACACGATTGATCCCTCATGCTCTTCCTCACTCCTAAGAGGCGAACCACCACATTTTGGGTCATTAAAACAACATCATCGAGACCATTCTCAATGACCTCCCACACCATCAGAAGGCCACATAGCCTCTAATTTAGATTCAGACCCATATCAATCTGAACCAGATATGCACACTTCACCATCAAGCCCCATGGCTGGTGCAAACCTGGATCCATTTTCGGTATAGCAATTTCTAGTGGACCCATGTCCACACCACAAACTATCACCAACAATCCTACAGGTGGCCTCAGCATGGTTATGCAAACTATCATAAGTCAACTCCCACCACCCATATTGAACAATCAACCTGTCCCACCTCCAACACATGGTGGCAGTGGCCCTTCCATGTACACTACCCCTCCTATCTTACATGGGGGTAGTGGCCTTCCACTTACACTTCCCCTCCTATATTACATGGGGGCAGTGGCCCTTCCACCCACATTATCCCTCCCACCATACTTGGGGGCACTGGCCCATCCACAATAGTGCCACAAGTACCCCCAGCAATGTAGGTGCATTATGCACCTTCAAACCCCACCACCATGGCTGCCCCATCTCACATCAACCTTGGGTCAAACCTTCCTTTCATAACACATCTCAATTTTCCTGACTTGGCTCAGCTAACAAATGACCCTATCCACCATCAAATGTTTTGGCCTCCCATGCCAACCAAAATTCCCTCAGACATGCCCAAGTTTCAAGGGAAGGTAGCAGAGTTCCCCCAAAACAACATCATGACGTTTCACCTATGATGCTCATTAAACAACATTGTAGATGATTCGATCAGACTCTGACTATTCTAGCACGCCCTTACAGGTGGTGCAACCAAGTGGTACATTGAGCTACCACAAGCCAAATACCTCGATTTCAACTCCTTGGTTTTCATGTTCCTGCAATATCTCCAACTCCCCATCAGATATGATGAAGGGGTGGAGATCCTATTATGTTGCTTCCAAAATACTGTGACCCACATAACTGACCACATCCATGAGTGGCAGCACCGCCGCAGTTTGTACAAGATCCAACTTGATGACAGGATCTTCTTGGATTGGTTCCTAAAAACTATGCTACCATCTATAGCAAAGGATGTTGCATCTGAATGTCCCCAATCAGAAGAGGAAGCCATCTTGAAAGCCCAGCAGTTTGATCTGATCTATGCATAGTATGGGTATACCTTTACAATATCATTCTAGATGCTCCCCGTGCAGGAACCTCCTACCGGGATGCACCAGGGGCATCCCATGCTGTAGATGGCATCATAGGCTCAATCTCCCACCAACCACAACACCATCTAACACCATCTGCAATACCACCACAACCAAGAAACACCCCTAATGTTTTCCTACCAAAACCAAACTCTGGACTATGGAAGAATGATGTCCCTGTCCGAAGCCTCAACTTCTTATGCACAACTTGTGCCACCGCAGCAGGCCCAGGCATTAGCTTGGTCGACATAGTAATACATGGGACAAATGCCCACATTTGTTGCACCAGCACCCACCCATGTCTACTATGAACCATCAGTGCAAGCTATTCAAGCCCCCACCCCTGCTCCACCTACTCCGTTGGGACACGTGTTTGCACAGCAAAACCCGTCCCAACCATCCAGCCCCCAATAACCAACAAGGGCAAGCCAGGAATAACCGACCCCGGAACCAAGGCAAAAATCACCCGTAGCGAGGTGGTCAACAACCAAATCCTCCCAACAATGCCATGGAAAACCGTCCAGCCCAAAATCCTCAACGACCAAATGTACCAAGACGCAACACTTTGTTGCAGACAAACCAACCATGAACACTATGTGATATCTACAGGCACTACACATTCGAGTGTCCCTTCATGGGTCACGCTAAACAAGCCATTAGAAATGAGGTTCAACATGCCACCAATACAATGGACCAAGCCCAACCCAACCCAGTACCACAAGGACCTCCTCCTATGGTGCTCCAAAACCCATTACCAGTCCAAGGATTGGTGGCAATCGCATCCCCTCCCCAACCTAATCCCAATGCTCCCGGGGCACCTCCCACGGCAGAAATAGGTGTCCACCACCTGCTAGCTATGGCAACTGAAGAGGTCAATATAAAAACTAGATGAAATCAGTATGGAACCAACACCGAACCCACTGACACATCAGTGGCATATACTTCTAAAAAACCCAATGCACCTCTTCATTTACCCCCTTTTTCGTGCCCCCCCATACGTCAGGTTGCCAACAACGCCATGGCTAGAGTTGATGTCAGCTACAACATAGTGGATGATTTTGCCGAAACACCTATTTCCATGTCTGCTCTTGAGGTACTCAAAACTTTCCCAACACAGTGGAAAGCCTTACTAGACTCCCTCGGTGTTGTGGACCCCTCTAACTCCAAGTTGATCACATTCGACACAGAGAATGGAGAACTCTGAATTCCATCAACCATTTCCTTTCAAATCCCGGTGTCTATCCAGAATTCGTTCATGCAGCGGTGCATAGTGGATGAGGGGGCATCCACGTGTGTTATGTCTACCCTAGTCTGGCAGAAACTTGGATCTCCAATTCTGCAACCATCCTCCACAACTCTACGGGCTTATAATGGCCATCCCACTAAATCCCAAGGAATCCTCCCCCATGTCCCATCATATTAGCCAGGAAGATAGTTTTGACTGACATAGAGGTTGTTAACACTCAATTGGACTATAACCTTCTCCTAGGAAGGATTTATATGTATTCCATGAGAGCTATTGCATCAACTATGTTCCGTCTCATGATGTTCCCCCACGAAGGGAAAATCATGACGGTTGACCAACTGACTTATCACGATCCGTAAGGGCTAATGGCACCCGCCAACGTTATCCCTACGATCAACACCATTGATTCGCAAGGGATAACCACACACTCCAATGTTATCCCTGTGGTCAACACCTTGGTTGACAACATACTAGCCTCCCCATTATTGAATGTGGGCCCTGGGTTGTTTGCTGATACCACCATGATGGCTCCTTTCCCCTTAGTGTCACCACCACTAACATCAAACGAGACTGTGGACTTGTGCATGCTCTCATCCAGCATCGCTACACCCAAACAACAACTGCAACCGCAACCACAACACCGTCAGCAGCTGCAACATCATCTACAGCCATAGATTTACATGCAACTGCAACCACAACCTCATCCCCACATACAACCATCAGGGAGTTATCTGGGCTCCTCTCTGGTCCATACAATTCCCTTCCTCTTTCCCCCGCCTGGTGTCATGAGCAAGCCAGTAATGGCCACCCTCAACCTACCTAACTTTACATTGGGAATTCTTGTGTGGTATCTTGATCCACCTTCTCAACCACCAATGCCCCAGGTAGTCTTAACCCCCATGCAACCCATTGCAGTCAAATCTCATCCTCCACTCGGCCCGCAAAAACCAACCACCACACCCACACCTGCACTGCCCCACCCAAAAAGGGCCAAGGGAAAGAATGCAAAAGGTATTGCTGAACCTTGACGGATCCCACCTTGCATTGTCTACAAAGAATAGGGTCATCCAACTCAGAACTACCCTGATATTCCTATAATCCGTGCACATTTGGATGCCATGGATACAACCAAAAACCTCCCCTTGGTTGAGCTTCCAAGTTTGCCAACAATGAGAAACAATTCATTGAGAACAAACCATGATTTCACCCTTTGTGAACTATATGGACACTATTCTCACCACTATCAAGACTTTCCCGAGTTTCAAATGGATTTAGCCGACCTTCGCCAACATTCCCTTGAATTTGAGATCACCCTGAACGAAGAATTTCACCCCCCACCTCCTTCTTCAGACACCATGTCCATTTACATGATGTTCAGTTCTACTGACTCTCTTGTCTCTACTATCAATGATGGTCCATTAGACTTGTCTCTTTTGTTGTTTCCCTAGCCATAGCTGCAACTTCAGTCGCAACCTCAACCTCAGTTACCAGGGAAACATTGGGGTTCATTCCCGATCAACACGATCCTTTTCTTTTTCCTTTTCCTTTTCCCTTTTCTTTTCCTACCATCCAAGATAATGAGTAAGTCTATCTTGGAAACCCACAATCTACAGGATTTCACACTGGGAGATCCCGTGTGTTAACTTGAACCACCTACCCTACCTCTAAGTCCCCAAAATGTGTTGACTCATGTCCATCCAATTGAGATGATGTTGCACCTACCTCCGGGTCCATCAGAGACTCCTCCTGTCTCAAGGCATGCCCCTCTTTCTCCAATAGAGACTAGGGGCAAGGCCATAAAAACCACAACCAATACCATTTACATGATCTCTAGCACTAGTTTCCCTTTCGTCTCATTGGTTGTGGAAGATCCACCTGATCTATCCCGACACCACTTACGCAATGACGGAGATATATGTAAGACCACCTTCAGTTTTACCCCATTCCCTCTAAACCATAGTGTGGAATTGGTTCTTCCCATAAAAGACCAGATTCTGTCATCCCTCCTTGCCAATGACCTTCATCTCGGCAAGGGGGCATACCTCTTCACTGACTTAGACAGTCGACTCTTGAAGAAGCCACGCAACGGGCTCCACCTCAAGAGAGTTTATGCCTGATATAACCACTACAAGTCCCTTATAGCATAGTTTTTTTACCTTTTTTGTTTTGCAATGTTTTTACCACAAATCAAAGACCCCCATTCGGGGGTAGCACCATCAGCTGCTAAATCAAAGTCACCTGGAACCGGTTTGAGACACCTCTCACACCTTTGGGCCCAAATTTACATCTCCTTATGAGACCATCGTCTCATGTTTAACAAACAAAGTTCGGGACCACTCCCCAGAAGTTACCTCAATTTATGAGCCACATCATGGTGATGCAAGTGTCTACATACCTATACTTGCATAACACTTTCCTACCGCCACTTATGCAGGTTCTCGGTCCACCTCCCGTAAGGAACATCATTTTTTTTTGTAACACATAGCTGCCTAATCTGTCCACCACAACTTATGCGGATCACCAGACCATTGCCCAGAGAATGGATCATTTCCTTTGCATGCATTTGGCATATAACTGCCTCTCAACTTGCACTCACTTCACATGTAGTCAATTCCATCCACCACAATTCACACATGACTCTCCAAACCTCTTTCCGAGAGCCACCTCAGTTTGCATGCCTCTATCGCATCGACTCCCATGCCTCTGTTGCAATGTATCCCATGCATGTATTGGTATGTTTACGAGCCACTTGCTCCGTCCATACTTCATAGATGACATTTGGACCACTGTCCATCATCCTGATATGGGGCACTGCTTGTGCCACCGTAATTGGTTGACCATACTAGAGTTTCCTTTAAGCTCTTTTCTGACTCCTAAAAGAATGAAAAGATCACCAAGCACAGCTACTTCCTTTCCTGCTCATTAAAGTATAGGAAAGGTTGTATACATCATCTCATTTATCTCCTTTTTTGGACTATCTAGACCATCAAATGAAAAGGACCACCTTGGCATATTCAAGCCAAGACCGTTCCCCTCTACATACTTTTATGCTTTCTCTGGTAGAGGGGCTGGAGCAACTGAATCCGGTTGTCCATTAGTCGAATCCGACTATCATTGTATAATGAAATATGAATAGCAAATAATATATTGGATGATGATGAAAAAGGTACAATAGGATCACGTCTTATATGGATTGAGCCAACATAGTGAAGGGTTACACCCTTTCACTAGTAATTCACTAATTTAATTATTATCTTATTTTATGTTCGTTACATTACCACTCCCTTTAAGGAAGCTTTGTCTTCAAAGCTTAAGTATTTTCCTAGTGTCACTCTTCATTCTGACTCGGTGTCGGTATTAGAATCGGATGAGGTCTCTTATGTAGAGACTTCCACTTCCTTTCCATTGATGATTTTGCACTGTATTGTCTCATTGTTCCTACATTTGTGACCAGGGGTCCAATCATCACTGCATTGACGACATATGTTTTTCTTCTTTTTCTTTTTATTATCAGAGTAACTATTAGATGACTTTGATATATTTTCCATTTCGTAGGCATATGATTGAGGTTTGTGGCATTGATGGCCAGGATACCATGTATCTGCACAATACCTACATTGTGTCTCTTTTTCTTGTCGATAATGGCTATCGCCTTTTGTTTTTATTCCTTCCAATTTGCATTCTGCAGCTTTTGCTTTACGTCTTGCTACTTCTACATTAGGTATGTCATGTAACTTTAACTCTTTTTGGAGGTGTGGTTTAAGACCTCCTAAATATGTTTCGATTCTTTGCTTGTCAGACAACCCAAATACTCGTGTTGATAAGGATTCCCATTGATGAGTGAATTCCTCAACGTTTCCAACTTGCTGTAGTCTGGTAAGTTTACTGAAAAATTCATCTTCTTTGATTCCTTGAAACCTATTAAAAATTTAATTTTTGAACAAGTTCCAGGTGTAGGTAAATTATCTCTCTTCCACCATAAGTACCAATTATAGGCATACCCTTCCATATGCATTGAAGCATATTTCACCTTCTCCTCTTCAGATTGAATGCTGTAAATGTCAAAGTATTCTTCTACTTTGTTTAGCCAAGAAATGCATTGGTCTTCACTCCCATTGTATTTCGACAAGTCTATTTTTGCCTTAGGTGGGCGCACTTTGTAAGGGCGACGTTGATTTCCTTTTGCCTTATGGTTTGATGGTGACTCAGAACTGCTGGACGATGAAAGTGACATATCTAAATTGCTTCGTTGTTGGTGGTGATTTTTAGTTTTTCTTTTCTCTACTATCTTACTTGTAACATCTATTTTGTTGTTTAATCGTGCCTCCATATCCAGTAGTACTTGTGTTTCTATCTCTTGCTTAAGCGTCGCATTATTCATTTTTATTTCTTTTGCAATTCTTCTTGATTCCTTGCGAGTGTTTCCTGGTTGGCAACATGAAATGAGGCATCTAGCATGTCTGGACTGCTGATGTGGCCCGAACTGGGTATGAACCTTTGTAACATCTCGATTAATGTATTATGGTTCTGCGTCATGGTGCTCATGTTCTATGTTATGGTGTTTATGTTTTGTGTCACAGTACTCATTTTGTCATCCAAGCCTTTTTTTTCATTCAGGATGTCAATTTTGTCGTCGAGCCTGCTTTCTAGTACCACAACAAGCTCGTTTTGAGTAATGTAATGTTATTTTGCATCTTTTCCTTCACGCATTTTAGGTCAGCAGCGAGCGACGTTATGTCCTTCTCCATTTTTTCGATTTTCTATTTTAGCTCTGCCATGGTCTTGGACCTAGTATGTGGAGGTGTGTATTTCCACTCTATTTGGATAAAATATATTAATTAATTAATTAATTAATATTTTTTTTTCGTAAACTATACAAATTATTGTATATAATTTTATTGTTTTTCCTTTTTTTTTAAACAAATATTATAGTAATAAATATAATATTTGATTTTTTTTTAAATATATTATTAAAAATATATTATATTGCAAAATATTGAAATAATATAATATAGTATTATATTATTATAATATATTATTTCTATGTTTTTGTTGTTGCAGGTTAGCATGGAGGTTGGAACAAGGGCGTGGAGGAAGCGTGGAAGGGAGGATGTAGGAGGAGCGGAGGTTGGGCAGCATGGAGAGTGCGGGGAGGTGGAGACGACCGTGTGGAGGTGTGAAGGCGATGGAAGATGGGATGGCGCGAGGCGGGGATGCGGTGGCGTGGATTTGGTTGGAAGCGCAGCAAGGGAATGTTGGGCGTGAGGTGGGTGCAGCGTGGAGGGAGCAGCAATGGCAGAGGATGAGAAGGGGATGCATCGAGGAGGTGAGTGCACAGAGGTGGGTGCAGCATGGAGGGAGCACGAGGGATGGTTGGCCTGATGGTTGGAGATGGGAAGGAGAACAACACGGAGAAGGTGAGAGGAGTTCCGAGCTGATGGGGAGGATTACAAGGTTGGAGGGACGTGTAGGAAAATAGAGGAGAAGAGTGGAAGCGTGTGAGGAGTGGGGGTGGGGAGGATAGGAGATGCAAGGAGTTTTGGGAAGCTGGGTGAGTGGAGATGAAGGAGTAAGTGGGAGAGTGAAGGCAGCGGAGAATGAGAAATGGGGTGGTACGAATTTAAATGAGAGAGGAAGGATGAGCCGAATCCGAGATCAGGCCGAGGGAGCGAATCCGCTCTGATACCAAATGGAGCAACCGAATCCGGTTGTCCGTTAGTCGAATCCGACTATCATTGTATAATGAAATATGAATAATAAATAATATATTGGATGATGATAAAAAATGTACAATAGGCTTGCCTCTTATATGGCTTGAGCCAACATAGTGAAGGGTTACACCCTTTCACTAGTAATTAACTAATTTAATTATTATCTTATTTTATGTTCGTTACAGCGGCCGAACTTTATGAAAAATCTCACCATGGGTTGTCGTTAAGCTATTTTCCAGCCTTCTTATCAAGAAAAGATTGTCGAGCAAACTTGGTTTCATTCATGCTCGTAAAAGTATCTGAATGATTGTCCAGTTAGTATAGGTTTAACCTTTTCCAGCCGAATTGGACTACCAATGGTAAAGAAGTCTCTCGTCCCCCAAATGATGGGCGAGCTCTCCTATGTATAATTTTATCCTTTTTTGAGCATAGAAGACTACCAATGAAAAATATCCCCAACTGGAGTCTTCTTCGTGCTTTTAGACTCTCTAAAATTGAAAGAACCATCTCTAACACCCCGGTTTTGACCCCATTGCATTAGATGTATATGATGTATATATTGTAAATGATCATGGTGAGGAGATAAAGGCCAAGGCCCTACCATTGATTGGTCATGATATGTTTTGGATTTAAAATTTGCCACCGATTGTATATCGAGGCATGCGGCATATATTATGTTGGTCATCATGTAAATATGCATCTATAATTAATTAAATGAACCCGACCAGCTACGATCACGGCAACTAAAATGAGAAAGGGGCATGATTTTCACAAGGATAAGGATGTGGGGGAATTTGTCAAACCTTGGCCAATGAGAGAAAATACCCATGTGTCTTCTTTTCCTTGCCTTACCCAACCACTTTCATCGAAGAATTTCGGCTGGTGGTTGAGGAAGTTAATTGTTTTGGGAGTGGGGTGGCAGGACTGTCAGTCTTCACCCACACACACACTCCACCCCTGTTGACTTCACTCACGCAGGCAATTCCACTCTCCCTACGATTTTGTCTGTTTCTCCTCACGCACAAGCTCGGGGCGATTTGGTCTCACGTAGACATTTTCTCGGCTCCACGAGTTGCTGAATACCCACGCACTGCAATTTCGCGTCCTCCTGGAAGCTGTCCACCTTCACGCACTTCCCATTTGTCTGCTTAGGGTTTTCATGCATAGGAATTTTCCTGGTTTCACCCACGCATTTTTTCCTTTGCAGATTTGAGAATGGTGTGGCTCTGTCCTTTACTCACAGGCTGATTTGTGGGTTTGGCATTGTGATTGTTCACGCACTAGTGGGGAGACTGTAAAATTCACCCCCAGTATGGTCTACCTACGTTTTCCCCAACAGTTTCGGTTGTGCAAAACGGGCCTGCAGTAGTTGTGGTTGTTGTTACGTTTGGGGACTGCGGTAGAAGGTTTGAAGTCGTTTTTCCTGTTTAAGCTGTGATAGATAAATTAATTTCCTGAGTGCAACGATTGGTCTTCGGACTGTGAGAGGAGCAGGGAGGTTGGATTAGATTTGCTTGATAAACCTGGTCCTGAAAACCACACAGACAGAGCTAGAGGGTTGGCCTTCTTCTCCATCACCCCTGAATAGCACTGGAAGGGAATGTAGGACCTGAGGGACTGTGTAGCAGAGAATGGATTGATTCCTTGTGTTGGGTGTGTTTGGGTGTCTTAGAGGTCAGGCTAGTTCTGGTGTAGGTGTTCTTGGCTCTGTAATGAGCTCACCAGCTTAGCAATTTACCTTCTCCAGCTCCTTAATGGCCTGATAAACCCAACTCTGTTTGCTTGGCTGTGTGTTTTGTATATCCTTGGCTATGTGTAAGCCTGCTTGTTCCCTTATTCCTTGGAGAATCATGCCCAGCTCGGGGGTGGCAGTGCTGCTGAGAGATTAAGGAGCACGCTAGCCTATGGTTGGGTGGAACATTGCAACGATGTAGCTGGTTGCGGAAGGAGTTTCTATAAGATAAGTAATCTTGTCATTTTACTTCTGCAATCTTATTTTCTGTTAATAAAAATGATGAACATGTTGAAAGGATGCTTGTAGGAATGTATGTTGTTTCCGTTGTGTATGACAAATGAATGCATCTATGTATGATAAACATTGGCATCTATGCATGTTTCACTCTAATGCATTTTCCTGCAGCATTTTGTTTATGCAATTTTTTATCCATGTATTTGTTCAAGGGGCTCTCAGCCTGGGTGGTTTAAGCCACGGTTCGCGTCCTCTTCATCGGTCGGAGGCACGGGGATGTGACAGTATGGTATCAGAGCCAGGTTGACAACAATGGGCCTCTATGGGCCAAGAAGAAGCAACTGATAGAAGTTGTATTTCATTCTGCCCAGCAGAAGTCATAATATGAATGACTGTAAAATTGAGAGTATTTCATTCTTCCCAGCAAAATTCATAATATGAATGACTGTAAAATTGAGAAAATTTGTCCAAGTATGGAACAGTCGGGCCACTAGAGGAATTGACTTCCGCCGTTGCGGAAGAAATGGTGAAGTGGACGTCCACCGTTGTGGACGAATTTGTGAAGTTTCCCATCCGCCGTTGCGGAAGGGTTAGTGGTTTCCCATCCGCTGTTGCGGAAGATGAAACCGCCAATTCTTTCGACGGGGAAGGACTTCCGACGTAGCGAAAGCGCAGCGGAATTCTGGTCGACGAAATAGTTTGAGAAAAATTGAAAGAAGTTGACATTTGGCAAGCCGTCGTTGCGGAAGCCAAAATCACTGGTCTTCTGATCCAAAAGTCCGCTGACGCCCGACGTTAAAATTGTTCTAAGTAAGCGCCAATCGAAAGAAGTTAATGTTTGGCAAGCTGCCATTGTGGAAGCCAAAGTCATTTTCCTTCCGATGTAAGAAGTCTGCCGACGTTCGAAGTTAAAATTTCTTTAAGAAAGGAGCGGCCGCCGATCAAAAGGGAAAGCGTTTCGCGAGCCACCGTTGCGGAAGCGAAAGAATTAAGGCTTCCGATCCAAAAGACAGCCGACGCCACAAGAAAAGTTTAAAATGTGTTTCAAGGGAACAGCCGCCAATCGGAAGAGAAAGTGTTCATGCTTTTGCCGTTGTGGAAGCCAAAGTCATTTTCCTTCCGATGTAAAAGGACTGCCGATGCCGATCAATTCAGTTCACCGATCGAAAGAAAGAATGCTTCTGAGAGCCACCATTGCAGAAGAGAAAGTGATTGAGCGTCCATCGTTGCGGAAGCCAAAGCAATAAAGCTTTCGATTAGAGAGACTACTGATGTCGGTCAATCAGTTCATCAATCGGGATAGAAAGTGATTGAGCATTTGCCGTTACGAAAGCCAAGGCGCTAGGACTTCCGATGTGGAAAGACATCCGACAGCCGATGAGAAGGAAAGGAAAATTCTAAGTTTTTCCATGGGATTTCTCAACAGATTTTGACTATTTTCAGAGGGATTTTTCAGTTGTTTTTCAGTGAAATTTCAGGGTTGAAAAGGAGAAAATTCCCCCTCAGATAGACACTCTTTGATGGAGAAAATTCTATGTTTTGGGAAACTCGTAATTTATAATTTCCAAGAGAAGGTAAGTAATGTTGGTTTATATCAATATTATGCATCTAACAATTGTGTCACTAACACATTGCAGAGTCATAGTCACCTTCAAGGGAATTATTCCAGATAGTGCATTTGATAAGCAAGTGGTGGTTCAGTATGAGAACTCATGATGGGTATGATGCTCAGGATTCTTACGAGCGAGCAGAAGATGCCATGGGAGAAAATGTCCGTAATAGAAATGAGGACATAGAGTCTAATGGAAGAAGATTCCAAGAGACACTGTTAGATGTTGCAGCTACTATGAGAAGATTGATTAAAGCCCAGGAAGAGTAGCATCAATTGAATGCTGCTATGTCACAAAGTTTGACAGACTTGCAGAGAAAGATGGACTCTGGACGAGGTACAGCAAGAACAGAAGGCAATGAGAGTAGTACCAGGAGAAGGAGAAGGAATTCTAGTGGATCATCTGATTCTGAAGAATCCAGCGGGGATTCTAGTTCTTCTTCTCATAAAAGAAAAAGAAAGAGACACCATAGGGATCGTACTCGAGATGAATTCAAGAAAGCTAAACCTCCTACATTTGATGGTGAGGTAAAAACTGGACAAGAAGCTGAAGCTTGGCTTCTTGGGATAAAGAAGTAATTTCAAGTGCATGACTATTCAAAAAACATGAAGGCAAGAGTTACCATATTCAATTTGAATGGAAGAGCATCCATCTGGTGGGAACACTTCAAACAAGTAAAGAGGATCAGCGAAAGGAGACTTAAGTGGAAATGGTTCAAGAAGTATTTCAAGCAGAAATACCTCTCTGACAGGTATTATGATGATAAGATTAAGGAGTTCCATGAGCTGATATTGGGATAGCAGACCATGGAAGAGTATGCAAATAAGTTTTTGGAGCTGTTGAGGTATGTCTGGTACATTAGAGATGAAAAAGTGAAGGTCCAGCATTTTCTGAGTGGATTACCTCAGTCCTACAAAGACTGAATTGAGTTTTATGAACCTAGAACTCTTGAAGAAGCAATAAGAAAGGCTCAGTATTGTTATGAGCAAAGCAAGGGTAAACCTGATTACCACAAGGTGTGGAAGGACAAGAAGAATGAGAAGTTTAACCAAAGAATGAAAGGTTTCAAACCTTCCAACTTTAGGAATCAGCAGAAGCATCCATCTCAAGTTGCGAGTAAACCAGTTGGAGTGATAGGAGAAAAGCCTAAGGATCCACAACAGAATAGAGGACCACTTCAATGTTGGAAATGTGGAGGACCCCACATGCAAAAAAATTGTCCACTCGAGAAAGAGGGTGCAAGGCCAGCTTATAATGTTCAAGAATTAGAAACAGTGGGTCAAGTAGCAAGGGCAGTTCCCAAAATTTATGCAGCATTGAAGGACCATCAAGTGGACCACCAGTCAACTGTGGTTGAAGTAGCAGGTAATATTGTTGAGCAATCTGTTTCTATTTTGATTGACCCTGGTTCTACACAGAGTTACATTACTCCTAGAGTAGTGGATATTTGTGCTTTTAAGAAATTAAAGCATAGGAAGCCTTGGTTAGTTCAGTTAGCCACTGGAACTAAGAGAAAGGTCAGTGAAATGATAGAGAATTGTCCATTGGTCATGAATGGGTTGGTCACTTGTATAGACCTGAATGTGCTACCACTTGGTTCCTATGATGTTCTCATTGGAATGGATTGGTTAGAAGCTCACAGGGTAAAGCTTGATTGTTACAATAAGACTTTTGAATGCATAAATGAAGAAGGGAACCTAGTAGTTGTGAAAGGTATTCCAAAGGTGATCTCAGTAAGGCAGGTTTCAGCAATGCAGTTAAAGAAGTTCTGTAGGAAGGGTTTCCAGTTGTATGTAGATCATATCTTGGAGACGTCAGGAGATGAAACTCCGAGGTTGGAGGACTGTCAGGTGTTACAGGAATTCAGGGATGTGTTTCCTGATGAGATTTTAGGGCTTCCTCCAAAGAGGGACATTGACTTCACAATTGAACTTGTGCCAGGAGTAGCACCAGTGTCCAAGGCACCCTACAGGATGAGTACACCGGAGATGTTAGAGTTGAAGATGCAACTGCAAGAGTTGTTGGAAAAGAAGTATATCTGGCCGAGTGTGTCTCCATGGGGAGCACCAGTTCTATTTGTAAAGAAGAAAGATGGTACACTCAGGTTATGTATTGATTATATACAGTTGAACAAGGTTACTATGAAGAATAAATATCCTTTGCCTAGGATTGATGACCTCTTTGATCAAATGAAAGGAGCAAAGGTATTTTCCAAGATTGACTTGAGGTCTGGTTACCATCAGGTGAGAATCAAGGATGAAGACATTCATAACACAACCTTTAGGACAAGGTGTGGACATTATGTGTTTGTAGTGGTACCATTTGGTCTCACAAATGCACCAGCTACATTTATGTGCCTTATGAATAGTGTCTTCAGCAAGTATTTGGACAAGTTTGTTCTTGTTTTCCTTGATGACATTCTTGTTTATTCCAAGAATGAGAAAGAGCATGAAGAGCATTTGAGATTGACATTGAATTTGCTCAGGTAGCATCAGTTGTATGCGAAACTAAGCAAGTGTGACTTCTATAGAGACAGAATTCAGTACTTGGGTCACATTATCTCAGAGGAGGGTATATCTGTGGACACTGAAAAGATTGAAGCCATTATAAATTGGCCTACTCCAAGAAATGTGACAGATGTAAGATCTTTTATGGGACTTGCAGGATACTACAGGAGATTCATTGAGGGATTCTCCAAAGTTGCACATGCCATCACTTCTTTGTAGAAGAAGGGGATGAAGTTTGAATGGACATCGAGGTGTGAAGAAAGCTTCCAGTTGTTGAATAATGTTCTCACTAGTGCACCAGTATTGAAGGTTGCAGATCCAGAGAAAGATTTTGTGGTGTGTACTGATGCATGTGGACAAGGGCTTGGAGGAGTCCTTATGCAAGACAACCACGTGATATGTTATGAGTCAAGAAAGCTGAAGGAGCATGAGAAGAACTATGCCATTCATGATCTAGAGCTTGCAGCCATAGTACATTCTCTCAATATGTGGAGACATTACTTGATGGGTAGGAGATTTGAGCTCAGAACAGATTTGAGCCAAGAATGAGAAAGAGCATGAAGAGCATTTGAGATTGACATTGAATTTGCTCAGGGAGCATCAGTTGTATGCGAAACTAAGCAAGTGTGACTTCTATAGAGACAGAATTCAGTACTTGGGTCACATTATCTCAGAGGAGGGTATATCTGTGGACACTGAAAAGATTGAAGCCATTATGAATTGGCCTACTCCAAGAAATGTGACAGATGTAAGATCTTTTATGGGACTTGCAGGATACTACAGGAGATTCATTGAGGGATTCTCCAAAGTTGCACATGCCATCACTTCTTTGTAGAAGAAGGGGATGAAGTTTGAATGGACATCGAGGTGTGAAGAAATCTTCCAGTCGTTGAATAATCTTCTCACTAGTGCACCAGTATTGAAGGTTGCAGATCCAGAGAAAGATTGTGTGGTGTGTACTGATGCATGTGGACAAGGGCTTGGAGGAGTCCTTATGCAAGACAACCACGTGATATGTTATGAGTCAAGAAAGCTGAAGGAGCATGAGAAGAACTATGCCATTCATGATCTAGAGCTTGCAGCCATAGTACATGCTCTCAATATGTGGAGACATTACTTGATGGGTAGGAGATTTGAGCTCAGAACAGATCACTGTGGACTGAAGTATTTGTTTGATCAGCCTACTCTGAATGCTAGGCAAGCAAGATGGCTGGAATTTTTATGTGAGTTTGATTTTGAAATCAAGCACATAAAAGGGAAGGAAAATAAGGTAGCTGATGCACTCAGCAGGAAGATGCAAGAAATGCATGTGGCATCTCTTAGTATTTTCCAATCGGATTTGAGGCAGCAGATTGTTAGTCATGCTGCTGGAGATGAACTGTATGAGCAAGTGAAATAAATTGCAACAGCAAAGTCTTGAGAAGAGGTATGAGGGATATAAATTGGAAGAAGATGGAATTCTCACTTATAAAGGAAGAATTTATATTCCGAATGTAGCAGATTTGAGGAGAGTTGTTATGGATGAAATCCATCAAGCTCCATATTCTGGTCACCCAGGGTATCAGAAGACAATTGCTACAGCTAGAAAGCAGTACTTTTGTCCAGGTATGAAAAAGGACATGGCTGAATACATTTCAAGGTGTATGAAATATCAACAGGTAAAGGTTGAGCATAAACACCCTGCAGTTTTGTTGTAGCCTTTACCAGTTCCGGAATGGAAATGGGAAGTTATTTCCATGGATTTTATTACAGGATTGCCGATGACTTGGAGACAACATGATTTCATCATGGTTGTGGTAGACAAGTTGACTAAGGCAGCACATTTTATACCAGTTAAGTCTACATATGAGGCTGGTGACATTGCAAAGATCTTCATGAAGGAGATTTTCAAATTGCATGGATTGCCTAAGGAAATAGTCTCTGACCAAGATGTCAAGTTCACTTCCAATTTTTGGAAGGGGTTGTTTGCAGATTTGGGTATAAAGCTAATCTTCAGCACTGCATACCACCCTCAGACAGATGGTCAAACAGAGAGAGTTAATCAGTTGCTTGAAGACATGCTTCGCATGTACGTAATGGACAAACCAACTAAGTGGGAATATTACTTACACTTGGTAGAGTTTTCTTATAACAATGGATAGCAGGCATCCTTGGGGATGAGTCCGTATGAAGCTTTGTATGGAAGAAGGTGTAGGACACCAGTGACTTGGGATAATCCAGTGAACAGGATTGTGCTTGGACCAGAATTGGTCAAGGAAATGGAGCAAGAGGTTGTAAAGATCAGGTAAAAGCTGAAAGTAGCACAGGACAGATAGAAAAGCTATGCGGATAAGCATAGGGTGAACCGAGAGTTTAGTGTTGGGGATCATGTGTACCTCAGAGTGAGGGAAAAGAAGAGTTCCTTGAAGCTTGGTAGTTGTGCCAAGTTGTCACCAAGATACTGTGGGCCGTTTGAAGTGCTTAAAAGAATAGGGCCAGTTGCATATAGACTTGCATTGCCTGCTAGCACTAGAGCTCATAATGTTTTTCATGTTTCTTTTCTTAAAAGGTATGTACATGATCCTAACCATGTGATAAATTGGGATGTGATTCAGGTGGAACCAGAGGGAGAGTTCCGAATCGAGGCAATGCGCATCCTCGACAGGAAGGTCACAATGCTCCGGAACCGAGCCATAGGTCAGGTAAAGGTGCAATGGGAGCACTTCGGACCTGAAGAGGCTACATGGGAGCTGGAGGATTCCATGCGATTGGCACATCCATTTTTGTTCAATTTTACGGAACACTGAGGTGATACCAATGTGGCATTTTGTTCAATTTTGTACAGCACTGAGGACAGTGCTATTGAAGGGGGAGGGGAATGTAACACCCTGGTTTTGACCCCGTTGCATTAGATGTATATGATGTATATATTGTAAATGATCATGGTGAGGAGCTAAAGGCCAATGCCCCACCATTTATTGGTCATGATATGTTTTGGATTTAAAATTTGCCACAGATTGTATATCGGGGCATGCGGCATATATTATGTTGGTCATCATGTAAATACGCATCTATAATTAATTAAATGAACCCGACCAGCTATGATTAGGGCAACTAAAATGAGAAAGGGGCATGATTTTCACAAGGATAAGGATGTGGGGGAATTTTTCAAACCTTGGCCAATGAGAGAAAATACCCATGTGTCTTCTTTTCCTTGCCTTACCCAACCACTTTCATTGACGAATTTCGGCTGGTGGTTGAGGCAGTTAATTGTTTTGGGAGTGGGGTGGCAGGACTGTCAGTCTTCACCCACACACACACTCCACCCCTGCTGACTTCACTCACGCAGGCAATTCCACTCTCCCTACGATTTTGTCTGTTTCTCCTCACGCACAGGCTCGGGGCAATTTGGTCTCACGCAGACATTTTCTTGGCTCCACGAGTTGCTGAACACCCACGCAGTGCAATTTCATGTCCTCCTAGAAGCTGTCCACCTTCACACACTTCCCATTTGTCTGCTCAGGGTTTTCACGCACAGGAATTTTCCTGGTTTCACCCACGCATTTTTTCCTCCATGGATTTGAGAATGGTGTGGCTCCGTCCTTTACTCATGGGCTGATTTGTGGGTTTGGCATTGTGATTGTTCACACACCAGTGGGGAGACTGTAAAATTCACCCCCAGTATGGTCTGTGTACATTTTCCCCAACAGTTTCGGTTGTGCAAAATGGGCCTTTGTTCCCCCCCACGTCATGAGCTGTGGTTGTTGTTACGTTTGGGGACTGTAGTAGAAGGTTTGAAGTCGTTTTTCCTGTTTAAGCTGTGACAGCTAAATTAATTACCTGAGTGCAACGGTTGGTCTTCGGACTGTGAGAGGAGAAGGGAGGTTGGCTTAGATTTGCTTGATAAACTTGGTGGCTGAAAACCACACAGACAGAGCTAGAGGGTTGGCCTTCTTCTCCATCACCCCTGAATAGCACTGGAAGGGAATACAGGGCCTGAGGGACTGTGTAGCAGAGAACGGACTGATTCCTTGTGTTGGGTGTGTTTGGGTGTCTTATAGGTCAGGCTAGTTCTGGTGTAGGTGTTCTTAGCTCTGTAATGAGCTCACCAGCTTAGCAATTTACCTTCTCCAGCTCCTTAATGGCCTGATAAACCCAACTCTGTTGGCTTGTCTGTGTGTATTGTATATCCTTAGCTATGTGTAAGCCTGCTCGTTCACTTATTCCTTGGAGAATCATGCCCAGCTCGGGGGTGGCAGCGCTGCTGAGAGATTAAGGAGCACGCTAGCCTACGGTTGGGTGGAACATTGCAATGACGTAGCTGGTTGCGGAAGGAGTTTCTATAAGATAATTAATCTTGTCATTGTACTTTTGCAATCTTATTTTCTGTTAATAAAAATGATGAACATGTTGAAAGGATGCTTGTAGGAATGTATGTTGTTTCCGCTATGTATGACAAATGAATGCATCTATGTATGATAAACAATGGCATCTATGCATGTTTCACTGTAATGCATTTTCCTGCAGCATTTTGTTTATGCAATTTTTTTATCCATGTATTTGTTCATGGGGCTCTCAGCTCGGGTGGTTTAAGCCACAGTTCGCGTCCTCTTCGCCGGTCGGACGCACGGGGACGTGACACCATCGAGCATTTACTTTCTTAGGCTCGCCAAAAATCCATGATATCGTACCACAATGGTGTCTCTAGACACCACCCCACAGATAACAGTTTGGAAGCATTCCCACTTTGGGTTGCCTTTGTTTAGAGTACTCTATAATGTGTCCTCCTTGGATCCCATCAGTACCAAAAGTATCTACCTCTCCCAAGTATTTCCCATCTGTAGTGACATTCCTGGTATTATAGCTATGATCCCATTGCCATGAGTCAATTTCATTCCCTGCCTAGTCTTCCCTATTTTCATACTCTAAACAAAGGAAGTTTGAGTCTACTACACTCCCCCTACCCCTATTCAACTCTTTCCATCCCCCCCCCATTCAGTGGCTCAGTCCACAGATTGTCTCACACCTTTCGGTTATCTCCCTCGTGCTTTTGGTCAAGGAAACATCATTTCCTTGACCAGGTTCAGGTCTCTCTCTGTCGATGACAACACACATATTCCAGAAAATAGACCTAGAGGTCCCTATATCTTGGTTTCATTAACCTCATTGATGAGTTCCTTGGACCACTTGAGAGGAGTCCTTAGTGCCTCTCAGGATGGTTGTTTCTCACGTGCTCGACTCCAACTACATCATCACACTATTGAGATTCGTACAGGGTATTGGTCTGTGCAGTATTTGGACGAAGACCCCAGATTCCACCTTACTCTAGCACATTGATGAGTCTATTCGAGGGACCTAAACAGGTTATGTCCCTTATGATTTGTGGGTTGCGTTAGAGACAGTGTTTAGAACCCCCAGCAGTGCTTCTATATAGATTTATGATTGATGTAGCATACTTGTAAAATAGAGACTCTGACTCTCAATAAGTGAGTCCATACAGCTATGTACCATTTCAGATCCAACAGGCTACCAATCATGAAGATATATCATTCCATGAGAATGTCATGGGTCCAATGTAGCAGTTCTTCATATCAGTATTGTATTCAACCTCTCATGGAGGCAAACACTATGTATCATCAGTTGTATATCATCGGCTCTTGTATTATAGAGCATAGATCACATTATTCCATATGCAGAACATGTTTTGATTTTATTTCCATGATGAATGATTGCTTGAGTATGAATAGGGCCTACATGGCACACACCGAAAAAGGGTGCACACTTTTTCGATGTCGGATCATGAAATGGTTTTCAATATTGATTACACCCTAGGAAGTGGACGCACTCCTGGTGTCTCAATACTTTATAGTGAATGATATGAAATATGATTACAATTTTAGAGCAATAATGCTGGCGAATATGTTTATATTGCTTGTGTTGTCAGGAGAAATAGATGTATTCTTGTATTGTACACTAAATGGAAAATGGATTGAGCTCATCCTACCTTCTACTAAAGAGCACAGAGAAGGAGACATTCTTGAGGGACTGTCAACTCAGAGAAAGGAGTGGTCTCCTGTTTGATATGGCGCAGTGGAATTAGAGCTCACTACTAGAAATGAAACCAGGAAATGGTCATTTATTGTTGATATAAGTGCATGTGTTATTGTTCATGGCCTAATAAACCCAACTATGTTGGCTTGGCTGATGATTGGTTGTTAATATAAGTGTATTGTTGAGATAAGTACAAGCGACTTGTTGACGGTCTGATAAACCCAACTTAAGGTTGGCTTGACTGTGCCTGATATATATATATAAGGTTGTTGTGAAGTAGCCTGCGTGTTGACCTAACATCCAATTCCATAGGCGATCCCAAGTCTTGCAAAGAGAAGCAGGATCCTATGGACCAACGAGGAAACGCACAATACAGATAAGTATTGGATTATTTTGCAATTCTTGCTTATGAATATGCATGTGTATATGATTTG